>JAZKJV010001469.1:0-426579 GCA_037367405.1 Ottelia alismoides | reverse complement strand
TTACCTTATGGATCACACCACATCGCAAGCCACCGATCTTTAAAAGCATGATCTTGAAACCTTGAATCCTAGTCCGATTGCTCGCTCTCAACCTGGCTAGATACAATCCCGAGCACATAACATCAAATTTCACATCCTTCTTCATTGAAGTAGAAGCTCAATCATCTGGACGAGATGCTACCTCCACATGGTGCTTTTTCTGAATACAAATTTTCATATCTCCATGCCCATCCAACACAAAGAATGGTTTCGAATAGCAAGGTTATCCATGGGGTTTGTCCCACAAGGGTTCAATTTCTTGCGAGAACCATTGCACAATATGTTGTGTTGATAGGATCAAATTATCGCTCAAAGCTCCACCCAATATAAGTTGTGGTAGGAGATCCAACCCAGCAACAAAGCAAGGCACCAAAGAAGGAAAGAACATGGAAATCATTATTCCCCTAAGACCATGTATGTCCCATAATGCACGGCCAAAATCCGAAATAGTGAAAGGCTCAAACATATAGCCAATCGAAACCACTAAAGGGCCTCCCCAAGCAGCAGGTCTATTAAAAAAGGGTCAAAATGAATGACGGATCCAAGAAGGGATTCCATAGGCTAAACTTGATATCCACTGGTTCACTCACCCTATTGAAAACCTTGAAATATACATGAAACACATCAGAAGAGGGAGCGTCGAGGCTTGAATATGTGAGATCCCCCCCCCCAAGATTGTGCCACCTCGAACACCTTTGAGATCGACACTCGTCTTCCATCCAAATCTTGCTAGATTCATCCATCACACCTCTGTCTAGAGCTAGCATAAATACAACCCCAATGAAGATGAAAGGTGCATCTGCCTCATATACACCCCCAACGACTATTGTGACGCTCATGAAACAACTCGAGTCCACTTATTCAACCCAAAGGTTGAAGAATGAATGTCCTCGGCATAGGTGAACCTCCGAGCTCTTGGAGCTTCTGGAAATCACAACCACAATCACAACATTAATGATAGATAGCTTCATCCCATCCGACATCATCTCTACAGCATCGGCAAGATCCTTGATAGCAAAAGCTAAAGATAAAAAATCATGGGATAGAAGCGACACTCCCATTACACGCGAGCAATAGCGGTGCAAAGCACTATGTTCCCTATTGAAGAAACGAGGGTAGCACCATCGGAGGTCCATGCCCTTCATTGAATTGCTAGAGGCAAGAAGAATTTGACACTCAACCTCCAAGAGATTATGTGCATAGACCAGGCGGCCCAACATCATTACGTCCCCATCAATTTTTTTCAAGACCACCAATACGCATGAACTCACCGTCGCAATATCAAAAGTCCCTGCAAAACCAAAGATGATACGGGCACCCAAAGCAACACCATTGAATTCAGGCCTTCCTTCAATAAAAGATTAGATCCCCCCACCAACACCTAGATAAAAAATTACTTTCGTTGGGAAATTCGATCCACGACCGCCTTTGCCATGACCAGGTTCCACTAAAGCTTACTTTGAAGTAACAACATCCACATCCTGCTCACGACAACACATTACCTTGCACACCTTGCTTTCAAACCTATGATGATCATTGTCATCACACTTACTCACGACAACACATTACCTTGCACACCTTGCTTTCAAACCTATGATGATCATTGTCATCACGCTTGAAACATCACCAAAGATACTCATGCAATCTACAGCGACATGTCCTACACCATCACGGCAATGGCCATGGCATAGAACATCTACTACAATGATGAGGACGACAACAAATGGTGCTCTAACTTATCTCTTCCCAATCATCACTCTCAAGGGGGGCCCTCCTATCCCAGCGGTCCATCTCCTTGGATCAAAACTCATTCACGCCTTCTCAGATGGATCTCCAACTTCTCTCCTCCGTTGCTCTCTCCCCCTCTATCTTCCTCTCCCCTACCCCTCACATGTGCTCTCTCAATCAATTGAACGCTTCTTTGATACATGCCCTTCTAGTCAAACACTCCTCCGTGCCATCCAAACAATCCCTCCCCTTCGATCAAACACCCCTCTATGTCCTCTCAAATAATTTCCAACACCCTCCACCCAGTTATACAGAAATTATAATAAAGTCTTCCATGTAATTTTTCCATGGGAGGTTAATGTTGAGAAGTATATATTGAGAAGCATTTGTTTAGAGGAATGGGTAGAAAAATTGTGATTGAGCCCTCATGCACAAAAATAATAAGAGAAGTGCATAAAAGAAGGAAAGTTCAAAGTTAGGGAATTCGTACAAAGGTCATATATGGCATTCCCTAAATTCATGGCTAATTATGACGCAACTCATTGAGCTTTTTAGAGTAGAGGCGAATTAAAGTAAACTCGGATCATGGTTTAAACATAGTGAGATTTTTCGTTAGTTTGTCGGTAATTGTGAGTAGTATTTTAAAGTTTGCTGACTATTTAGTTAAGTTAGAGTAATTTTTATGGTCAATGAAAGTTTGTGTTGCGCCCTTTTTCCTTAAAAAAATTTAAGGTTCGTTAGGATCTTACTTTTAGGGGTTCTCGAGCATGCATGTTAACAAGAACAAGTCAAGATTTCTACATTTTAGCTTGAGTAAGTAGGTTTCTGAGATGTGTGGGGTTGCTTCCCGCATATGTACAAAGCAATTATTGATGTTGTATTTTGAAATTTCTTGGACAACTAAGTAGTTTTGTGGTATGAATTGGTCTCAACTTCTCAAGAAGATGGAATGAAAATCGATTGGCTAAAAGGTCGTATGTTTTTCAAGGGAGGGGGGTCTTGTTGCCTTGCGTAAGTCATGCATATTGATGATTCCAATCTTTTGCTTGTCAATGATTAATGAATAGTTTGTCTTGCTCGAGAGAATAGTGTAGAGGTTTTTTAACAACTTTTAGGCGAGAGAGCAAGGGGTGCTTCTTTTGTCCGGGAATGTTGATGCAGACATAGCCTTGAAGAAAGATGATAAGAGAGAATATGCTCAACTAGACTAGCGAGCTGAGATAGGAACGTGGGTGATGTGTAGAATCAAATCAAAAATAGAGAAATGATAAAGGTAGAGGGCAAGTAGAGCCAAATGCAGTCCAGCCTAATAGACCCCTCCACGAAAATAAAGCACCGTCAACATACTTAAAATTTGAAATGGATATCTAGTGGTCTGCGTGTCCCTTGAAGCAACCACCCCAAGCCGCAAGATAGGTGGTGATGGTATGTGTGTCAACAACAATGGTTGAAAGAAGATGCATTAATAAGCAACCTTGCCAGACACCTGGAGTTAAAAAAGATGACCGAAATCGTCCCCAGATCAGCATTAAGAAAAAGGAAAAAGTCATGACACATCTTTTAATACATGCATCAAACACATAGGGAAACCCCTCGTGTGCAATGAGCTCCAATAACACTTCAAATCATTGCATTCATAGATCTGGGAGAAATTCAACTTTCAACAACATCCTATGCCTCCTCTTCCGGTCATTACAATCTCCAAAACCATGATCACCATATCAATCATCTATCTACTAGACATTATAGCCGATTGTAACAGGAAAACCACCCACATCAATATCTCTAACGAGTAATTTAGCAAGAAGCTCCATCACAATCAAAAAACATTCAAGTTCGAGAGAGAAATAGGCCTATAGTCCTAGGTATTAAAATAACATCCTTCTTTGGAATAAGAAAGATCAAGGCCTATTAGTTGGATAAAGAGTTTCCTCATTTGGATTCCTTGTCGTTATTCTTTTTCTCTACGAACGTACATAAATTTAAAATCAAACAAAATGAAGCTTAAGGCTTACTTTCCCCCTTTTCTCTATATGTTTCATTGTTCAGTTTTTATATATTCCAGCAAAACTACACAATAAAGCCTTCCAATTAGTACATAAACCATTCATTTTATGCTTTAAATGGCACAATAAATTTCAATAATACCTTTTCATGGTTAAAAGTTCATAACTTATCTTCCTGGAAGAAGTGTTATCTACTACCCTTTTATCTTTGCATCTTATACTACCCTTTTCATCATAAAGAATGCTTTTTTTAAGAAAGACGGGTGTGAAATCAAGGTGAGACACATCCTATTCGTAAAGAATGCTTGATGAACTTACTATCTTAAGCAACGTAAATTTATTAGTAAAGATATTGACCAGTGGGAAGCCTGGTATACAAAATTCATGTTATGCAGGGTCAGGGTGATCCAATATTTGACTTTTGAGAAGCTGATCCAATATGTGATAAAGCATTAATAGTTGCATGTCATTGATCTGAATAATCTAACTTTCAAGTAACATGTTCTAAGATATATAGTTTTCTAACTTCAACCATCATCCATCCGTCTCCTCTAGCAATCCATTTTTTTCATACGTATCTTCTAAGTAATCTCAGCTTCTCTCTGGAAATTAGCAATCGACTTTCAATTGGTTATGTTATCCCACCTACTAGCACATACTGAGGACAAGTAGTAAAATATTATCTCATCTCAAACTTTCTGGTCCTCTCATCTGTAACTACAAGAATGACAGATGCAAAGCATTGCAAAGGACTAACTAAATCTAAGCTAACAAGGGACTACAATCTTCTCGCCTTATCCATATGCAATACCAGAACTACATGCTGAAGCAAGAAGAGAGGCGCATGAATAGATATTTCCACAGGAAATACAGACACCACCTAGGCGCCTATGTCAGAAACCATCTCGGATTGAAGCAACCACTCCAACTCTAAGTAAAGGAGTGTAACTCTTCCTTACAAGAGCCACACAAGGAGTCCACATCCAAAACATAATTAGCCAATTTTGCTTTTTCTTGCAACTAAGCAACCAAATACATCTTTCAGCTGCTCTCATCCTTCGAAATCATCATTACCACAGAAAAAGAATCAACTGGAGCAGCCAATAGGTTATGTATAACTTACAATATCAGCTCAGCGATGCCAAAATTTAAAAAAAAAACAAACTCTTATCTACACCCAAAAAAAGAAAGAAAGAAATTTACCAGTTTAATGGCGACTTCTTCATTGGTTTGAGTATTAGTACCTGCACCCACCAGATGTAGATCATCGTACAGACATTCAAAGTTCAAACTCCACCAGTACGATTAAAAGGACCAGAATGCAAAACGATCCAACTAAAAACGACACCTAAATAGATCTCCCCGAAGGATCCGCTGCCGATCTTGCGACCAAGTCGAAACTTATTACCAACTCGTGGCTCCATAACCACCTAAATTGGAGCACCCCTGCAATCCCTAACCGCTGCGACCGCCGACCCTCCTCCACATGATCCAAGGCGTCGACTTTTCGATCAGATCCGCCGATAGGACGCGATCGGAAGGATTGCGGCAAGGATTCGAGGTTGACGGTTCGGAACGGGATCGAATTGATGGGGGAGATGAGGGGCAGAAGAGGTGGAGAAGGCGGAGGTCTTTTTTGGCGTAGTCGTTGAGGCGTGGGAGGAGGGGCCTCTGATGGAGTAACGCCGAAGGGGATGTTGGACGGGGAGATAAGTTCGTTCCTCGGTAATTCCCTCCGAGGACACCTCAAGCAAAGTAATTCCCTCCAAGGACACCTCTTTCTTCTAACTTCTCTCTCATTTAAATTATTAATAATTCATGTTTACTTTTTATTAATGTCTTAAGTATGTTATTATTTTAGAATTATATATTTACTAAATCTTCTTTGGTGTGGTGTGTTTTTCTATTATGAGAAGCATTCATAAGTTTTGATTGGTTGATTGGTTGAGTGGGAGGTTTTGAGTTCCTTTCACTCTCTAATTTAGATGGTGTTATTTTTGGATGAAAGGTTCATTTAGTTGAATGGAAGCTATTTGCGATTGAACCCACTAACTTGATATAGAGGTTAACTCTTTATGTCATGGATACAGTTGTTTGAGACTTATTCTAACCTTGATCTCCATTGTACGATGAACTACCCCAATTAGAGCACACAAATGTATTATTGTAAATAATAACCAACTAATGTGTCAAGTCCCGGACCTCGAAACATGGGAAAAATTGCGGAAGCATCCCAAAACAATGAATTTTTTCCGGTCCAGAGCGAGACATAACCAATAAATGATGGAAAAATAAAAGTGCCATACATGATGGAAGAATAAAGGAAATTAACCAATAAATAAAAGACTTATCAAGTCTGAGCTACAAAATGAAAATAAATAAGTCTATCCATAACTCTCGTACATTAACTTAATGAACTAGGATAAAGCAATGGCTTTACCTGAGCAATCCAACCTCGTTCTCCGTTAAGCTACAAGGTTGTAAGTCAATATTAGTCAAAAGAATTTGACTAAGTATGCACCAATAATTTACGAGACATACCATTAATATCCATACACTATGAGTAATAAAGAATAAAATGATGACAATTCCATACAATAAGGTACATAATTCAATAAAATCAGTGAACTATAATAATAAGACTTTTTAATTATGCAAATCATGATGAGATATCAATAACAATTTAAAAACTTTTCTTGAATATCACAAATTTTGTGACCATAATATCAATATCCATATCAAATATAAATCAATGCCATCTGCTAACACCGGGTAGCCGGAGCTTGGATAGAAGCCATCCCGTTCCCTTAAATCAAAATTTTAAAACTAAAACAAATATCAATACGAGGTCTCCTATCCAAACTCCAATGCAATGGACATGAGTACTGAGTTAATCGCCATAGCGGTAAATTGTTTGGGAGTAGTGTAGAATTATCCATCTACAATGGTCAATTAGCAGAATTAACCGTCCGCGCAACACCCGACCAGGTCAAAGTTTCTAATGGACCAACAATGAACAATGTCTACTCTCGCACAATGATGGTGTCAAAACAATAATTTACTTTTCAATAAAATGAACATAAAAAAATACAACTTAACCTATATATAAAAACATAATAATGTATATATCTCTTTAACATTTAACAATTATTCCGTAGATAAGCATTATGGCTAAATATCATATTAACACTTGACTACGTAGGATTTTAACACATAAACATAATCAAAGCATTTCAAAGAGATAATATAAAAAAATGACATTCCGATAATAAAATCCAAAGTGGGGTATAAACAACAATGGTATGCGACATAAATTAATGTACATACCTTAATCAATACAGATAGTTTTTTTTTAGGATTCTCCGTTCACAGAAATCAGTCTTCACCTAAATCAGAGAGAACTGTCTTAACACCATACTCTATCAAAATACTAGTCGTCTCTCTAACAGGTTCCCAAGCATCTAATATTTCTAAGGTTGAATAATAACCATTATTACTGGTATTAATGTTAATGTTATCCGATTCCTAGATCAAAGACTGGAAAAGTCTAAAATATTATAGGTCGATTTATGCACATGAATGATAACATGGTTATTGGGACCTTTTTTTTTGGAAATCAGTATCCTTGGGTAAAAAGGTGAAAACAAAACTCCGATCTTGATTTGCACAAGAACTGCACCAATGATTGATATAGATTTATGGTTTTGAAAACTTATACATGTTGTTTCATAAAGGTGTATATCCGAAAATCATTAATTTAAAAGTGCCTAACCACTAAATAGATTGACCATTAGAACAAACTACCCTAGGATATAATGCCGAACAAACGTAAATTTTGTAGCAGAGTTGTACACGGGCACAAGATCTAAATTTCCGTACGTGAATCAAGATATTAAGTGATATCAAATCTTTTGATATGGCAATGAACATGTGGATAAAACAACTCCAACAACTTACGTATGTGCTTAAACAAAAATCCAATTGGGTCCATAATATTATATATTTTTCTAAAGAAGCTTAAAGTTTCTGACACTACACCAAAACACGATAACTTGGCTATGTCTAACAATGATCAAATGACACAGCCCTAATGTCGATCCTAATCAAGAAAAAAATTTATCAAGACGAAGGTCTCCTACGGGATTCTACTCGATCTGGATCCTCTATCGGTCTTGACGACAGAACCTATGAATTATGCACAGCCAATCCCCACACGAAGGAAACGATGATGGTGGAAAAAAATAGGTCGTCTTGTAGAACAAGAGTGCGAGGATCCGGAGATAAGTATTGTGTAAACAAGTTGTAATTGGATGGAATATATATATATATAGGAAATATTTCAAATGAGGTGCACCTTTCCTGGATGCATGGAAAGCCACGTCAATTTAAGCATTTATTCTATTTATTTTACACATTCTAACTCCATAAATTTAATATTAAATATTAATATAATATATATATATATTATCGTGATGGGATAATGGGGAAATTGTGAGGACGTTTCAACTTGTGACCATTCATCCCCTTTAAAAATAGGTATAAGGATAGAGATAATAATAATAAAATAAAGATAATCCAAATAGAACTTTGTTGCCGTTATGGTTGAAGCAACAAAACCACAAAAAAATTGGTGGGAAAGAGTCATGATAGTCTATATATTTTATTTTTATATCATAAATTTTGTTTCGTTGTTTCCAAAAGAAAAAAAGTTTATTGCGTATTTGGTCCATTGTTTAATGTTTTTTTCAATAACAAAGAAAAGTCATTACATAATGAGTAGCATTAATGTGTCTAATCTTCATTTTCCCAAATCATGGCATGGTTCCTAATCTATATCATTGTTATGCATATTATCTTTTCATTTATATTCCAATGAATGATTCTCGCCGTAACTAATAATATGTGAGCATTAGAATTTGATTTATATTCTAATTTTTCGATCAAACTTTGCAGCTTAAAAATTGCACTTTGTAAGAAAGGACTTTTATAGACATATTTTATGATCTCATTCATACTTTTTACAATGATGTTAGCGATCATCATTTTAAAACCGATCAAATGCTGATGGTATATCAAGCATATCATGCGGAAGAGTGTTAACTGGATAATCTAACACGCATACATCTTCCATGCCATCATGTATGCTCAAGTTGCTCCTCCAAGTTGGATGTTACCACATAGGTTAACTTGATCCCAATGTGGGGTGTGTACCAAGATATGGATTTTATTCTACTTCATTTAAATCCCGATTACATGCTAATTGAGGGGGTTCGATAGCGCTGCAGACAATAATAGGTGATGGTCGAAAGATCACCGTCCCTATTGGTTGCTATAGGGATTGTCGGTGCACAATTATCCTAAATTCTTCATCAAGATAACGACCCAACCAATGACCGTTCCATCACATGATTTGGCAGTTTTCATACATTTTTTGATCCGAGGGGATGCTCGTTTACGACCATCCCCTTAGCATGTACCCCTCACTAGACCGACTTTAGGAGGGGCAAGACCCGACGGGACGGTATCGACCATCCCTTATGTGCCACGGTTCCTTCAAAAACTTAAAGGGGGAGGGATTGGTTGGAGGGATGACCCCTTGTGACTATGTCCTCCACACGCCACTCACTATACCGACTTTTGGAGGGGTATGACCCAAAGGTGATGGTTTCAACCATCTCATGTGCACTTTTATTACCATCCCTTTGAAAATTGAGGAGGGAATGTGCAACTATCCCCTACACATGTACCGACCAACTTTTGGAGGGCAAGGCCCATAGTGGACAATTTCAATCGTTCCCTCTGTGCTTCTACCATGATCCATTAGAAAATCAAGGTGTGGGGTTGAGATAGGAGGGGATGGTCATTTGCGGCCATCCCCTCTGTTTCTAGAGGAGATGATAGAGACCCTGTCCCCTCATTCTGCAAAGATATTCAGTTATTCATACCATCAGGACGGTCATTACGAGCATCCCCGATGGTCTCGTCAAACTAAACCACCAAGGTCCCTTTCTTTCCCTTATTTGCTCAACCTCTCCCTCCGCTCTCGTCAATCGCCTCCTCCTCTCGGCCCTCCGCTCTTGTCATCAACACTATGTTTAGCCTCCTTCGCACAAGCCATGGTCCATGCACCTCTCCTCCTCTGCTCTCATTGTGATCCACATGTGTAAAGCTTTAAAATCAACTTCTTCATATCCTACAACGCATATGGATATCAGATCCGGGCCGATGAGACTATACCAACGGAACTGATTTCAAGTTTTGACGCTTATCAGGAAGAAGAGGAGAAGGAATACAGAGTGCTCCTGTCCTCGACGGCTTCTGTTATGAGGTAAATAGATCTTTTTAATTTCATATTTCAATACATTTATTCAAAGACTCGTGTTTTTTTAGTTTCTTTAGATATAAGTAATTTTCTATCGACAACTTGTCAACTAACCATAGTATCTTATAGAATAAGGCAGTTTGTACTTATTTTGAGTTCTTTTCTTTCAGCTTGATGTACATGTAAAAGAATATGATGTGTATGGTTTCAATGTAAGCCTTATGTTGTGATTTAAAAAATATGAGATTTTATCTATATAGCATTTTTATTGCAGTATGTTTCTAAAATGCTAAATGTTATTATTAGATAAAGTTATTGCTGAGTAACCATATCCGGTAAATGGGAGGATCTGAAGACTTGAAACGGGGGTCGTGATAGATTGGTATCAAAGGTCAGTTACTCCAATAGCTTATTCAATAATTAATATTTATTAACATTATTCAAAAATTAAGGATATGTTAAGATCCTTCGAGCTTAAGAATCAACTGCAAAAGTATTACAATTAACAAAATAGTGTTCCTAATGTACATCATGCTAGGTAGAATAAGAACTAATCAATTATCAGGATTCGCCTAAGGATCATGACAGATCAGGACTTTTGGCTAGGCAAATGGTTGTGATGACGGCAATACTCGAAGAGGTGGGCAAAGGCAGCATGCATTAGAGCGAAGACTTGATGCTTAGGCTGAGAGATCTGAGGCATTCAAAATCTATGGATATTAGGATTAAGGGTTCTATTCACTTTTCCAAGGAAGAATCTAGCTACCACTCCTACATGAGTCTGCTCCCACCCCAATTGAAGGAGCAATGGATAAAGTCTGACTCATACATTAAAAAAATACTTGACTCTTACCATAAAGATAAGATTATGATAGAGGTACAAAATCCTTATCTAATTAAGGAACCATAAGGACAAATATTAAAAATTCAAGAAACTTTAGATAAAAGTGTGATACAGATTGCAGGACATTATTTACATGCTTCTCTACTGCTTATTGAAATGAATGATTTTGATGTAATCCTTGAAATGGACTGGTTAGAAAGGCATTATGCATGCCTTGATTGTTTCCAGAAGATAGTAACCTTTCATCTTCCTAACTCCATAGAGTTATAGTTCAGTGGAACGACTTCTAATGAGGAATTGGTATATATCTATACTCTAACACAACGATTGTTGTTGCACATATGCCAAAGTTATTTAGCTTATGTATCTAACACCACATAATTAGAGTAGATGATAAAAGATGCGCCTATAATATGTGAATCCCCTGATGTTTTTTTCATATGAACTACATGGATTATCACCTGAGCAAGAGATCGAATTTGACATCTCTCTTGTACCTGATGCTCAACCAAAAAAGTTTTATTCTGCCATATCGTGTGGCATCAGCTGAATTATGCGAATTAAAGGAGTAACTACACGAGATCTTAGATAAAGGGATCATTCGCTCGAGCATGTTGCCATGGGGCGAACTTGCACTTTTGTGTGTATGAAGGATCTGTCACTGTGACTATGCACTGACTATTGACAGTTGAATCAAAGAACAATAAAGAGTCGCATCCCTTGCCACAGATATATCACCTCTTTGATTAGCTATAGGGTTCCACTCTATACTCTAACATTGATCTAAGATATGAATACCGTCAATTAATAATTCTAGACCTGTATATTTCTAAGATAACCTTTCATACTAGATACGAACATTACGAGTTCTTGGTCATGCCTTTTAGACTGACACCAATAATCTTTATGGATCTTATAGATAGAGTATTCGATTAGTTCTTAGATTAATTTTTGCTAGTATTCATTGATGATGTACTCATCTATTTTAAGAACAAGCTACAATCAACAGCTCCGACAGGAACCTGAGACATTAAGGAAGAATAACTTGTATGCCAAGTATACTTCATTGCTTTTTCTAAGGAAGAAACATATCAGAGCAATACAGATAAAACAAGATGTGGAACTCTGCTCCCTAAGGAGCGGGATGAAACCACTGGAGAAAGCCCTCAAATGTCCATATGCTTCACTGCTTTTTCTCATCTGAATACAATGGGTGTGGGGGTCTATATATACCCCCCACTAAGTCTCCACATCTCCAAACTAGTAAATGTGGGACTAAACTCTGGATGAGGTAAATAGATCATGGATAAATCCATTTACCCATATACAATATAAGAGACGCACAACCAAAAACTCCAACATATACCTTTTGTTATTTTTGTTTAACTGAAGTATCCTTTCCAGGACATGTCATTTTTAGACCATGTATCTCCGTTGATCCTGCAAAAATTAGTGCGATGATGAGTTGGAAGCGTCCGAAGATTATAACAGAAATACGATCTTTTCTTGGGACTAACCAGGTATTATAGAAGGTTCGTGAAGATTTTTTCAGGAATGGCCTTGCCTCTGACTAGGTTAACTCAGAAGGAGGTACCATTTGCATGATCTGATACTTGTGAATTTAGCTTCAAACATTGAAAGAACGTTTAATACTACACCTATCCTTACTTTACGCTCCAGCATCGAATGCTTCACTGTATACTTATATGCATCCAAGGAAGTGCAACATGAAAAGGTAGTGGGATGCATCACGACGGTTGAAGCACATGAGCGTAATTACCTAACACACAATGTTGAAATTTTCTGCATTTGTGTTTACCATGAAGATGTGGAGACATTACCTCTATTGTATCACCTTTGGGATTTTTACAGATCATAAGAGTTTAAAATATCTAATTGACCAAAAGGAGTTAAACATGAGACCAAGACGTTGGCTAGAACTACTGAAAGACTATGATTGCACAATCTCTTACCATCCTAGTAGTGGGAATGTGGTAGCGGATGCCCTCAGAAGGATTTATTCCCCATGAATGGTGACAACAATCCAATTTTAAGGTGTACCGTATGCATTAAATGAATGACAACCTTTCAACAATGATAAATATACATTAATCGTTCCTCATCGATATTGGTCGGATATTTGGGATAGAATATATAAAGGTCAAGAAGATGATCCATTTTTTTAAAAAAAACTTAAGAGAAAAGGTAGAAAGAAATAAAATCAATGAAATTCATATACATGATGGTTTATTGTATAACTGTCATATAATGTGTTATAGACATGCCTGAGTCAAGAAGAGATATCATACGAGAAACACATTGTTCAACATTATTAATTCATCCAGGAATTATAAAGATGTATATAGATATTCTTCCATATTTTTGGTGGTTCAAAATGAAGAAGGATGTTGCTGAGTTTGAGAATTCCTGCTTTACCTATCAACAAGCAAAGGCTTCTCATCAACGACCACTAATGTTATTTTAGCCCCTTCCCATCTCTGAATGGAAATGGAAAAGTATTTTTATGAACTTCATCATCAATTTACCACCAACTATAGTGGTAAAGATAATATTGGGGTGATAATAGTCGACTGACCAAGGTAGCACATTTTATTACAATCAGCTTAACTGCTACTCAAGATCAACTTGTTGAAATATACATTACACATGTGTTATGTCTTCATGGTATGCTAAAGGAGGCAGTTTTCGATCGAGATTCAAGATTTACCTCATACTATTGGGACAATTTCATGAAATCATCAGGCACACATCTTTCTTTGAGCAACATATCACCCTCAGATAAATGATCAATTAAAGTGTACCATCCAGACCTTAGAAGATATGTTGCGAACGTGTACCTTATAATGGAAAGGATCATGCGTTAAGCATCTGTCGCTTGCATAATTCACCTATAATTATACTTATCACATCAGCATTGGCATGACACCCTTTGAGGCAATATATGTTTGTAGGTGTACTACTCCTTTGTGTTGGCAAAAGGTTGGAATAAAGAGCTTTTATTACTCAAATATAATCAAGGAGGCACTAGAAACCATAGAGCTTGTTTTAAAAAGACTGATAAGAGTTGCCAGAAGATTTATATTGATACTATATGTAGAGACCTCGAGTTTGAGGTGAGTGATTTCATCTTCTTCAGGTATCCCCTATGAAGGGAATACAAAAATTTAACTTGTGAGGAAAGTTAGCACCCAGATTTTTAGATCCCTTTGAAATTATCCAAGAGATCGATAAAGTTGCATATAGACTTACACTTCCTCCTTATCTTTCTGGAATACGCGATGTCCTTCACATATCAAATATAGGGAAGTATGTTAGTGATCTAGAGCATGTTAGAAGTTATGTTGATCTACAAGTTGAGTCAGACTTAACATACCCAGAAACTACATTGCAAATATTAGGAAGATGTCATGAAATTTAAAAATAAAGCGGTCCTCTTGTCAAAGTGTCGTGGCGAAGTCGAGGTTTTGGAAAATCTATATGGGAATCTGAGGTAGATATGAGAGAGAAGTATCCCTATCTATTTGTGTAATAATACCATGTATTGATTTGTATACACTTGGCTTTAAATGAAAACGAGTTCACTATCTTTAAAGTTTTTATGGCTTTCATCCTCTTTAAAGATTTTTATAGCTCCAGAAAATATCAAGGATGAGACTTGTTTTAAGGTTTTTATAATTGTAAAACTCAAAAAATCAGCTTCTTCGGATTCTACATTCACATAGGTATTAGATCTGCCTTGACGAGACGATACCAACGGAATTGATTTCATCAGAATCGGAGGTCATATCAAATTATTATGAATTTCAAGAGTAAAAGAGGTTGACATCCATTTAAATGTCATTAATACTTAATTCATCATTATCTAAATAATCATGAGTAAGGATACTAATGACGATTAAAGTACTAATCATTGTTAGTAAATATCAATTGTAGGTTAATAAAGTATTAATCGTAGTTAAGATGAATGAATCATGATCAATTTAATTAATCACGATTAGCATTGGTGAAGTGTCATGAGGGAAACCACGATGATTCACCGATCTTTATAACGGGGTGCTGACATGGATGACAGATAGGCACTCCGGAGACCTATAGATATTCCATCACCCTTCATTCTCTACGACTTCCATTTCATCCACCACTGTCCCAGGGCTACGAATTTGAAATGAAGGCAGAGGACAGGTATATGTACATGGGTGACTTAGATGGGAAAGAACGCTCGATGCAATGATCCTCAGATCTAGGATAGATGCTCGTGTGAAGGAGCTTCGATCGAGTAATGAAAGCTAAAGAGGAATCATGACAAGAAAATGCAAACCTCGAACACAAGAAATTGGAGAAATTGAGGTGGCAACGAGTCTAACAGGGCTAGGGTTCTACATGGGTATTTTGACAATCAGATCAACCAAGGCCGAGCCCTCATTGGGCCACATCAAACACATAAAGACAAAATAATAAATAAATATCTTATTAGATGAATTTAAAATAATAAATGATTTTATTAATTTTTGTCAAAATATAGAAAACAATCTGTTATTTTATGTAGTATTTATTATGTTTTTATTTATTTTTATAAGTTAATTTATCATGTGTTAATTTTTTCATGTATATATTTGCATGTGTATATTGTATATTATTTTTAGTTTATATTTTAGATTTTATTATTTTGTAAACATAATTTATATATTTATAAATTATTTTAGTACACATTTAGGTATTTTTCATTTCATTTTTTGAGTTTAATTATGTACCTAAATAGTTATGTATATTTATTATATAAGTATATACATGTATGTTTACCTATGTAGCAAGGTACATTTATTTATTTTAATGATTTTTAATGGATTAATTTATTTATATTATGTAATTGTATTTTCAATAATATTCACAAATTAGTAAAAATAAAAGAAATTAAAAGATAAGAATAAATACATTGATTATACATGTATCTTGCACAATGAGGTCCCAAAAGCCAACTTTTGCATCTAAACTCCATTCTGAATGATACCTTAAAAATAGATGATTTAATTTACAAACAATAAAGACGAGTTTGATGAATTTTAAGTTTGTATGGAGAAGATACATATCTAAAAAATTTTCTTTGTGGCTTTTTTGTATGTCCCGGACACACTGTGCATTATTTTTAAGTGAATAAAATTTGTATTTTTCTTTGTATTTTATGTACAAGTTACATGTTCAAAGCTTATTGATTTGAGGTATAAAAATAATATAATAAAATAGGTCTCAAAATCTATTTGAAGATTTAAAAATTAGGGTTTTTAGTTGTTTTTTGCCCTTATCTCCCCCTATTTTATTCCTTGTCGATCAAGTCATCAGGATGATTGGGTTTAGGAGTTTAAGGTCATTCAATACCTTTGATATTTTATTTCATTTATTTTTATTTTCTTTTCTTTATTCTTTTCTTTTGACATTAATTACATCATTTTATATAATTTTTACAATATAAATAATAAGTGTTATTTTTGTATTTTAATGATATTCTCATGCATTTAACTAGGGATTTAAGACCAAAATGAAAGAACAAAGGCGAGGAAATGGATATTCATCAATGTCTCAGGTAAACTATGCATTATTTTTGAATGAAATTAATTTTGTATTTTCTTTGTATTTTTTTGTACAAGATTCATGCTCAAAGTTTATTTATTTGAGGTATAAAAAAATAAAATATGTTCCAAAAAGCAATATATTGACAAAAAGAAGTAGGATTTTATTCCAAGTATAGTTTCTCTGTCCTATCTCCCCCTACTTTATTCCTTAGTGGCTATGTCATCATGATGACATGATCTCAAGGTTAGGGCCATTCAGTGTCCGTGACACTTCATTCTTTTTCTTTCCTTTATTCCTTTATTTTGGTATTAAATACAGTCTTTTATACATTATTTATGTGACAATTATTGAATGTTGTTTTGCATAAATCAATGTTATATACATGCGTTTAGTTAGAGATTTAAGGCAAAAATAAAAGAATAAAGGTGATGAAATGGAGACTCATCAGGAACCTGAAGTATTTTCGGGGTATTGAATTGGCAAGGTCGAATGAAGGTCTTATTATTTGTCAAAGAAAGCACGCTCTAGATTTGTTGAAGGAAACAAGAAAGTTGGGATGTAGACCTGTCCTTACGTCAATTTTGGAAGTCACAAATTGAGCATCAAGTATAGAAAGCAACTTTCAAGACTTTAAAAGTAAGTACCAAAGACTTGTGATTAAGTTGATTTATCTTACTCTAACCACACATGATATTACTTATGATGTCAATGTGGTGAGTCAATTCATGCATGCACCTATTGATATTCATATGAAAACAATAGACTGTATCATCTGCTATGTAAAAAGGACCCTAGAAAATGGCTTATATTTGATATATATGTAAAAGTCGAGATTGAAGGATTGCACTGATGTAGATTGGGTTGGATACATTGATACAGAGAGATCTACAACTGGTTATTACTTATTTTTGGGTGGCAACATATCAGTATGTACTAGGTCTAGTGCTGAAGTTGAATACAGGGTTGTTGCCATGGAAGTTGTTAAGACTATTTTGACAAGCATTGGACAAAATTTCAAGTTGCTTATGAAGCTGTTCTGTGACAACAAGGTTGCTATAGATCTATCTGACAATCTTCTCCTACATGATAGGACCAAACATATGAAGATTGATCGTCATTTTATCAGAGAGAGAATTAACTCTAAGGAGCTTATTCTTCCTTACATAAAAATTGTAGATCAAATTGTGGATGTCCTCACCAAGGGAGTTCCCACGATTAGCTTGGGAAAGAATGTGTGCCTATTGGGCATGTACAAGCTTTGTGTCCAACTTGAGGGAGAGTGTTGAGTTTCTTGTATATAGGTAAATATTCCACGAGTGAGGATCCATTTACCCATTTAAAGACTTATATGTAACTCAACCCACCCATATGTTTGCTGGTTTGGATTCTTTTTTCTACAGACCCTATCAATATGTAGCAGGAGAATACTACAACTAGCTCTAACACATTTTAGTATAAATAATGTAGATAAAAGAAACCATGTCATCTCTTTAAATATGTCTATAACTACTGGAAAGAAAGATGCATGATTAATTTTCGATGATTTTACTTGAGTGGAACTATGCTCTTTTTCAAATTTTTAGTGAAGAGTTGTCATATTTTTAACCCCTCTATAAACTATCATTTCTCCCTTTATTAGTTAGATTGATGCATTTATCACTTGCTAAAAAATAAATTATGTTTGATCCATGCACTCTGTAAATGCTAGGGATACTCTTATGTTTTTTTTATTTTTGACTAGCAATCTTATGGATGTATAACATCACATATCAAGCTTCTAATCTTATGCATGGATTGCATCAATCATCAAAGCGTGTAGTTTTTTTCTTAGTATGTGAATTTAAAACAACACCTCTGAAAAAGCTAGTAAAGTTATTATAACGTGGTATACAATGGTAAACATCTCAATTTCCACATATATGAAATTATTTGTATTTTAAGTAGGTTTTAACTAAGGCTAAGCAAAATCTCGGGACGACCCGGCCCAACCGGTTGCTGGCTCGACATAACCTGCTCATGGCCCGAGCCCGTAATGGTAATGGGCGGGCTTGGGTATTGAAATTTGCTCGATTGGAGTTTCGGGCCTAGTTCAGGCATGCGTGGGCGAAAAACCAAAGCCCGCGAGCTGGCCCGAGGTTAGACCTGAACCATGCAAAAGGTTAGGCCTGAAACCCGATTAAACACTAAGGTCATGTCGCCCACCTAACCCCTCGTGCCTCTCCTTTGCTTCACACCTCCCTTATCGATCCCCCCTTCTCCGCCTCTCCCCCCCTTTCTCAAGCGCAAGCAGTAAGCGGCGAGCCCCCTCATCCCCACAGACCCGACCCCCTTGACACTTCCCCCTCCAGCCTTCGATGTCGCCTCGACACCCCCCAATCCCTCGAGCCGCAGGCGGCAGGCCCCTCCCCCTCTCAACCGCCCACACCTGTAGTGTCGTGCAGCATGTGCCACCCTTCCCATCCTCTACCAGCTTCCATCCAGGCTCCAGGGACCTCCCTTTCCTCCCTGCATTGTCGCCGCTTCGAGCCGAGTTGGCCGACCCTCCCCACAGTCACCTCATTTTCCCACCCATCTCCAGGCCGCATGGCACCTCCTACAACCTAGAGGTGTTTAAGCATCGTCATGTGCACTGCTTGGAACTGAATCGCTCCTCATCACACGAGATTCGCGATCGTCAACGAGGGTATAAATTCTTATCTTGACTTGCAATACATTTTTGAGCCACATATATTTGTTTCTATTTGTTGAATGTGACACATCTTCATTTTTTTAATATCATATTTGTTATACATCTTAGATTCTTAGTTGTCAATTTGATTCTATTTGTTGAATATGATATATCTTGGTTATTTTGTTGAATCTACTGGTTTTTGTATTAATGTATAGAATACATCTTGATTGTGATCTTCTTATCAATCTTGTCAAATACACAAAATGAACATGGTGTTAGAACTCCTACAACAAAGGATGAGTTTGTTAGAGGGGAACAAGAGAAAGATGACTTGGTCAAACCCGAAGGGTCGAACAAATGTTCAGGACAATCACAGTCATGGATTTGGGATAATTTGACCAAGATAGGTACTATGGATGGAAAAGAAATGTGTTGTTATAATCAATGTAAGAAGTCGCTATCTTACCAAACAAAAAGCAGTACAAGTCATCTCATACAACATCTAGAGAATAAATGTCTCTATTACAGGATGTGGGAAATCCCTAACCTTGTTGAACGTACTTACATTCGACCAAGGGAGCACAATTTGTGCATGGGTTTTTGATCCAGAACAGAGCTGAAAAGAATTTGTGAAATGAGTAATCTCTGGAGAAATGTCTTTTACAATTTTAGAAAATCCCACTTTCGCGGTTTCGTAGGGAGTCTACAACCGAAATACAAGGTCCTCTCTCGTTTTACACTAAAAAGAGACTGCACGAAACTATATGTGGCTTTGAAGAAGAAACTGTTGAGCATCTTCAACAAATCTGTTGGGAGGATTTGCATAACAACTGACATGTGATTTTCCATTCAAAATTTAGGGTACATGGTTATTACATGGCATTACTTTGACAATCATTAGAAGTTGCAGAAGAAAACATTGAGTATTACAGCACTAATTTTACGTCATACGTGTGCTAACATAATAGGTATGATGATTAACATGCTTAGTGCGTGGAATTTCTCAAAATTGTGCACGTTGATAGCTGAAAATGCGTCCACCAATGATGTTGTCACAAGGAATTTGGTTGAATATTTCTCGTCAACGAACTCACTGTTACTTGGTGGTGATTTTTTTTCGTATCTGATGTTGGGCACACATTCTAAACATAATATTGTGAGATGGTTTGTTTGAGATTGACGAAATTATTGGGAAAATTCGCAACAAGGTAAAGTGCATTAAGAATTCTTCCCGTCGTCATCAAGAGTTTCTTGAGTATGCCCACCAAGAACACATTCAAGTGACAAAGGCCCAAGGATTGGATGTAAGCACATGATGGAATTCAATGCTTGAATCTTCTCATTGTACAGAAAGTCTTCAATCGAATGAAGACTCGTGATTTTCAGTTGATGGATGTCCCTTCACCCTTGGAGTGAAAAAAGGTGGAGGTCATAAAAGGAATTTTAGAGAACTTCTATGCCACAACTAAGTTCTTTTATGGATAGAACTATGCAAGTGCAAATCTTTTTTCTGTTTGATTTTTGAGATAGAAGAGGAGTTACTTGACTTGCAAAACAATGAAGATGTTTCGATCCGAAGCATGGCTATCAAAATGTTCATTAAATTTGACAAATACTGGACAGACAAGGATGTTATGATGCCTCTTGCCATTGCAACCGTACTAGATCCACAGTACAAATTTGATTTTTTGTGTTCCTCTTATTTATAACTATATTTTTTGAAAGCGAGGAATGAATATGTAGGACAGGTGGAAAGGGTTTTCCAAGCGTTGTATGATGAGTATGCCTTGACTTTTATGGGAAAGGAGTATGTAGAAAACACATAGAAAAGGGCTACCGAATGTGATCCATGTGAACCAAGAGTGAAGGAGGACACCAAGCTGAAGTTCTTAAAACTGAAGAAAGTCTTGAGTTCTACTGATTCAGGAAAATCTGAGCTAAAGTTGTATATTGAAGACAATTCCGCCAACAATGTCGACGATCCAACCTTTGATATTTTGATGTGGTGGTAATTCAATACAAGTAAATATTGGATTTTATCACACATGGCATGAGATATTTTCGCCATTCTAGTCTCAATTGTTGCATCTGAGAGTGCATTCAGGTTCGGGGGGGGGGGGGGGGGGGGTCCTTGATGCCTATAGAAGTTGTCTTCATCCAAACACCATCGAAACTCTAATTTTCACAGAAGACTGGATACATGAAGGTGGTGAGTGTATGTATGATGAAGCCGAGTCTTGTATGAATACATCGGGCTAGTATTCATTCAATATAATATTCAATGTTGTTCTTTATTCATATGAATTTTATACATGTTTTCAAGTAAAGGTTTGGAAAGAATCAGTGAGCAATGCCACTGTCCGCTGTGAAGTGTGAAATATGTGTGATGAATCTCCATTTCATCACCTTTATTCTATCATTTTGGCCTCAAAAACCTAGTAAATGCCTGTAAATACCCTTAATTCATGCATTTTAACATTCATGCTTTGTTGTGTAAATAGTGTATAAAGTGCTATTTTTAATGCCACAATCATAGAATAAAGAAAAGAAAAGAAAAATAATATAATATTGAAGACATTTTATGACCACAAACCCTGAGACCTAGGCATCTTGATGACTAGGTCAACAAGGAATAAAGTAGAGGGAGATGAGGGTCCAAAATACAATAAAATTCCTTTTCATTAATTCATTATTTATTCTTTTTTGGGACCTATTTTATTTTTCACTTTTTATACCTCAAAAAATAAACTTTGAACACGAAAGTTGTAGATAATAAAATTTAGAATAACACAAAAATAATATACACAATAAAAGTTACAATCAGAATACGATTCCAAATCCTAACTTCCGAGACCATATCTCTGAAATAAAAATTCAAAATATATCAAAATCACCTTTAATTGTATATAACTTTTAGGTATTTTTACGCCCATATCCCTGAATAATTCTGCAATTACAATCATAATCCTGCATAAATCATGAGTTACATGAGAGACCATGAGTAATGCTTAACTCTTACATGACGTAACCCCGTGTTATATTCCGTTCGGCCTACATGTTATGTTTGATGGTTTACATTAAAAAGGATAAAACTATTCCTTAAGCTCATTTTATTTGGAATAACATGCCATTGTCCCCTCTACCTCCACCCTCCACGCTGAGCTCGAAGTCCCCCCACCACCAGAGGTCCCCCACCCCGATGCCGAGCGAGCTCTCCTCGAAGCTTCTCCCTCGCACAAACCAACCCACCGAGCTCGAAACCCCACAACCCCCTCCCCCCACCGCTTAGATACTCATCCCCTGCTCGACCCACCCCCCATCGAGCTGCTCTTTCCCTAGTCGGATCCCCCCCAACCCCCAATTGCTTGAACCCACCCCTCGTCGAGTGCTACTCCTGGTCGGATTCCCCCGCCGCCGTCATGGCAAGCCCCCAAGCCCCCTCCCCCCCTCCCACCGAGTTGGAAGCCCCCCAATCCACCCACCACCACCAAGCTTGAAGACCCCCAACACCCTCCCCCCGGGTCCTCCCACCGCCACCGAGCTAGAATCCCTCCAACCCACCCCATCACCCAGGTCACCCTCCCCACCCGAGGCCCAGGTCCTCCTCCCCTGCTCGACCCCCTCCCCGTCGAGCTGCTCCTCCCCTGGTATGATCCCTTCCCCCGCCCGATTGCTTGAACCCACCCCCCGTCGAGTGCTGATCCTTCCCTGGTCGGATTCCCCCATCGCCACCATGCCAAGCCCCCTCCTCGAAGCCCCCCGACCCACATCATGGCCCAGGTCCCTTACTCGAACCCACCCCTTGCCGAGCCTGCTCCTCCCCTGCTCAAACTCCCTCCCCCCACCGCTAAGTGAGACCCGCGCTCCTACTCAACTGATGAACGGGAATAATCGATGGTCTAGAGATCTCACAAGGCGAGAAATCCAGTCGATGTGTTGACTGCTCAATAATCCTCGGATTCAATCAACAATTAACCCATAATATGAATAAAGCAATGAATAGCAAAATTGCGGAACTAAATTTATTATAACTCTACATGCAAATATGTAACGGTATGAGCACAAGTAGAGGTCAAACACTGGGAGCAAACGGGAGGAGGAGGCAACACAGATGAATAAAAATCTTGTCTTTTATCTCTTGTCCAATTTATTATTTTTGTGGGTTTTTAATTTTATACCTTTTTATTTTATTTTTTGTTTTATAATTTTGTATTTTATTTTTATATTTTCTCTTTCTTTTAAATATAATATATATTTACTTATATATACATGTGAATAGATATAAATATAATATAAGGTATATATAAATACTATATAGCTAAAAATATGTAAAAAAGACAAATATAGTAAATATAATGTTGTTGTGATTTTTATATTTTTCTAATTTTCTTGTTATTTTTATATAATTTTTGCTAATTTTTATGTACTTTTAAAGTCAAAAGCATCCTAAATACGTGATTAATAAATAATCTGAAATTAGTATGGGTTTTAAAAATAATTAATAATTCCCAAAATTATCCAAATTAATTTTAATATATAAATAATAGTATATAGATAGGTATAAAATAGAAACATATTTTGGTATTTTTGTAGAATTTTTAGATTTTTTTGTTGGCTTTTGGATCTATATGTTTTTTTTAATTTTCTTATTCTATTTTAGGGGTTTTTGTTTTCTGGACTGAATAAATGGTAAAATATATCACATATATTTTTTTGTAATTTTAAAAAAGTTTTTATATTTTTTTTGGGATTTTCATATGTAAACTGGGATTATTTAGGCTCCTTTTTAATTTTAATAAATATATTAAATGCAAAAAATGCAAAACCGACATGTGTCTTGTAAGTACAATGCAAGAAGCACCTAATCCATTTTTTTTGGATTTTTTGGAGCACGCTAGGTATTTATAATAATTAGATAAAGCACACAAAAGTACATGTCCTAGTAGGGGCGTATTTGCAAATAAATAAAAGTACAGGCAACGCAGTGCAATTTTCCCAACATAAAACATCCTTTATTTAATATTCTGGTACTATTTTACAATATACAAAATTGTCAGGGACATCATAGCAAACTGACAACCCTCACGTGGGACTGCACGTGAGGCTAGGAAGGACCAAATTGCAATTATAATAAAGTACGGGGGTCCATTTACAAAATTCCCAATTTATTTACACATAATGTTTTATTTATAATATCAAATAATGAATACAAAAAGTAGCGGGGAGGATATGCTATTTACCCCGAAGAGGCGCGCTGATGGACGGTGGAATCTTCTTCACTGAACCACGAGGCGTGTCCATGTGCGTCGATGACGGTTCATCTACGAATGGCTCTGATTAGATCATTTGAAGTGATCGAACGCTTGTGGCTGGAATCCATCCAACGACAGGAGACCAAACTAGCAATAGGGCTTGATCCGACGACTCTGAACAGATCTCCAAGAAAAGGGAAGAACACGAGCATGTTCTTTCTTGTTCTCTCAATTTCTCGAGCTACGAGGCTTCTCTGTAGGGCTCTCAGGAAAGCTCGAGCTCGATGAGCTGAACTCGGGCTCGGCTCATTAAGGGCTCGCGAGCCGGACTTGAAACCTTAATAAGTCGGAGCCCGAGTTGAGTTTTATGGCTCGTTAGCTTATCGAGTTGAGTTCGAGTTGGGCATTGTTCAACTCGAAAACTTGACTAGATAACTCGTTTTCCCTCTTAATAAAAAATTATATACACACACACACACACGCACCGAAACTTCCACATTGAGTTTGATATAAAATAGAGGTTAACATTTTTCTTGTCCAAAAACCTACAGAAAAGAGTTTAAAAAATCAAAATTACAAATATCATTTGCATAATTTAATGTATAAAATGGAACAATGACTTATTCAGAGGTTCATGAGCCATCTCATTTTGAGGCTCATGAGCCAGCTGAGAAACTCATGACTCGATAAGAGGCTCATGAGCCAGCTCATTTTGAGGCTTGTGAGCCAACTCAGAAACTCGTGGCTCGATAAGAGGCTCGTGAGTCAACTTGAACTCGACGAGTTCGAGTTCGAGTTGGTGATCCAGGGCTCGATTCTTATCGAGCTCGAGTTCGAGCCTTAGGTTTCTTATCGAGTTCGAGTCCGAGTTGAGGCCAACTCGGCTCGTTGAACTCGATAGACACCCCTACTTCTCCTGCGACGCTGAGGTGCTATCTAGGTTCCTGATGGTGATCCGCGTCGGACGGTACCTTCTAAAGTGCTTAGGCTCTCTGATCGAGCCATGGAGATCCGTGCTTGCTGAAGCTCTATTTTATCATCAAAGGCATCCCAGAAGGGGTTCTTCTGGCGTGGTACCTGCATCAATAAGTTCACGGGTCGAGGGCAAAATGCCTCGACCCGATTTTATTTATTTTTGATGAATTTTATTAGTAGTTAATACTTAGTAGTGTATTTATAGGTATATTCTTCTATGTTTTGTGCATTTTTATTTTTATTTTGTATATTTTATTTATTATTTTATTCTTTTATTTTATACATTTATAACTTATTTTTTGAGTATAAACATATTTTTATTTTATTTTTAGGATGTTATTTGTTCACTTAAATAAATATGTAAGTATATTACGTAGGTATATTTATAGGTATTTTACCTACATTTTATGTATAATGTTTATTTTAATGTATTTTGATTATTTTTATTTTAGTTTTGTATTTTTAATAGAGTGTAAACAATATTTACAATATTACAAAAATATAACAAATAAAGAATAAAAGAATATATTTCCCTTTAAGTTATTTACAAGTGAAAACATAGGTATTTCATATATGTTTTGACACATATTTATTTTATTTTTGCAATTCTCTTCTGGTTTTATTCTAATTTTAATACGTACATATGTTATAAATAATATTTACAAAATTATAAAAATATGAATTTGTAAAAATAATGAATAATAAATAATAAATAAATTTGAATATTTTAATTGGTAGAATGTACAATAGGGCCCTAAACCTAACTTTCATACAGTAACTCCAAAAAAATATAAAACCACCATCATTAAATCGCTCTTGAAAAGTTATATACAATTAGATTTGATTTTGGTATGGTTTAAGTTTTTAATTGAAAGATATGGGTCTGTGAATTTTGATTTTTGGCTTTTATATCGTGTATAAAATGAATAATGTGTATTATTTTTGTACAAACTCAATTTTGTATTTTTATTTACATTATTATCTACAATTTCATGTACAAAATTTCTTTATTTTATGAATACATCATAAAGAATAAAATAGGTGTCAAAAATGTATAAGTAATAAATAAATAAATGAAGTATTTATTGTATTTTTGGCCCTTATCTACCCCTACTTTATTCCTTGTCGACCAACTCCATTCTAGACTTGGTTTTGTTTTAGGGTCATAAAATATTTGCAATATTTTATTCCTTTTTCTTTTCTTCTCTTTATTCTATAATTTTGGCATTAAAATCCTTATATACAAATAATACAATAAATAATGAATGCTATTATGTACAAATTGATGTTATTTACATGCATTAGCTTGGGTTTTTAAGGCCAAAATGATAGAATAAAGGTAATGAAATGGAGATTCATCACCTCCCTATACTTTCCTTTGCTAGTCCCTAGCAAACACTTATGTAATAAGTACAAAAAATGAAGAAGAAGAAAAGAAAAAGCAAAAATAAAGAATAAAGAATAAATGGAATTGATCTAAATAATTAAACTCATTTGTACAAAATCAAAGTTTGGAGCTTAGGTTAGACCTTGATGTGAGAATGTGTATGGAACCTGGTCGGGAACCAACCTTAAAAGTACAATCTTTGAGAGTATCAGAACTTGGTTCAAATTACCTCAATAGCCAGGTCAGAACTAGCCTACATCATACGCAAACCCTTACGACTACGAAGTTGACTTGTACAGTGTAAGTGATAGTGGCTCTTCCCAACTGAAATGACAAAGGAACTGACTTCTCCAGAATGACAACCCAATGATTCCCCAATCCAGCACTCTTGTCATCAAGGAGCTGGGTATTCCCTTCTAAGTTCAAATGGCATCCAACTCAAGAGGAGGAGGTGAATAAAAGAATGGACGGTAGCTAGTGTAGCTACCTATCCTGGGATGCAAGACCAGTTTAGTCAAGTCATTTAGCTGTAGACTCACATGGTATAACGTTGATGCCCAAGCTTGCTTATTTTCTATACAACACATATACATACTCTGGCTGGCATTTTATTTTTATTTTCAAGCATGTCCACTTTTTTTTGGAGTTTTTTTTCAACATACTATTTACAGTAGCATTTATATAAGGACTTTTCCTCTTAAGCCAGAAGATTATCCCTCTTTTAAAGCTTTATCGCAACCCACACTCTCCTGTCATTCGACTTCATTGTAACTGGACCAGGTTGGGGTGCACTTTCCTCCCTAGACGAGGACGAATGTTTCCACCGTGTGCATCTCAGACTGGTAAATCCAACCCCCTCATCACTCCAACTGAGTTGAGCCAAGTGAAATGTGTAAGTGTCCAAGTTAGGTCAAGGCTGACAAGAGTCAAGCGTGTCTCAAAAAGTTCTAGTTAGTCAGTTGAGGTGATTTGAACCCAGCCCCGAGTCTCAAAGAATTAAGTCTGAATAGACCTGAGATACCTCAAACCTAGTTCCCATAAGGTTCCAGTGCAATTAGGTACAGTAAGGTCCAACCAAGGTCCAATCCTCGACTTTATTGGACTAGTTCAATCATCAAGCTCAATCAAAGAATATGAATGCTATGCAAATGCTTTTTACCATGTAGAAAGAATGCTGCAATTTTTCAAATAATTTTGAAAATAAAAAGAATTTTTACACAAAGGGTTTTGCAAATAAAAAGAATTTCGCACACACAGTATAAGTATGTACAACTATTTACAAAGACGTGCTTATTTTTATTATTTACAAGAATTAAGAATAAAAGAATTTATAAATTTTAAAAGTTATTTTATAGGTATATATACAATTGGTAGTGAATTTTATGTACACATTATTATTTATTTATATTTTATTTTTAATGATGCTTTTATTCCTGAAATTTATTTTAAAATAATTTTTTTAAAATTATAATACAAAATAATTTTTGCAAATATCTACAATCATTTGAAAGCCATTTTGTAAAGATTTTTCAAACAAATGTACATTTTTCAAAATACTTTTACAAGCATTTTCCAAAATCATTTGCAAATAGGTTTTCAAAACTTTTATTTCGCATAAAGAAAAGAATTTTTGCAATCAAATTTTTTTACAAAGGATGAAAATATGTTTTCCAAATAGTTCACATCATTTTTCAAACTATTTTGCAAAAATATTTTTAGCCTGATTTATTAATCAGTATGTACAAAAAGAGTTTGAGGAAATAATATTTTTATCCATATTTATTAATAATAATGCAAAAGTAGGAGTTATGGCTAAAGTATATACATAGTATATAGCACCCCCCCTATACTTAGCATGAGCTATGTCCTCATAGATCAAAAAGAGAAAGAGAAGGCATAACTCGTACTGAGTATAGAAAAGCCTATACTACAATGACTAAAAGAATAAGAAATGAAGAGATAACTGAATAAGAAGTTGACCGTCCCCCTATACTTAGGATCAAATAATCCTATGTATAACAGACTATACACAAAGCAAGGAGGGTCAAGGGTGGGAATAAACAGATCAAAGAATAAACGAATCATGGGTGCATATACCCCTTATACTTAGGACTAAGTACGTCCTAAGTACAGAAAACTAACAAAAAGGGCCGACACCTTTTATGTAGATAAAGAAAAATGAAAAGGAAAAGAAGAAAAGAAAGATATATACAGATATATGAACAGATCGTGGAGAATGTATGCATCACTCATCCTATTCTTAGGGTGTAATATCCCTAAGTATAAGCAACAACAGGAGTGATGAAACAGAACATAGAACAACACGGTGTGTACTCCCTATACTTAGGACCACGTACATCCTAAGTATAGACACACAGCTATGGCGCAAGATATGGGGCACACAAGACATACAGAAGAAATAAGGAATACAACACGTTTATAAAACAAGAAAAAAGAGTGTGAAGTACAGGACAATATACGGTGAGCGAGTGCCGTACTCTTGTTGTCGTCTCCCTATGAGAATGAGGATGCAGTCAGACAATGAAAAGACATCCGGATATGCAATCAAAGGGGTGATAGCTACTAGGGACAAGAGATCGAAAACTAAACCAGGGGCCGGTAGCGAAAACAGAGTATCGGCTCATAAGGATGAGATGAGTGAACATAGCTAATACTTTAAGACCGGGAGGAAGAAAGAACAATACAGAATCCTCTCAGTCAATCATGGTCTCCGAAAGGTCTAAAAAGTAAAGAGCAGGAGACAACAGTGTGATGTCTGGTGGTAATAAAGTCAAAAAGTTGCAGGAATACATCGAGCAACACAATACAAGGCTCAACCTTACGAGGGTCCTCAAGGTGAGAAGAAAATCAGAGAATAATCAGAAGACTCGGCTCCATGCTCCAACAGAGAGGAGACACGACCAGGGAGGAGACCGAGTACAAAAGTCATCAGACTAGACTTCATGCTCCAACAGAGAGGAAGCACCAGAAGAGAAGCCGAGTACCTAGAATATGATGTACCCTCCCGCAGATAACCCTCAGGGAGAATACATGCTAGTCAATGAATGATCAGAACAAAAGCTCACCCTTGCGAGGGTCGTCAAGGTGATCAGGCTCAAAGGAGCCTGATATAGCAGACGGATCAGAGAAGCGGTCTCGGTAGGCGACATATCGTCTACCAGCAGAATAGACCCACAAATCAAGAAAGTGTGGCAACGTCCCGCAGACAACCCTCGGGGAGTATACTGCTAACTAAGCATTTACTTATCAAAGAAAGATGGCTCATCCTTGCGAGGACTGTCAAGGAGAGCAGACTCGAAGGAGTCTAGTCAGATGGGCCTTGTGCACCTACACATTGGGCGTACAATCCGCAGGGAGGCCAAAAAGTCAAATCAGACGATGTGGTTTCGGGCTCCACAAAGGTGGAGACAGTATCAATGTAAGAAACCGATTTTAAAGAATGTGTCACATCCTCCCGCAGATAGTTCTCAAGGAGGTATGCAAGATAAGTCAATTGAATCATGGGATTGCTGGTATCGAATCTCAGGTTCTCAAAAGTAATCAATCAATCAAACCTCAGGAGGGCATAAGATCATGGAGGGATAAATAATTAGTCAATCACAGTACATCCCTCTGGTCAATCTAATTCTAGCTGAGATGGCATAAAAGGTAATCCGGAATCCTCAAAGTGCCACAGGTGGATAATAGAAGCAGAAGATCGGGGATGGGTCAATCAAGAAGATGAGAGACATCATGTGGGTTGCGCACACCTTTGCTGGGAAGTCCAAGTCGGAATAATGAATCAATCCTCAAAATAAAGATGGGTAGGAACCTCAAATAGATAGATCAATCAAAGCTCATGGAATCCTCATCAAATCACCAAAATTCATCACATCCTCAATCCGGTGTGCCACAGTAAAAATCCTCAAATAATAATCACACCTAATAATCGTGCATCATCAAAATCCTCAATAAGCTCATATCCACATATCGAGGGTCAAATCCACCAAAAGAAGGTTATCAATCTCAGCATCCTCAAAATGCGCCCGACTTACTCCAATAATCAATGTAAGTCCAAATCCTCAATGCGGGCTATATCTATAAGCACAACAATCCCAGGAAACTGAAAGATGATACGGGGGATACGAGGAGGGTGGGAGAGAAGAGAAACCGAAAGGTTCAACGAAGATGATTGAGCTCAAGAGCCAATATCACAACTCAATGCAAATGAGGAGATGTATGTGTAAGAGAGATATAAAGACTCAAAGATGAAAAAGGATGACTCACACGGATGGGACCACATAACTCAAAGAAGTATGAAAATGCAAATGGATCCAAGTTACTATCAATACACAAGATAAACCACCGATTCACCTACTCAACACAATGAAGACCGAGATATGGTCTTTTTATCTTTTCGATTTTAGAGTTAGGTGATCATCACAAAGTTGTACACATCGCAGATAGGCTTGGGATTTGGGCACTAATCCTCAACATGTGCGTAGGAATAAAATGTGCATACAAGGAGGGGGTTGCTATCCCCAATACAAGGAATCCATTACATTTTATTTTAGAGATCAAGTAGAGTTAGTAGTCCCAATTATATTTTGATTATCACTTTTTTTTGTTTATTTTCAATGCGCGTGCTTAACGGGGTTTCCAATTCCATTTACATCCTAGATGGTCAAAATCAGAGAGAGAATATCGGAAAAGCCATGCAAGTCAGAAATTGATGATACATGCAAAGTAAGAGGACTTACAGTGCTTCCCAGCTCTCTCCATGCGAGATGTAAGACAGAATTTAAACCTATGCTATATGCAAATGCAAGCTGATGAAACCACCCTAGGGTAGTAACTGTTATTATCATGAAGCACAAGATGTCAATTATTCAGAATCAAACCCTAAAGTCCGATCTTGGAGATGTCTCGTTGCCCGCCACAACGGCTCCTGCTAATGTTGTACGACGTCTCTCCTGACGCACGGGTTCAAAGATAAATAACCAACAATTATTATTTGACTAAGTCCAGAAGCACAACTATTGGTACATGCAAATATATAAGGAGATTTGGACCTTAGTCTATCGGCAAACAATTCCTAAGCTAGGGATCATTCCACAAAATAATAAAAATAAAATAAAAGAAAAAATCAGTCAAAATCGTCAAGGCCCCCAAAGGAACAATTCCTTGGGCACTGGACCTCGGGAAGTCGGAGTGTCTGAGAGTGCCGAATTATTACATACCAAGGTTCACTCTCTCACATAAATATATACATTATTTCTTGCATAATAAAATGAAGCTCTGAATCTGTCCCCAAAATTCCTCCAAGTCTGACTTGGCTGCTCTCTCCTGTCGGCTCAGTCAAAAAGCCGACTCCTTTTTTCTTGGGTGCAAAGGTTCTCCTAGGAGATCCTCCGTCGCTCCGTGGTCCATCGCAACAAATTCAAACAAGAAGGTGTGTCGGACAGTTCACAATAATATCAAATAATAGTAAAAATAAATAAATAATGAGATATAACAATGAATAAATGAATAAATAAGATACATAAGACCGAAAGCAAAATAATATCCTACTGCGTGACATTTCTCCTCGGCAACGACGTCATTTGATGAAAGGGAATAATCGAGGGTCTAAAGATCTCACAAGACGAGAAATCCAGTCGATGCGTTGACCGCTCAATAATCCTCGGATTCAATCGATAATTAACCCACAATATGAATAAAGCAACTAATAGCAAAAATGTGTATAGGTGTAAGCACAAGTAGAGGTCGAATACAGGGAGAAAACAGGAGGAGGCAGCAACATAAATGCACAAAAATTCTGCCTTTTATCTCTTGTCCAACTTATTGTTTTTGTGGGTTTTAAATTTTATATTTTATATTTTATTTTGGTTTTATAATTTTGTATTTTCTTTTTATATTTTTGAATTTTTATATTTTTCACATTCTTTTAAATATAATATATATTTACTTATATATACATAAAAATAGATATAAATAAAATATAAGGTATATATATAGACATTATATAGCTAAAAATATGTAAAAATGGACAAAATAGAGTAAATATAATATTTTTGTGATTTTTATATTTTTATAATCTCTTTACTATTTTTCTGTGATTTTAGCAAACTTTTATGTACTTTTAAAGTAAAAAACATCCTAAATATGAGATTAATAAATAATCCGAAATTCATATGGGCTTTAAAAATAATTAATAAGTCCTAAAATAAACCAAATGAATTTTAATATATAAATAATAATATATATAGTTATAAAATAGAAAAAACACATTTTTGGTATTTTTGTAGAATTTTTAGCATTTTTTTGTTGGCTTATGGATCTTTATGATTTTTTAATTTTCTTATTTTATTTTTAGGGGTTTTTGTTTTCTGGACTCAATAAATGTCAAAATATATCATATATAATTTTTTTTGTAATTTTCAAAAAGCTTATATATTTTTTTTGGGATTTTCATATGTAAACAAGGATTATTTAGGCTCCTTTTTAATTTTAATAAATAGATTAAATGCAAAAAATGCAAAACCGACATGTGTCTTGTAAGTACAATGCATGAAGCACCTAATCCATTTTTTTTGGATTTTCGGAGCACGCTAGGTATTTATAATAATTTGATAAAGCGCACAATAGTACATGTCCTAGTAGGGGTGTATTTGCAAATAAATAAAAGTACAGGTAACGCAGTGCAATTTTCCCAACATAAAACATCCTTTATTTAATGTTCTAGTACTATTTTATGATATAAAAAATTTTCAGGGACATCATAGCAAAATTACAACCCTCGTGTGGGGCTTCTCGTGAGGCTGGGAAGGACCAAATTTCAATTATAATAAAGTACGAGTTCCATTACAAAATTCCCAAATTTATTTACAGCAATATTTAATTTGCAGTATGAAATAATAAATACAAAAAGTAGCAGGGAGGATATGCAATTTACCCAGAAGAGGCACACTGATGGACGAGGGGATCTTCTTCACAATCACGGGACGTGTCCACATGCGCTGATGACGGTTTCGTCCGTGCATGGCTTTGATTAGATCACTTGAAGTGATCAAACGGTTGTGGTTGGAATCCATCCAATGACAGGAGATCAAACGGGCATGTGGGCTTGATCTGACAGCTCTGAAAAGATATCCAAGAACAGGGAAGAGCACGAGCGTGTTCTTCCTTGTTCTTTCGATTTGTCGAGATCCGAGGCTTCTCCGGTGACGTTGAGGTGCTATCTTGGTTCCTGATAGCGATCTGCGTCGTACGGTACCTTCTAAAGTGGCCATGCTATTTGATCGAGCCCTGGAGATCCGTGCTTGCTGGAGCTCTATTTTATTATCAAAGGCACCCCAGAAGGGGTTCTTCTGGCATGGTACCTGCAGCAATAAGTTCACAGGTCGAGGGCAAAATGCCTCGACCTGATTAAGCATCGAATCGATGGGAAATGGGCGAATGGAGGGGTGCTCCAACAAGGGTGGTGGAGGGAGCACAGATCGTCAGATCTCGTGGAGATCTGGGTTGATGGAGGGTGAAGCGAGGTGGAGAAGTGAGAGGGGAAGAGAATGAGGTGGAAATACGGGCGGAAAACATGCGAGGTGTGGTGAAGATGTTCACTGGAGCGGAGCTCCAGCGAACTTCGAGTCCTACTAATCTAACTAATTAAAATATTAAAATATGGAATTAAATTCATATAAACAATCCTAGAATTAATCCTAACCTAATGGAATGAAAAGATGCAACTCTTACCTGCCAGCGAAGGCAGGGAGCATAAGTCGTCGGAGACGGCGACCTTGGGCGCACCTCTTCCTCCGCGAGCTCCGATCCATCTCAAGGGACCTCCATCTGTCACCTAGATGCACACTAGGACGAAATGGTGGAACTCTAGGACTTGAAGATGGCCAAAAAAGCATGGAGGAGGAAGGTGGAGTTATTTATTAACATAATGGGGCGCCCTTATTGACCAGTCGTAATCAATGAATCTATCATATTTACAAGGGATACAAGGCATGGGTGTGTATCATGGATTAGTGAGGGATATTTTTTGTGGACGCGAGCGCGATAGATGGATGGAACGCCCAGGGAAAAAGGGAGAAAATGTGGGATTGGGCAGATTTGACGGGCTGTAGTGGCTGGAAGGTGAGGTGACCAGAGGTCAACAGAGGAAGCCCTGCCATAGGTCCATGTAGGCTCACTACAAGACAAAACCGTAGGGTTATTAAAGAATAATTATTTAAAAATAATAAATGATTTTATTAATTTTTAGGTATAAAATAAAATTGTTTATTATTTTATTTAGTATTTATTACAATTTTTATTTAGTTTTTGCTGAATTTTATTAGTAGAATTTTTTTATTGTGTTTATAGGTATATTCATCTCTATTTTGTGCATTTTTATTTTTATTTTATATATTTTATTTTATTATTTTATTCTTTTATTTTATATATTTATAACTTATTTTTGTTTGTATAAATATATCTTTATTTATTTTTACGATATTATTTTTTCACTTAAATAAATATGTAAGTATATTTTGTAGGTATATTTATAGGTATTTTACTTATTTTATGTATACTATTTATTTAATGAATTTTGATGATTTTTATTTTATTTTTGTATTTTTAATAGAGTATAAACAATATTTACAATATTACAAAATATAACGAATAAAGAATAAAAGAATAGATTCCCTTTTATTTTTTACAAATGAAAACATAGGTATTTCATCTATGTTTTGACACATATTTATTTTTTATGAACATATGTTTTAATTAATATTTTCAAAATTATAAAATACGAATTTGTAAAAATAATGAATAATCAATAAATTTAAATATTTTAATCGATAGAATGTACAATAGGGGCCAAAAATCTAACTTTCACACAGTAACTCCAAAAAAATATAAAACCACACCATTAAATATCTCTTGAAAAGTTATATACAATTAGAGGTGATTTTGGTATGGTTTGAGTTTTTATTTGAAAGATATGGGTATGTGAATTTTGGTTTTTGGCTTTTTATTTTGTATATAAAATGAACATTGTATATTATTTTGTATAAACTCAATTTTATTTTTTTATTTACATTATTATCTAAAACTTTCATATACAAAGTTTCTTTATTTTATGAGTAAATAATAAATAATAAAATAGTGTAAAAATTCATAATTAATGAATAAATAAGTGAAGTATTTATTGTATTTTTGGCCCTTATCTCCCCCTACTTTATTCCTTGTCGACCAACTCCAGTACTTGGTCTCGGGGTTAGGGTCATAAAATATTTTCATTATTTTATTCTTTTTTACGTTCTTCTCTTTATTCTATAATTTTGGCATTAAAAACCTTATTTTATATATAAATAATACAATAAATAATGAATATTATTATGTACAAATTAATGCTATTTACATGCATTAGCTAGGGTTTTTAAGGGCAAAATGATAGAATAAAGGTGATGAATGGAGATTCATCATCGACCCGCCGCCAAGTGAGCCTCGTGCTCCTGCTACCCTGCTCGAAGCCCCCATCCCCAGCCCCACCTCCACCAGCAGAAGTATCGAGCTTTACTGCCCCGCCTGCTCGAAGCTCGATCCTCCCCTGCTCAAAGCCCACAGTCTGCCATCCTCAAGCTCCCCTTCCTTCTTCAGTTCATTTCTCCTTGGCTCAATGCTCGTATTCGCACTATCCCTACAGATTGAGGTGCGGCAGGGACGTTGGGAGATGGTCGGTAGACGTGGGGGAAGGGAGGTCGGAGGGGGAGAGGTTCAGGTGGATGAAGGGTGAGGTGTGCAAACTGAGGAAGGTGGATTGAGGTTGAAGAGAGTCATCCCCCTATTGTAATTAGGTATATAGACCTTGGTTAGGTCATCAACCTATTGGTCTTCCAAATGTACATACTCAGACATATAGTAACACATCTGTCTCCGGTCAGAGGATGCGTGCCTATATCGTGACTGCATACGACATAGGACTTTGGTTATCTCGATCTCGTTAAGTCAACTCTTTGACCTAACTTATCTAACACCTCCGAACCTCTATTCCTATGTAGAGGACCTACATAAAGAGGTCAGTTAGATATCAACCTTTAGAGAAGGATTGCCATCTCCTTCTCAGATTGGAGATCCTCTCTTAACAATCATTTGACGGTGCTTAATGAGTCCTCAATCTAACTCTTTAGATATTCATCCAAGCGCCAACCTCTACGATTCAATAATTTAATCAACAATTGTATGATCATTAAGATGGCCATGGTGCATAACCCTAATTGTACTATGTGACCTATTATGCAAATTAGTTATTCTTCATTTCAGATTAAGGAGTGAATTGCAATAACATTTATTGCATAATGGCTCGCCGTGGGCTCGCATGTCCAACATAAACCACATCTTCATATTATTATATTAGTATTATATATTATATAATACAACATATTAATGATATTAATAAACTCTCACTTGCTTGGGAATAGGCACGAACAAAAGTTACAAAACCATATCTCTTTTTGCTTTCGATCAAGAACACAGTCACCTGGGCGCTCCTTTTTTCATGGTACAACTTATTTATATTTCATTGTCATTTTTTAAATCATTATGAATTTTGATGAAAAAATTCAATTCGTATTTGTATGTGGCATTTATTCGATCCATATTCGGATTCCATATTTATTGGATCCATATTTGGATTCACTTTTTATTTGATTCGTATTTGGATTGTCTCTTTATTCGATCCGTATTCGGATCCACTCTTTATTCGATACGTATTTAGATTCGATAAATATCCGATTTGAATTCGTATTCATATTTTTAAGGATATGATTTCCTTAATGCATATCCGAATCATATCCGTATCCGTATTCGTATTCGATAGATATGAAGCGAATATGGATATGGAAATAAACATATCCTATTTGTATACAATCCATTTTCATCCCTACCTATTGCACTCTTCTTTGAAATGTGTGCTACTACCTCTAGCAATTTTAGAAGAATCTTCATAAAGACAACACATTACTATTTCTATACGAGATATTTATAATAAAACAATGATTATATTGTCCACAACAAATTTTAATGTATCATTGATTTTATTTAATTTAATGACTATTATTTGTTGTTGCATATTTAACATGTATTGATGATTCATTCTGAAATAATTTTCTTGTTGCTACATAATGTTTTGCTTTCGATAGTGGAGTATCCCATCATCACAAGTTGGACAAATGTTGTGGCAATGAAATGTTTTCTTTTTAGAGGTGTTCGGTCTGGGAATTAGTTAATAGACATCATATAATGTTTTGCTTTCGATAGTGGAGTATCCCATCATCACAAGTTGGACAAATGTTGTGGCAATGAAATGTTTTCTTTTTAGAGGTGTTCGGTCTGGGAATTAGTTAATAGACATCATTCATTTTCGACTGAAAGGATAAGAATAAGGAAAATAATATGAAATAAGGATATGTAAGTGTTATTCTCCGTTCTATTGGTACATGAAGGATATGGAACGAGGATTATAAGTTAATGGATAAGGAGGAATAAAGGAAGAGGAGAATAAGGATGTGGAATAAGGGAAGGAGGAATAAGGAAAGGGGAATAAATGACTGGAATACGGGAGTGGATAAGGAGGAATACGGGAAGATGAGAACAAGGACACTCAATCCCTATTCTCCTACTAAACATGCCCTTAGACTAATTTGAATATAGATTGAACTGGCTTAAAATATGATGTATAATTAATATAATAAATAAAAAAATCACAATAGAATTAAATAAGAAATCGTACAAACATTAAAAAATATGTTACAACAATGGTATATGTCATCAGATTTCACAATTATGGCAACAACTTTAACATGAGATTGTTTGGTCATTACACAAATTCTCTTGTCAAAGTTTTCAAAGTAAGATAGCTCAAAAACCTTACCAACAATGTGATCATTGCCACTACAACGAAAACAAAAAATTTGTTGCATGTAATGCATTACGAGATCTGCAGTTAAATCTCTTAGACCCCGTTCGGTAGGGGGTTACCCTCTGATGAGTCCCCATTCATCACTCTTTATTCCTTTATTTTATCTAGAAACCTTGATAAAAGACCACGTAAATTTTTGTAAATATAATAATTTGTCAAAATGCATGCATCATGTAAATAGCCATAAGTAGCATATTTTTGCACAAAAATAAAGGAATAAAGAAATAAAGAAAAAGAGGGAAATATTTAGAATAAATATTGAGTGACTTGAACCCAAGGGAAGGCTCCACAAGGGCCTGACCGTAAAATATATGAGTAGAGAGAGATAGGGTAACTCAACATGGTATAAATACCCCTCTTTGTGTAAATATTTTATTTTCTAAAAATAAAAGCATTTATGTGTCCTTTTTATTTTATAAATATTTATGAAAATAAAATAAAAATGGGAAAAATAAAAGAAAAATATAAATAAATTCTCTCTCATCGGTGTACATATACTATGTATATAAAATAAAAGATGTATTTATCTCATCTTTGTAAATATTTAATAAAAATCCAATAAAAATAATTTTATATTCCATATTTTATGATGTAAGTAAATAAAATATAAAATTGGAATATCTGTACATAAATAAAATAATAAAATTAAAATTCAAAAATACATAGGTATTTATACATGTATATAATAAGAGAATAATGGGGCTGCCCCTTGCGGGCAGCCAAGAATGGCTGCCCCGGCGCGTTTTTTATTTTTTTTTGAAAAATCTCACTGTGTAAATTCATCCCTATATCCCTCCTATATGACATTCGAATTTCGTCAGAAACAGAGACTCCTACGGCCTCCATCGAGATGGTGTCGATTTAAAAAGTCTTGTTACCGTTAAAAAATGACTGTCTCGATGGGGGCCGTAGGAGCCTCTGTTTCTGGCGAAATTCGAATGACATATAGGAGGGATATAGGGATGAATATGCATGGTGATATTTTTCAAAAAAATTAAAAAATGCGCCGAAACGGCGTGGGGGCAGCCCCATTAATCTCATATAATAATAATATAATGTAAATACACAATTTATTTTTCAAAAAAATAAATAAAAATCACTAAAAAATACTTTAAAAATAAATAAACATTTTTTATGTTGAAAATTTTTCAAAATAAAATCATTTATTTTTTTTAAATGAATTTACAAATAATTAATAATTCCCGCACTCTGATTGGTCCACGGGGGATTGTTGACCCCTAGTCAACTCTCCCCCTAGCACCACTTCCAGACGGATCTGCACGCTCGACCCGATTTCTCCCATTTATCGCACTCTGGTCCGCCAACCATTTCCCTAAACCCCGGGCCCCGATTAACCTTGATTCATCCCTGATCCACGCCCGGGGATCTTCCTAGGGATCCGTGCATCAAATTTCCATGCTCGACTCCATCTTTGCCGGATCCCTACCACTATATAGTCTCATCTTCCTTCGCCATTTGAGGCACCTTCGGCTCCCGTCTTCGACTCCCAGGACTTCCACCGTCATCCTTGAGTGAGAGCGAGAGATTTCGAGTGTTGTAGTGAGGATTTGGAGGTGTGTAGCTGATGACTGGGAAAGATCAAGGGTCTAGACATCTCACAAGGCGAGACCTCCAGTCGCTGAATTGACCTCTTAAGATCCCCAGATCGATCAACAATTAACCCACAATAAATATATGCAATGAATATCCAAAAATGTGGAGTTAAAATTTATTATAACTCTACATGTAAATGTGTATAGGTGTAAGCACAAGTAGAGGTCGAACACTGGGAGGCGAAGGGAATGTATGTGATGAATAATTTATTCAATCCTTTGTTCATGTCCAATTGTTTATTGTTTTTGTGGGTTTTAATTTTTATATATTATTTACTTTTTTTATTTTTTTATATAATTTTTATTTTATATTTTTGGGATTTTGCTAATTTTCATGTGTTTTTAATTCCAAAAATGTCCACCATATAGGACTAATTAAATAGCCGAATCTAATTTGGGTTTTTAAAAATATAAATTAAACTACAAAATTGCCCAATATAATTTTAATACATTAATAATAATATATAGATAATTACAGAAGAGAAAAATATATATTTTTTTGATTTTTTAAGGGTTTTTCTATTTTTTTGTATTTTGGAGCTTCTTGAAATTTTTATATTTTTCTTTTTCTATTTTTAGGGTTTTTCATTTTCTGGACTCAATATAGATATAAATATACCATATATAATTTTTTTGTAATTTTTCAAAATCATTTTCTAATTTTTTTTGTATTTTATAATTTAGACAGTATAAAATGGGCTTCTTTTTCATTTTTAATAATTAGGAAAAATGCGAAAAAATGCAAACTAAAATATAGGCGTGGAAGAACACTGCATAGAGCATCTATCCTAATTTTTGTGAATTTTTAGAAGCCTCATAGGTATTTTTAATAAATAGAGAAAAGACACAAAAATCAAACAGCCCGGCAGGGGTATTTTTGTAAATATAATAAGTTCCAGGGGCATCAGTGCAAAAATACAACAGAAATAAACATTTATTTAAAGTTTTGGGACTAATTTCCAATATACAAAAACCGCCAGGGCTAAAGTGAAAATTTCACGCGCCTCACGTGGGACTGCACGTGAGGCGTGGAAGGACCTAAATGCAATTCTAATAAACTCAGGGTCCTTTCTGCAAAATTTACATTTTATTTACAAATTGCTCTATATTTTACAAGATTAAAAATTAAATATACAAAAAGGCGGGGGTATAAGTGAAAATTACCCCCAAAGTGGGCGCTGATGGATGGCTGGATGTGGGTCACTTGACACGCGTCACTCCCTCTGCCCCCGATACCGTTTCGCCGATGAAGCGCTAGGATTAGATCTCCTGGCTGAGATCTACGATGGCTGCTCGCTTCATCGGACGGCTGTGGTTTGACCTGGGACCTGCCCTTCATCCAACGGCGGAGACGACGGCTGGAAGAACGGGGAAGAACGCTCGTCTGGGCGAGCTTCCTCCGGTGAGAACTCGCTGCTCCGCCGGCCTTTGCTGCTCCAAGGGGTCCCAAAGGCTTACTGGAAGAGTCTTCTATTTGCTGGAGGACTTGGATCAGTCAGAGGGTCACTGGAGCGCCCTTGCGAGGTCGGAGAAGGCAAGGTGCTCCAGGTACCTCCGCCGGCATGTGAATCGGCTCCTGGTGCTGTCCAACGCACCTGACCTGCTCAGGAAGAAAGCTCGGCTCGAGGCGATGCTCCTCGGCCCAAGAATGAAGCTGTTAGCGCAAAAATGGGTGAGGGCGGCGATGCTCCGACGATGCGGAGGAGATGAGCACCGATTCGCGGATCCAAGTGCGAATCCGATTGGGCAGGGTGGCTGGGAGGTGGAGAAGGCGTAGGGGAACGAAATGACAGTGAAAGGGTGGTCGGAAAACGTCAGGGTTACAGTGAACAGTTCGCCGGAGCGGAGCTCCGGCGAACTACGAATCGACCATTCTACGTTACAACTAAGTGCTAATGATTAATCTAAAGACGGAAATGAAATGCTGAAATAAAATCCTAACTAAAATAAGTAAAAGCGCAACTCTTATACCTGGGGGCCTCTAGGGAGCAGGGCGGCCGTCGGAGCGCCGCCGCGACAAAATCTCCCTCCTCCTTGGGCCGAATCGAGGTGCTGGGAAGCGCCTCCTGTCACGAGGGCTCCTCCAGGAGCTGATTCAAGCTTATTTAGGGGGGTGAAATTGGCCAAATTTGGCCAAGGAGAAGAAGACCTTATTTATAGACATTCCCGGGGACCCCCATGGACCGGCGATTATTGACGAATCGAATGGTTGTACAATGGATCTAAGATCTCGACGAGAATTTTGGATGATCAGGAAAGATCTTTCATGAAGGACTCGAGTGCGATGGGTGGACGAGACGTCCATGAAAAAGGCATGAAAAGCGGGAAAAAGACTCGTCTGACGGAAGTCAGAGGCGCAGGGGAGTTGACGGAGGTCAACTTTCCCTGGCCTCTGATTGGCCCACATCAGCCGAATCTTGACCCATTTATTTAACATATTAAATGAATTAATTAGCATTTACTTATAAAATAAAAAAATGTTTATAAATTAATGTAGTATTTATTTAGGATTTTTAATTATTTTTTGAAGTATTTTATTACGGTTTTATTAAAATAATGTGTATATGTATATATTTACATGTATTTTTGTGTATTTTATTTTTAATTTGTTTATTTTATTTTGTTATTTTATTGGCTTATTTTATAATTTATAACTTATTTTTATGAGTATAAATATATTTTTATTTAATTTTTATGAGTTCATTTATTTTTTTAAATAAATGTGTTTATGTATATGTAGGTATACTTATAGGTATTTTACCTCTATATTATATACATTTTATTTATTTAATGATTTTTATTTATTTTTATTTTGGATTTGTATTTTTAATAAGTTATGTATAATATATACATTATTATAAAAATATAAATGAATGAAGAATAAAAGAATAGAAATCCCTTTTTATTTATATACATATAGGTAGCATAGGTAGTTTGTCTATGTGGCTCATAGACTTATTTTATTTTGCAAATTCTTTTTGGTTTTCTTGAACTTTTAATATGTACATGTATTATATACATTATTTACAAAATTATAAAAATATGAATTTATAAGAATAATGAATATTGAATAAAATGAATATTTTAATCGGGTACTATGTACAAGGAGGGTCAAAAACCTAACTTCTACAGATGAACTCCAAAAATTATGAAATCAATTTTATAAAATAGTTCTGGAATGCTATATACAATTAAAGGTGAGTTTGGGTGATTTGGAATTTTTATTTGCAAGATATGGGTCTGTGAAGTTGAGATTTTGGCTTTTTATTCTGTGTATAAAATGTACACTGAGTATTATTTTTACACAATCTCAATTTTGTATTTTTATTTACATTATTATCTACAATTTTCATGAACAAAGTTTCTTTATTTGATGAATAAATAATTATATACAAAATAGGTGTCAAAAATGCATAAATGAATGAATAAATAAATGAGGTATTTATTGTATTATTGGCCCTTATCCCCCCTACTTTATTCATTGTCGACCAATTCCATGCTGGCCTTGGTCTCGAGGTTAGGGTCATAAAATATTTGCAATATTTTATTCCTTTTTCTTTTCTTCCCTTTATTCTATAATTTTGGCATTAAAAACCTTATTTTATGTACAATTAATACAATGAATCATGAATGCTATAATGAACAAATTGATGCTATTTACATGCATTTGCTGGGGTTTTTAAGGCCAAAATGATAGAATAAAGGTGATGAAATGGAGATTCATCACCCCCCTATACTTGCCTTTGCTAGTCCCTAGCAAATACTTATGCAATAAGTACAAAAAGAACAAAGAATAAGAAGAAAAGAAAAAGCAAAAATAAAGAATTCAAAGAGTAAATTGAATTGATCATGATTGTTAAACTTATCTGTACAAAGTCAAAGTTTGGAGCTCAGGTTAGACCTTGGTGTGAAAATGTGTGTGGAACCTGGCTGGGAACCAAATTTAAAACACAACAGCCTTCAAGAGTCACAGAACTTGGTTCAAATCACCTCAATAGCCAGGTCAGAACTAGCCTACATCATACGCAAACCCTTATGACTATGAAGCTGACTTGTACGGTGTAAGTGATGGTGGCTCTCCCCAACTGAAATGACAAAGGAACTGACTTCTCCAGAATGAAAACCCAATGATTCCCCAATCCGACCCTCTACCGTCTAGGAGCGGGGTATTCCCTTCTAAGTTCAAGTGCAACCGGTTCAAGAAGAGGGGGAATAAGAGGTATAGAATTTTGGGAGCTCAACCAGTGTAGCTAAGTCTCCCGCTGCAAGCTTCATGAGATGTAACATGGATACCATAAGCTTTTGCTTTATTGGGTTGTATACACTCCGGTGGGGTTATTAAATTTTCAATCCGACCCACCACTTTTTTGGAGTTCTTTTTGCATTTTTTTCAAGCACATCTGTACAACATATCTACATGGTGCATCATATATACAAGAAATTTTCCTCTTGAGCCAGTAGACTATCCCTCTTTTGAAGCTTTATTGCAACCCACACTCACCTGTCATTTAACTTCATTGAAACTGGACCAGGTTGGGGTGCACTTCCCTCCCTAGACTAGGACGAATGTTTCCACCCGTGCGCGTCTCAGACTGGCAAATCCAACCCCCTCACCACTCCAACTGAGTTGAGCCAAGTGAAAGGTGCAAGTGTCCAAGTTAGGTCACGACCGACAAGAGTCATGCGTGTGTTTCGAAAAGTTCTAGTTAGTCCACTGAGGTGACTTGAACCCAGCCCTGTTTTCTCAAAGAATTAAGTCTGACTAGACCTGAAGTACCTTAAACCTAGTTCCCATAAGGTTCCAATGCAGTTAGGTGCAGTAAGGTCCAACCAAGCTCTAATCTTTGACTTTATTGGACTAGTTCAATCATCAAGCTCAATCAAAGAATATGAATGCTATGCAGATGCTATTTACAAATATGCAAAGAATAATGTAATTTTTGAAAGAACTTGAAAACAAAGAGAGAAATTTTTACACAAAGATTTTTTTTGTAAATAAAAGAATTTTGGCACTTAAAATATAAAGTAAAATATATACAACTATTTACACGGGCGTGCCGCTTTATTTTAAGGAATTTACCAGTTTTGACAAGAGTGGTTTATTAAGGTGTATATACAATTGATAAAGAATTTAATGTATTTATAAGTTATTTTTGTTCATTTTATTTATTATGGTGCTTTTATTCCTCAAATTTATTTGAAAAATCATTTTGAAGAATATAGTACAAAATAATTTTTGCAAATATTTACAAACATTTGAAAGCCATTTTGCAAAGATTTTGCAAACACTATATACATTTTTCAAAATATTTTTGCAAACATTTTCAAAATCATTTGCAAATAGGTTTTCAAATCCTTTATTTCACACAAATAAAAGAATTTTTGCAATCAAAATATTTTTACAAAGGTTGAAAATATTTCACAAAAAGTTTTCCAAACAGTTCACACCATTTTTCAAATCATTTTGCAAAAGTATTTTTAACCTGATTTATTAATCAGTATATACAAAAAGAATCTGAGGAATAAGAAGCATTATTAATTAATTTTCAATGAATTATATCTTATTTTCAGCCATATTTATTAATAATTATACGAAAGTACGAGTTATGTCTATAGTATATACAGAGTATATACGACCCCCCTATACTTAGCTTGAGCTATGTCCTCATAGATCGGAAAAGAAAAGAGAAGACATAACTCGTACTGAGTATAGACGAGTCTAAAGAATATAGAAATAAGAGATGAAGGAAATAGAAGTTGACCGTCCCCCCTATACTTAGGATCAAGTAATCCTAAGTATAGCAGACTGTACACAAAGTAGGGAGGGTCAAGAGTGGGAATAAACAGAGAAATGAATTAACAAATCAGGGGTGCACCCCCCTATACTTAGGACAAAGTACGTCCTAAGTATAGAAGACTGTCTTCTAGGGGCGACACCTTTTATTTAGATACAGAAGATAGAAAAAGAAAAGAAGAAAAGAAGAAAAGAGAGACATATACAGATAGACGAAAAGATCATGGAGAATATACACATCACTCCCCCTATACTTAGGGTGAGATATCCCTAAGTATAGGCAACAACATGAGTGACAAAACTGAACAACGAAAGAACAACGCGGTGTGTGCCCCCTATACTTAGGGCAAAGTACGTCCTAAGTATAGACACAAAGATATATCAATGGATCTAGGGCACACATAACATGCGGGAAAATAGAATATACAAACACATATATACAAGTGATGAAGAGACTGGTGAAGTACAGAACGATATCTGACAAGTGAATACCGTACTCTCGTCGTCGTCTCCCTGTGAGAACGGTGACGCACCCAGAAGGTGAAAAGACACCCGAATATACAGTCAAGTGGGTGTCGACTACCGAGGACAAGTAGATCGGAAAGAAAAGCGGAGACTGGTAGCGTGAAGCAGTCAATCGGCTCGTAGGGTCAGCATGAAGAAACAGAGCAGATATCGTAAGATCGGGAGGAAGAGAGAACAGTACAGATTCCTTCAGTCAATCAGAGTCTCGAGAAGATGTGGAAGATAGAGAATAGGAGACATCTTGGCATTCGGTGGTCATGAGGTTGGAAGATCGTCGGAGACACACACCCAATGCCGCAAGACATGGCTCAATCCTGCGAGGGTCATCAAGGTGAGCAGGCTCAAAGGAGCCAGGAATAAGACCATAATCAGAAGACTTGGTCCCGTGATCCGCAGATCGGATACACAATCAGAGAGGAGACCAAGTTCACAACTCAGAAGACTCGGCTTCGTGCTCCAACAGACAGGAGTCACTGGGAATGAAACCGAGTACCTAGAAAATGATGTACCCTCTCGCAGATAACCCTCGGAGAGTGGTACATGCTAATCACTGAATAATCAGGAAAAGACTCGACCTCGCGAGGGTCGTCAAGGCGAGCGGACGCAAAGGCGTCAGTGATCCATCAGACGGATCATCAGGTATGGTCTCGGTAGGCGACATGTCGGCTACCAGCAGAAGAGACCAGAAAGTCTAAAGAATGTGGCAGCGTCCCGCAGATAACCCTTGGGGAACGTGCTGCCAGCTAGGCATGAAAATAGCCGATATCAGAAGCTCGACCTTGCGAGGACCGTCAAGGCGAGAAGACTCAAAGGAGTGTAATCAGATGGGTCCATGATCAGCAGATCGGATAGGCAACTCAAGATGGGACTAGTAATCAAGTATATCAGACGACTCGATTTCGTGCTCCGCAGATCGGAGACGCAGTCAGCAGTGGAAACCGAGCGTAAAGAGAGTGTCACAGTCTCCCGCAGATAGTCCTCGGAGAGTACTGCGATCTAGGCAAGGAATAGTCAGAATGTGTCTCTACCTTGCGAGGGTCGTCAAGGAGAGAGAAGGGCTCAAAGGAGCCGGGTCCATCAGACGGACCCACATATTGGTCTCGGTGGTCGACAAATCGGCTACCATCATAAGAGACCAATCAGATCTGAAATATGTCGTAGTCTCCCGCAGATAACCCTCGGGGAGCTACGAACCAGGCATGGAATAATCAGAAAAGTGGAGCTCTGCCTTGCAAGGACCGTTAAGGAGAGCAATCTGACAGTTGGCCTCATGTGCCGACAGATCGGGCAAACAGTCATAGAGGGAGGCCAATCAAGCATATCATCTGACGCGGTTTTGGGTCCCATCACAATGGCGACCAAAGTAGTGAATGAAACCGTAGTCCAAGAAATTGTCGCATTCTCCCGCAGATAGTCCTCGGGGAGGTATGCGAGCTAGATCAATGAAGGTCGCGGGAATGCTGGCAAGGCATCTCAGGTCCTCGAAATACTGGGAATCCATCAATCCATTAGAGGGCATAAGATCATGTGAGGGAGAAAATAATCAGGTCAACCGCAAAACATCCCTCTAGTCAAGCAAATCTGCTGAGATGGCACAACATATCATCAGTAATCCTCTAAGTGCCCGGGTGGATCAAAGCGTCAGGAGATCAAGGATGGGTCAATCTAAGAGATGAGACATCATGAGGGTCGGGGCACCGTCATCCTGAAGCACATATCAAGATAGTCCATCCAGAATCCAAATCAAGACGGGCTGAAACCTCAAAATAGATAGATCAGTAGAAACATCATGATATCATCCTCAAATCACTGAAGCACATCACATCCTCAATCCGGTGTGCGAGATCTATATCCTGAATAACGAATCACACCTAATGATCATGCATCATAAAAAATCCTCAATACGCTCGTATGCACGTATCCAAAGTCAAATCCACCAAATCAATCTCAGCATCCTCAACATCATCGGCCCGTCTTACACAAATAATCTCTATACACAATCCTCGATGCGGGCCATATCAATCTGCATAGCATTCCTGGGTGAAAGGGAGAGATGATACGGGGTACACGAAGAAGATGGATAAGAAGGGTACACAATGGGGTGGAGAAGCTGATTGAGCGTGCATGCCAATATCGTGGATGGTAGAAGAGTGATACGGAGGGTACGAGGAGGGCGGGCGAGAAGATCGGGGCATAGACAAAATTGGGTGTTCCACACAAGGCGGGAACACCGTCAAAATTGTGGTTCAAGGAGAGTGCTCTTCCTGAACCAGAGAATGCGGATGGTACGGAGAATACGAGGAAAGCGATGAAGAAGAGGGAAACAAAGGACTTGGCGAAGAATGATTGAGCTCAAGCGCCAATATCGCGACTCAATGCAGATGAAGAGAGATATGTATAAGAGAGATAGAGATACTCAAAGATGAAAAATGCATGACTCACACGGATGGGACCTGCTACTCTAATAATGAAAGAACAAGCACAATGGACTCCAAGTCACATTCAATACATAAGGCAAACCCCCATTTCACCTACTCGACACAGTGAAGACCGTCAGGTGAGGGTCATTTATCTTTTCGATTTTAGAGTTAGGTGAGAATCACAAAGTTGTACAAACACTTAGGAGGCTTGATGGGATTTGAGCTCTACTCCTTAGTGTGTACGTGAACACTTAAACGCATCCAATGAGGGGGTTGCTCTCCCCAAGACAAGGAATCCATTACGTTTTATTTTTAGGTCCAATAGAGTTAGCAGTCCCGATTTTATTTTAGTTATCACTTTTTTGGGTATTTTCAATGCACATGCCTATCGAGGTTCCAATTTCCATTAAGCATCCTAAGTGGCAAAAACAGAGGGAGAAGGTCGGAAAAGCCATGCAAGTCGGAAAACGATGATTCGGAAAACGATGATGCATGCTAAGTAAGAAGACTTACAGTGCTTCCCAGCTCTCTCCATGCGGGATGCATAACAGAATTGAAACCTATGCTAAATGCAAATGAAAGCCGAAGAAATCGCCCTAGGATAATAACTGCTATTATCGTGAAGCACCACAAGTCAGTTACTTATCCTCAACCTAAGAGTCCAGTCTTGGCTCACCCCTCCTCTTCTCGACACACTCGAGTTCAGGAGTAGCGCTTGATGGGGCTCGCTCACAACACAAGGGTTAAGAGATAAATGAACCGACTGTTTAGATTTGACTAGGTCCAAAACGCACTATAGGTACATGCAAATATATTAGGGTGTTTGGACCTTAATCTATCAGCAAGCAATTCCTAAGCTAGGGCTCATTCACACAAAATAATAAAAATAAAATAAAAAAAGCGTAAAAACCATCGAGGCCCCTAAGGGAACAATCCCTCGGGCAATGGACCTCGGGAGTCGGAGTGTACCTGTGAGAGTCCTGTATTATTACAAAATTCTAAGTGTCACTCTCTCACATGAATATACATAATAAAACAATATGCATAAAAATAGAGACTGTCTTCAAAAATTCTCTTTCTTCTCCTTGATGCTCTCTCCTGTTGGCTTGGCATAGAAGAGACAACTCCACCTTGCTTAGGTGCCTAGGTCCTCCTAGGAGGTCCTCCTTTGCTTGGCGGTCCCTCGCATCAAAGACAAAGGAAAGAAATGGTTAGAGCAGTCAATCAAATAATATCAAATAGGAATAAAAACCAAACAAATAACTGAATCATGGACATGAGCAAACAATTGAATAAATGAACAAATAAGCTCACAAAATCATACAAAATCCGTTGCCTCCCCGACAACGGCGCCATTTGATGATTGGGAAAGATCAAGGGTCTAGACATCTCATAAGGCGAGACATCCAGTCGCTGAATTGACCTCTTAAAGATCCCCAGATCGATCAACAATTAACCCACAATAAATATATGCAATGAATATCCAAAAATGTGGAGTTAAAATTTATTATAACTCTACATGTAAATGTGTATAGGTGTAAGCACAAGTAGAGGTCGAACACTGGGAGGCGAAGGGAATGTATGTGATGAATAATTTATTCAATCCTTTGTTCATGTCCAATTGTTTATTGTTTTTGTGGGTTTTAATTTTTATATATTATTTATTTTTTTATTTTTGTTTTTGTAATTTTTATTTTATATTTTTGGGATTTTGCTGATTTTTATGTGTTTTTAATTCCAAAAATGTCCACCATATAGAACTAATTAAATAGCCGAATCTAATTTGGGTTTTTAAAAATATAAATTAAACTCCAAAATTACCAAATTAATTTTAATACATTAATAATAATATATAGATAATTACAGAATAGAAAAATATATATATTTTTTGATTTTTTAAGGGTTTTTCTATTTTTTTGAATTTTAGAGCTTCTTGAAATTTTTATATTTTTCTTTTTCTATTTTTAGGGTTTTTCATTTTCTGGACTCAATATAGATATAAATATACCATATATAATTTTTTTTGTAATTTTTCAAAATCATTTTCTAATTTTTTTTGTATTTTATAATTTAGACAGTACACAATGGGCTTCTTTTTCATTTTTAATAATTAGGAAAAATGCGAAAAAATGCAAACTAAAATATAGACGTGGAAGAACACTGCATAGAGCATCTATCCTAATTTTTGTGAATTTTTAGAAGCCTCATAGGTATTTTTAATAAATAGAGAAAAGACACAAAAATCAAACAGCCCGACAGGGGTATTTTTGTAAATATAATAAGTTCCAGGGGCATCAGTGCAAAAATACAACAGAAATAAACATTTATTTAAAGTTTTGGGACTAATTTCCACTATACAAAAACCGCCAGGGGATAAAGTGAAAATTTCACGCGCCTCACGTGGAACTGCACGTGAGGCGTAGAAGGACCTAAATGCAATTCTAATAAACTCAGGGTCCTTTGTGCAAAATTTACATTTTATTTACAACGTGCTCTATATTTTACAAGATTAAAAATTAAATATACAAAAAGGCGGGGGTATAAGTGAAAATTACCACTAAAGTGGGCGCTGATGGACAACTGGATGTGGGTCACTTGACACGCGTCACTCCCTCTGCCCCCGATACCGCTTCGCCGATGAAGCACTAGGATTAGATCTCCTGGCTGAAATCTACGGTGGCTGCTCGCTTCATCGGACGGCTGTGGTTTGACCTGGGACCTGCCCTTCATCCAACGGCGGAGACGACGGCTGGAAGAACGGGGAAGAACGCTCGCCTGGGCGAGCTTCCTCCGGTGAGAACTCGCTGCTCCGCCGGCCTTTGCTGTTCCAAGGGGTCCCAAAGGCTTGCTGGAAGAGTCTTCTATTTGTTGGAGGACTTGGATCAGTCAGAGGGTCACTGGAGCGCGCTTGCGAGGTCGGAGAAGGCAAGGTGCTCCAGGTACCTCCGCCCGCATGTGAATCGGCTCCTGGTGCTGTCCAACGCACCTGACCTACTCAGGAAGAAAGCTCGGCTCGAGGCGATGCTCCTCGGCCCAAGAATGAAGCTGTTAGCGCAAAAATGGGTGAGGGCGGCGATGCTCCGGCGATGCGGAGGAGATGAGCACCGATTCACGGATCCAAGTGCGAATCCGGTTGGGCAGGGTGGCTGGGAGGTGGAGAAGGCGTAGGGGAATGAAATGACAGTGAAAGGGTGGTCGGAAAACGTCGGGGTTACAGTGAACAGTTCGCCGGAGCGGAGCTCCGGCGAACTACGAATCGACCATTCTACGTTACAACTAAGTGCTAATGATTAATCTAAAGACGGAAATGAAATGCTGAAATAAAATCCTAACTAAAATAAGTAAAAGCGCCGCTCTTATACCTGGGGGCCTCCAGGGAGCAGGGCGGCCGCCGGAGCGCCGCCGCGACAAAATTTCCCTCCTCCGTGGGCCGAATCGAGGTGCTAGGAAGCGCCTCCTGTCACGAGGGCTCCTCCAGGAGCTGATTCAAGCTTAAGAGGGGGGTGAAATTGGCCAAATTCGGCCAAGGAGGAAGAAGACCTTATTTATAGACATTCCCGAGGACCCCCATGGACCGGCAATTATTGACGAATCGAATGGCTGTACAATGGATCTAAGATCTCGACGAGAATCTTGGATGATCAGGGAAGATCTTTCATGAAGGACTCGAGTGCGATGGGTGGACGAGACGTCCATGAAAAAGGCATGAAAAGCGGGGAAAAGACTCGTCTGACGGAAGTCGGAGGCGCAGGGGGAGTTGTCCGGAGGTCAACTTTCCCTGGCCTCTGATTAGTCCACATCAGCCGAATCTTGTCCCATTTATTTAACATATTAAATGAATTAATTAGCATTTACTTATAAAAATAAAAAAATGTTTATAAATTAATGTAGTATTTATTTAGGATTTTTAATTATTTTTTGAAGTATTTTATTACGGTTTTATTAAAATAATGTGTATATGTATATATTTACATGTATTTTTGTGTATTTTATTCTTAATTTGTTTATTTTCTTTTGTTATTTTATTGGCTTATTTTATAATTTACAACTTATTTTTATGAGTATAAATATATTTTTATTTAATTTTTATGAGTTCATTTATTTTTTTAAATAAATGTGTTTATGTATATGTAGGTATACTTATAGGTATTTTACCTCTATATTATATACATTTTATTTTTTTAATGATTTTTATTTATTTTTATTTTGGATTTGTTATTTTAATAAGTTATGTATAATATATACATTATTATAAAAATATAAATGAATGAAGAATAAAAGAATAGAAATCCCTTTTTATTTATATACATATAGGTAGCATAAGTAGTTTGTCTATGTGGCTCATAGACTTATTTTATTTTGTAAATTCTTTTTGGTTTTCTTGAACTTTTAATATGTACATGTATTATACACATTATTTACAAAATTATAAAAATATGAATTTATAAGAATAATGAATATTGAATAAAATGAATATTTTAATCGGGTACTATGTACAAGGAGGGTCAAAAACCTAACTTCTATATATGAACTCCAAAAATTATGAAACCAATTTTATAAAATAATTCTTGGAATGCTATATACAATTCAAGGTGAGTTTGGGTGATTTGGAGTTTTTATTTGCAAGATATGGGTCTGTGAAGTTGAGATTTTGGCTTTTTATTCTGTATATAAAATGTACACTGAGTATTATTTTTACACAATCTCAATTTTGTATTTTTATTTACATTATTATCTACAATTTTCATGAACAAAGTTTCTTTATTTGATGAATAAATAATTGTATACAAAATAGGTGTCAAAAATGCATAAATGAATGAATAAATAAATGAGGTATTTATTGTATTATTGGCCCTTATCTCCCCCTACTTTATTCCTTGTCGACCAATTCCATGCTGGCTTTGGTCTCGAGGTTAGGGTCATAAAATATTTGCAATATTTTATTCCTTTTTCTTTTCTTACCTTTATTCTATAATTTTGGCATTAAAAACCTTATTTTATGTACAATTAATACAATGAATCATGAATGCTATAATGAACAATTTGATGCTATTTACATGCATTTGCTGGGGTTTTTAAGGCCAAAATGATAGAATAAAGGTGACGAAATGGAGATTCATCAGTAGCCTAGGTCCAGCAACCCTCGTCGTCGAGCTCCGCCGCCGGCATAGCCCGAGCCTTTGGAGGCGACGCTCTATCGAGGCGAAGACCACCGGAGAACCAGCATTTCCTCCACAGTCGACTCCGACCATCATGTATCACGTTTAGGTTCCATTTCGTCAGTTAGCTTCGATCTTGTTCACCTAGCTCTGCCAGCTCCGCCCTAGTGGTTGGAGCCCCACCGCTTCATTCCATTCGTATCGATCGACTCCTCGACCCATCGCCATCTTCTTTACACAATCCGATCACTCGAGCTGGGCTGTCTGAGCCTAGATCGAGTCGGGTTCCTCCCGCCGCCTTCGCCGGAACCCCCCGTCCACCATCCACGCCGCTTCTCTTTATCTTTTAGCCAATACCCATGCCGGAGCGTCCCTTCGAGCACGAGCTTCGTTTTGTAGGTGAATAAACACAAGATACCTCCCTTGGCCGTGTTTCCACTCCTTCGCCGGAGCAGCCCAGGTCTGTCTTCCCTTTTCGGAGGATCCGGCCGTTGGTAGCTTCATCGGAGGCCACCACCCGACGCGGATTGTCATCGCGAGGAGAACCCCCCTTTCCGATCTTCCATCGACCGTTTGAATCGCCTCCAGATCGTCAGAGAAGCTCGCCCAGGAGGAGTTTTTCCAGCTGATCTCTCTGCCATCCGATCGTCGTTCACCGCCAGTTCGCATCTTAGCCGCACTTAGCCTGCCACAGTCAAACCGTCAGATCCATGATCTGACGTCCACGTCCGCCCCACGTTCTCTTCTGCGCCATCACCATTGGACAGCGGTTCTTCGATCAACCTACTTCTGGCAGCCCTTCTCGACCGCTTCGAGTTGGGCCCTCTCCGACAGAGCATGACAGTCTTTCAGTTTGTTGATCGATCTGTCAAGAGGAGGACGAAGGGGTTGCTGAAGGACGTTGTCGTCACGATTCATGCCCTAAAATTCCCCGTGGACTTTGTTGTGTTGGACATGGAGATCCCTGAGTCCGTGACCGATACACCGATCATTCTAGGATGCCCGTTCTTGGCTACAGCCAAGGCGGGAAGGTATACTTTCGCGTCGAGGGCGAGAATTTACAAATAGAGACAGTCGAGGAGACTAGAGCCAGAGATTCAGCTTGCTCAGAGTCGACTTCCGATTCAGAGCAGATAACAGAGGCAGGGCGAGACATCCACCAGGACTACGATTTTGTGATCACAAATGATGAGGCAGTTTGGGCAGATCCAGTCGTACAGGACATCCTCTCACCTTCAGAGTTCACTGACGCAGAGACGTCAGCAGAGGAGAGCTTGGAGAGCGCATTCCTGGTCCAGGATACATCTCAGGCAGCAGAGCCGGTTCCTGATCGCGAGGCAGATTTTTGTGAGTCTGATATAGATCCCTCGGAGTCAGATATGGATTGGGTAGGGTTTTGATGATTTGATACCGTGTCTGACTTCTACTGAGCCTACAACTAGGGAGGAGGTTGATTCCATACAGAGCAGAGACAGTCCAGTAGAGCAGCCTTCGCCAGATTCAGATTGTGAGTGAGAGTTGTCATTCTCCCTTGCAGATGTGGCAGCATTCACTCAGACTTTTCAGAGGCCAGATCCGCCAGCACCTACTTGTCCAGAGCTGAAGCCACTACCGTCGTCACTGAAGTATAGGTTCCTTGCGGGTGAGCATGAGATGTACCCAACCATTATCTCCACTAATTTGACTTGAGAGCAGGAATCCCGTTTGATGGGGATTCTTGAACAGAACTGTAAGGTGATAGGATGGAGTGTAGTTGATCTCCAGGGGATAAGTTCGGCCCTGTGCTCCCAACATATCTATCTCAAGGAGGAGGCAAAGCCATCACGTGAGTTCCAGTGGTGGATGAACCCAAATCTTCGAGATGTTGTCATGAAGGAGATCTCGAAATGGTGGAGCGTCGATTTTATCTACCCCATCTCCGACTCCAAGTGGGTCAGTCCATTGCATGTGGTTCCCAAGAAGACGGACATCACCACAGTTGTTAGTGAGTTCGGAGAGGAGATTGCTACCCGAGTACCCACTTCTTGGCGGGTCTGTGTGGACTACAGACGATTGAACCAAGCCACCAAGAAGGATCATTTCCCCCTGCCCTTTATTGATAAGATTATAGAGAGACTGGCAGGAAAGAGCCATTATTGTTTCTTGGATGGGTACTCCGGCTATAATCAGGTGGCCATCGCGCCCGAGGACCAGGACAAGACTACCTTCACCTGTCCCTTCGGGACATATGCTTTCAGACGCATGGCATTTGGATTGTGCAACGCTCCGGTGACATTCCAGAGATGCATGCTGTCCATCTTTTCGGACATGGTGGGGGAGTGCTTGGAGGTCTTCATGGATGATTTCTCGGTCTACGGTGACAGATTCGATTCTTGTCTTGACTGCCTAGACCGAGTCCTTTAGCGATGCATTGAGGTTCACCTTGTGTTGTCTTAGGAGAAGAGTCACTTCATGATGACTCAGGGGATGGTGCTTGGTCATATCATCTCCAGCAGAGGCATGGAGGTTGAACCGACCAAGGTGGATGTCATTAGAAAACTCAATCCGCCGTCCAACTTGCGGCAGTTACGTCTATTCTGGAGCACGTCGGTTTTTACAGGCGCTTCATTCATGATTTCAGTAGGATTGCCCGATCGTTGACTGATCTGCTGACGAAATACACCGAGTTCCTTGTTGATGATAAGTGTCTATCGTCGTTTGAGACTCTCAAGAGTCGTGTTGTAGAGGCTCCTGTTCTCCAGCCACCTGATTGGTCTCTCCCATTCGAGATCATGACGGACGCCTCCGATTTTGCCATGGGGGCCGTGCCGGGACAGAGGAGGGATGGGGTCCCCTTTGTTATTCACTACGCTAGTCGTACGTTGGATGCCGCCTAGCGGAACTATACGGTCACTGAGAAGGAGATGCTAGCCGTAGTTTTCACCCTAGATAAGTTCAGATCTTACATTATTGGATCTGAAGTGACCATCTATACTGATCATACCGCCATCAGGTACCTCATGGCAAAGAAGGATGCCAATGCCAGATTGACCAGATGGATCCTTCTACTCCAGGAGTTTGATATAGAGATTAAGGATAAGCCTGGAGTCAAGAATGTGGTGGCGGATCATCTCTCCCGATTGGAGTATCTTGAGGATTTTGAGCAGACTTAGCCTATATGTGAGACCTTCCCAGATGAGGCGATCCTTGCTATCATCTCTCTCCCATGGTATGCCGATATTGTAAAGTATCTTGTCGCTAAGAAAGTTCCACAAGATGGGCCCAGGCAGAAGCTTGAGACCTTCCTTGCGAAGGCCAAGTTTTACCACTTGGAGGATCCCGTCCTTTATCATGAAGGAGGGGATAGTATCTGGCGTTGGTGCATTCCTCAGGAGGATCACCACAGCGTCCTTACTTACTGCCACAACTTGAGGCAGGAGGACATCACTATGGGAGGAGAACGACATAGAAAGTGCTCCAATCCAACCTATGGTGGCCTACTCTCTTCAAGGACTCTGATGAGTTCGTGAAGAGGTGTATTGACTGTCAGAGGATGGGCATTTGTGGACAGCGTGATATGATGCCGATGCAACCCATACACTTCTGTGAGGTTTTTGACGCATGGGGCATCGATTTCATGGGTCCATTCCCTAGGAGTCAGGGATTTGAGTACATTCTGTTGGTCGAGGATTATGCGAGTCGTTGGGTTGAGGCCATCCCAGCCCAAACCACAGATGCTAGGATTGTTTGTAGATTTTTGAGGAAGAATATCATTTCATGGTTCGGGGTACCTCGAGTGTTGATATCTGACGGGGGGTATCATTTCATCAACGAGAAGGTAAAGGCCCTTGTTAGCGAGTTTAGCATAGACCATCGAGTAGCCACTCCATTCCACCCTCTGACGAATGGTCTTGCTGAAGTGTCGAACACAGAGATCAAGAATATATTGCAGAAAGTCGTCCGTCCTGACTGAAAGGATTGGTCACAGCTTTTGGACTCGATCTTGTGGGCATATAGGACGTCTTTCAAGACTCCTTTAGGTAAATCTCCCTTTCGACTCGTTTATGGCAAGCCCTGCCATTTACCTGTTGAGATGAGACATAGGTCACTTTGGGCTGTTACTGATATACTTTTGGATCCAGAGAGTGTAGGAGATCAGAAGAGGGTAGAGTTAGCAACCTTGGAGGAGCTTCGTGATACAGCCTTTTCAAACAACCTACAGTATAAGGAGAGAGTGAAGGAGTGGCATGATTCTCATATCAGCCACAAGCAGTTTGAGCCAGAACAGAGAGTATGGTTGTTTGATGCTAGGCTTCGTTTATTTCCAGGGAAGCTACAGAGTAAATGGAAGGGACCCTATTTGGTTAGAAAGGTACATGACAATGGGAGTATCGATATATCTGAGTTGTCTTCTGATGTTACCTTTCGTAAAAACGGTCAGCGGCTCAAGCCATATCTAGATCATGAGCCGCGGGTCGTTGATGTTGCCCCGATTCACTTTACGTGAGATGTGGTCTCTTGACTCACATCTATTGCATCTCACGCCTGATTATCACTGTTCTCCCGACTTGTATAGATCCAGTTGTTCATATAACTCTATTCTTTAATCCCACACCCCTTTCTCATCTTATGATTATGCTATACTTAGGGTGTACTTAACCCTAAGTATGGGGGGGTGTAGGACTCTCGGGTATTCTATTTATTCTTTCTACCTTTGTTTCGCTGCCTATACTCAAGGATATTTTACCCTAGGTATGGGGGGGGGGGGGGTAGACCTTGTACATCCTTCCACTCGAATTTTCCTTCATGTACAACTTACTATACTTAGGATTATTTGATCCTAAGTATAAGGGGAAACACCGAATCCTCTTCATTCTTTGATTCGTCTTTGTATATACCATTCCTTTTCACTTCCCTATAATAAGCACGAGTTATGTCTTTTTCATCGCTCTTGATCACTCTGAGGACACCATTCGAGCTAAGTATAGGGGGGTGTCGTTATATGTCATATACACTTTAGCCATAACTCGTACTTTGTGTGAGTGTGTTAATAAATAAAATGGCTAAAAATCCATAAAAAATTAAAAATTTCCCTTGTACATAAAATTCTTCTTGCACATACCTATTTATTTATAAAAATTAGTTTTGTACAAATGTTTGTAAAAATGATTTGTGTAAATAGTTTGTAAATATTTTCCTACCAAAATTATGTATATAGTACAAAATTTTTGTAAAAGGTTTGGAAAACAAAAGTGTGCAAAAACCTTGTGTAAATTTTTGTAAATATTTTGCAAAACTTCGCATTCATGCATACATCTATGTTTTCAAACGTTTTTCAAAAATTTTGCACAATTGTAAAATTTTGTAAAATTGCATCTTTGTAAATACTTGTACAGTTTTTCCACATCATAGTTGACATTTAAACTGGCCTGGAACTAAATTGGAAAATGGAGCTTGGTTAAGACCTTAATCCACCTAATTATAAGAGGAAGATTATAGGGCTTAGGATTAAGACTTTTCAGATCCCTTAGGGCTTAATTCTTTGAGTCCACTAGGCTATGAGCATATGTCATCTTGATGAGCCTAAGTAGAGCACTTAACAACACACGCATGACTCTCAGAGATAATAGCTTTACTTGCACCAGCACTTTACACATAGCTCTCCACGGATGAGCTGGTGAGGAGGCAGTTTCCTTTGGCTTGGGGTAGCATATGAGGGTAGTACTTCTAGGAGGAACCTCTCTTCTTCTTATACTGAAGGAAGTGCGTCTCAACTTGGTCTGATGGTTATGAAGTCTAAAGACAAGGGTTGTGGGTTGCAAAAAAGCTTCAAAAGAGGGATAGTCCACTGGCTCAAGAGGAAAAACTCCTTATGTATATATGCTACACCTTGTAGATATGTTGTACATATGCACATCAAAAAAATGTGCAAAGAAAGAAAAACTCCAAAAAAGTGGTGGGTCGGATTGAAAATTTGATAATCCCACCGGAGTGTATATAGTCAAATAAAGCAAAAGCTTATGTTACACATGACCATCTCATGAAGCTTGCAGCGGGAGACTCAGCTACACTGGTTAAAGCTCCCAAGGATACATGGCTACACTGGTCATGGTCCATTCTCTTCTTCCCCTTCTTCTTGAGCTGGTTGTACTTGAACTTAGAAGGGAATACCCCGCTTCTCGAGGAAAGAGTTGCTAGATCGGGGCATTAGAGTTACCAGGTTGAGGGAGGATGTTTCTTTGTCACTTCTGAGGTGGGGAGCTACACATCACTTACACAGTACAAGGAAAGATTCATGGTCATTAGAGTTTATGTATGTAGACTAGTTCTGATCTGTTTTATTGAGGAGTCTTGACCATAGATTGGTGGAAACTAGAGGCTGTTAAGTTTTAAGCTAAAGTCCAAACAAGGTTCCAACAAATTAATAATCCAAAAGTATAACTGAGCTCCATATTTCAATTTAATGAAGGAAAGTTTAATAATCAACCTTGATTTTTCCTCTTTTTCTTTTTCTTTCTCTTTTGCAAATAAGTGTTTGCTAAGGGACTAGCAAAAGTAAAGTATAGGGGGGTGATGAATCCCCATTCATCACTCTTTATTCCTTTATTTTAGCTAGAAACCTTGGTAAACGACCACGTAAATGTTTGTAAATACAATAATTTGTCAAAATGCATGCATCATGTAAATAGCCATAAGTAGCATGTTTTTGCACAAAAATAAAGGAATAAAGAAATAAAGAAAAAGAGGGATTTATTTAGAATAAATATTGAGTGACCTGAACCCAAGGGAAGGCTCCACAAGGGCCTGACCGCAAAATAAAATGAGTAGAGAGAGATAGGGTAACTCAACATGGTATAAATACCCCTCTTTGTGTAAATATTTTATTTTCTAAAAATAAAAGCATTTATATGTCCCCTTTATTTTGTAAATATTTATGAAAATAAAATAAAAATGGGAAAAATAAAATAAAAATAAAAATAAATAAATTCTCTCTCATCAGTGAACATATACCATGTATATAAAATAAAAGATGTATTTATTTCACCTTTGTAAGTAATTAATAAAAATCCAATAAAAATCATTTTATATTCCATATTTTATGGTGTAAATAAATAAAATATAAAATTTTAATAATTGTACATAAATAAAATAATAAAAATAAAATTCAAAAATACATAGGTATTTATACATGTATATAATAATAATATAATGTAAATACATAATTTATTTTTCGAAAAATAAATAATAATCACTAAAAAATACTTTGAAAATAAATAAACATTTTTCATGTTGAAAATTTTTTGAAATAAAATCATTTATTATTTTAAATGAATTTACAAATAACTAATAATTCCCGCACTCTGATTGGTCCACGGGGATTGTTGACCCCTGGTCAACTCTCCCCCCAGGACCACTTCCAGACGGATCTGCACGCTTGACCCGATTTCTCCCATTTATCGCGCCCTGATCCGCCAACCATTTCCCTAAACCCCGGGTCTCGATTAACCTTGATTCATCCCTGATCCACGCCTGGGGATCTTCCTAAGGATCCGTGCACCACAATTCCATGCCCGACTCCATCTTTGCCGGATCCCTACCACTATATAGTCTCATCTTCCTCTGCCATTTGAGGCACCTTCGGCTCCGTCTTCGACTCCCAGGACCTCCACTGTCATCCTTGAGTGACAACGAGAGATTTCGAGTGTTGCAGTGAGGATTTGGAGGTGTGTGTCCTAGGTCCGGCGACCCTCGTCGTCGAGCTCCACCGCCGGCGTAGCCCGAGCCTCTGGAGGCGACGCTCCATCGAGGCAAAGACCACCGGAGAACCAGTGTCTCCTCCACAGTCGACTCCGACCATCAGGTATCACGTTTAGGTTCCATTTCGTCAGTTTGCTTCGATCTTGTTCACCTAGCTCCGCCAGCTCCGCCCCAGTGGCCGGAGCCCGATGCTTCATTCCATCCGTATCGATCTACTCCTTGACCCATCGTCATCTTCTTTACATAATCTAATCACCTCGAACTGGGCTGTCTGAGCTTAGATCGAGTCGGGTTCCTCCCGCCGCCTTTGCCAGAACCCCTCGTCGACCATCCACGCCGCTTCTCTTTATCTTTTAGTCAATAACCCATACCGGAGCGTCCCTTCGAGCACGAGCTTCGTTTTGCAGGTGAATAAACGCAGGATACCTCCGTTGGCCGCGTTTCCACCCCTTCGCCAGAGCAGCCCAGGTCCGTCTTCCCTTGTCGGAGGATCAGGCCGTTGGTAGCTTCATCGAAGGCCACCACCCGACGCGGATTGTCATCGCAAGGAGAACACCCCTTTCCGATCTTCCATCGGCCGTTTATATCGCCTCCATATCGTCAGAGAAGCTCGCCCAGGAGGAGTTTTTCCAGCTGATCTCTGTGTCGTCGGATCGTCCTTCACCACCAGTTCGCATCTTAGCCACACGTAGCCTGCCACAATCAGACCGTCAGATCCATGATCTGACGACCACGAGCGCCCCACTTTCTCTTCTGCGCCATCACCATTGGATTCTCCAAGAGGCACCATCAGGACCGTGCACCCGCCAGCCATCCACCGCACGACACATCACCACCCACGCACCCCTCACGTGCCTCGGCTGGGTAATTTGCGCCCGAACCCCCTACAGTTTGCTTTAGTTTTCATGTAGTCTGTTAAATAAATTTGCACAATTTATTTAAATTGCACATCTGGACCTCGAGTTTATTGTATTTGCTTTTTAGTCCCTGTTTGTATGGAACACGTGCTTCGACACGTGAGTTGCTGGGCTTTTTGTATATATACGCTTGGGGTTTATCTGATGTTATGAATTGAAGTTTTATTTCTGATATTTGAATTTATACCCCTATGCGTACTGAATTGGAACATATGTTGAAATTACTACGAAATTTACATTGAGGCCCGTATAGTTTTTACACGTGTTAGATATTTGTCCCCTGAAATATGTTTTCTTGCACTTTGATCCCTGTGTGCTGTGTGACTTGTATTGGTTGAATAAAATATCAAATAAAATCCAAATCAAGTGAAATTTGTGGCTCCTGCCACTGTGTAAAAATTTCACTAAATTTTTGGGACATTTTTGAGTTGTTTTTATATTTTAAAAATTCAAAAACACGCATTTTTGTTACTGTCTGAATTGATAAATCAACTAAAAATATAAAAACCCATCTAAAAATTCTAAAAAATTAAGACTTGTTTGTTTTGTTGTTTTTGAGCTTCTATCCAATTTTTATAGTATTTGGATTTATAAAACCCATAAAAAATATAAAACCCTAAAACCTTATAAAAATTATTAAAAATTTTAAAAAATAAAAAAATGAAATTCTGGTTTCCGTAGTTTAGTTTTTATTTTTTACTTTTCAAAAAAATTACCTTCAGATTTTTATAGGCTAATTATCAATTTTTAGTTAGCCTTTCAAATCTGACTGCACATTTCTTCACTATTTTTGCCTTTTTCGATTTTTAGAAAATCAACTAAAAATAATAAAATCTTGAGAAAATTACCAAAAACACTTAAAAACATAAAAAACACAAAAATAATTTTACTTGAATTTTCTGAATTGATTTGATGTGTTGAATAAATTGTTGAATGTGTCATTTTTAGTTTTTTCTTATATTTTCTTTAGAAATAAAAATACAAAATTTTTTAAAATCCACTAAAAATATATTTTATCCTTTTTTATTCTTTTTGACTACTTCGTAGGCCAATCCGGCCAATCCGTGCTCCTTGAGTTCGACCCTGGTCGCTATACCAGGTTAAATAAATAGCGTACGGAGAAACTGGTCCAACAAAATGAGAAGAGACGCCAGCATAAGTATTCCAGACCAGCCTATATAGACCATTCTGCTCAGAGCCACAACCAATCACCTTGCCGTTAGTATGTCCTAAAAAATAAGAGAAGACAGGTCAAATACAGCACGACAGTGCAAATCCTTCGTAATCTGACTAATAGACAACAGATTCATCGAGGATTCTGGAGCATGTAGGACACTCTGTAGATGCATAGTAGAAGATAGGAAGACCTCCCCCTGTCCAACGAGGGAAGAATGAGTACCGTCTGCAATATGTACTGAGCGGCCATGAGGAATGTCCCTGTAGGACTCAAGTCTCTCTCGATCACGACAGAGATGATGTGTGGCACCAGAATCTATAATCCAATCAGAGATATCATGAGAAGATGTAAATGCAGTAGCACTACCTGAGGTACTAGCAACAACAGAGGAACTGGCAGATGTTGTAGCAACAACATCTGAAGGTCCACCAGAAGAATCACCAGATGATTGAGGCATAATATCATGTAGACGTGCCACAAGTTCCTCGAAACGATTGTCTGCAGTAGATGCCAATTGGGGCTGAGAATGCTCTGTTATATGTGCCGATGCTGGGAATCCATGCTTAGAGTAGCATGTCTCCTCCGAGTGGCCTGTGCGGTGACAATATGAGCACGGCCAAAAGCGACCACCCCTCCCATGGGGTCCACGACCACGACCAGAAGAGTGACCACCTCTCCCACGTGACACTGCCATCGCCGATGGGGGTGGAGTAGATGAGCTGGAAGAAACTGATATGCGACTGAGTCTCCTGTAGACATCCTCCATCGTAGGAATAACTGGATCAACCAAAATATGAGAACGGGCGGCCTCATACCCAGGATCTAGGGCCGCAAGTAGAATACCCACCATGGTGGCATTCCTAAATGTCTTATGGTGTTCAGGAGTCGCTGTGAGGGGAATGGTGCTGTACAACTTCTCTAACATCCCCCTCAGGGATGTGTACAAGGAGTGAAGAGGTCTTCCATTCTGCTTCATCGTGAATATATCATGCTGAAGTTGTAACATCTTGGAAGAAAGTATTGAAGTGGGATTCAGGAGGGCGAAACATGAAGCTGGAGCGAGAGCGACTCTCGTGGCGACCGAAGGCGCTCGGCGGCGGTAGAAGGGCTCAGGGGAGCGTCATGCGGGATGCTGGAGCTGGTGGCGAGCAGGTAGTTGACGAGGGTGGCTGGAGGATGGTTTCTTATGCTAAGCCTGGTCGGCGGTGCTTCCGCTGTGACACGCATGGTCACCTTGCGTCTGCATGTAGTGCTCCACCGCGATGCTTTCTTTGTGGTCGTGTGGGGCATCGCATGGCGTCGTGCAGGTTTTCGGCGGCGAGCGGCCGTCTCCGGGATCGTTTCGATGGTCATCGACCGGGCTCGCGGCGCCCAGTCTTGCGTGGTCATGGCGGTGCTTCGCTTGGTGTACGTGATTCCCGCTCTTTTGCGCAGGTCGTTGGTGGTAGCAGTGCAGCGGTGGGGGAGCTCGGTGGCGGTGCGGGTGGGGTACCTGCACCTGTGGTGGGGTTCCTGCACCTGTGGGGGGGATGAGTGTGGGGGTCCTGCTCCTGTGGGGGGGGATGAGCGTGGCTCCGATGCCGGGTCCAACGAGGGAGGAGGGATGCATGCAAGCGCAGCTGCTTCGCCGCGCGCGGGGCGGTTGGTGGAGAGCCTTGCTGGCGAGGGTGCCGTTCGTGGGGGAGGGGTGTATTCGCGTTTTATTGATTTATTTTTGATTTGGTGATGTGATCTTCTTGTTGACTGAGTCTCCGAGATCCGGATCGCAACGATCTGTGTTTTTTTACCTTCACCCGAGCCTTGGAGGATTTTTTCGGTCATCACCCCCCACTTTGGGTGGGTAACCCCCCAAAACCCATACTTTTCACCAACTAGGGGGCCCCATTCCATTCCCACCAAAAAAATTATATATTATTACGTTATATCATCTAAAAATCATAAAATACTCAACTTTTACTCACTATTCCAAACTTCAATATAATCACATTACAACAACCACCCACTTTTTCAAATTTCAATACAATCATATCATAATAACTATCAACTTTCTCTAATTCCAATACAATCACATTACACAAACCCTCTCAACCCTTAACCCACCAACCAAACACACAAACACAAAATCGGGTTATCCTCCCTTGGATAAGCCACGAACCAAACGCAAGGGCCTGGTTGGTTGCTTGGTTGGACTGCACCGGGTTGGGGTACACCGGTGTACCCCTCCTTCCAACCCTCTCAATCCTCCTCACAGTTTACTATTCACATGGGTACAATTTACTATTCACAGGGATATTCCAACCCAACCCAACCCAGTCCAACCCAGCAACCAAACAGGGTGTGGCATCAAAAGTTTATTTATTGGGAAAGAAGCAATTTGTAATTTTTCTCACCACAATCCATATGGAAACGGATCCTCTGTTGCTACAGGGTTCGTTGAAGACTCTACAGTAGAGGTATGGGTCACTTGATCTTGATCGAGCGGTTCCCACGAATATGTACAATAAGATCCATAAAAAATTACGAATTCATGGAAACCGCTCGATCAAGATCAAGCGGCGCAGAGTCTGCTGCATCGGATCCTGCTGCAGCAATCTCTTCCTAATCCATACTACTATGGTAATTCATTGGAATAATTCCTCTGATTACTAATTACTCGTTATAGGTCGATTTTATGCAAACTTTTGCTTTCACTTTCCTCGTATTTCCATTAATATTCAAAGTTGAAACCCTGTCAATATCACCCAAAACTAATTCAAACAGTAATGACAGTTGAAGATCGTCGACACAAGAGAGAGAGAGAGAGAGAGAGAGAGAGAGAGAGAGAGAGAGAGAGAGAGAGATGTAGAATCAACCAACTACTGTAAATTCTAACCCTTCTACAACGTGTATGTAAAAGCAAATACATGGTATTTGATTCGGCAAATGTTTCATCCCCTGTGCATCACTCTTCCCACCAGCATATATATACACACACCATGCAAGCATTAGAAAACCCTAATTCCTACGTCTCTGATTGGTTAACGTTTGCCTCGGTGAACGAGTTGCTCCGGGACACCGGCACCGAATGCGGCACCCTCGACCTGTAGGTCATCTGCCTGGTGGTGCCATCGCCACTGACGGGCACCGTCTCGTCCTCATCGGCCCACGGTGCCCGGCACTTCTCTCCTAGGATTATGGTCTTCTTCCACAGCTCCTCCCCATGGCTCTGCTCCTTCCTCCCCGTCGTTATCCTCGCCAGTCCCTCCGGCAGCTTCATGCTGAGGTTCGTCGACATCTTCCTCCTCGACGATGTCGTCTTCCGCACCACCGCAGACGCGCTATGCCTCAACCCCGTCGGTCCCTTGTCCACTGGTACCAGCGCCGGCGGGAGAGGGAGAGGGAGTTGCACCGTCTCTGATGCGTGGGTGGCGGCGGTTTCTTCGTCTCCTGTAGGAATGACAACGTCGGTTTCCGCCGGGAAGAGGGACTCCTCGGGAGGCGATGACTCCGGCTCTGGGGGTTTGGCGCGGCGGGAGGCGCATACTGCAGCGACGATGGCGAGGGTCGCGGAGAACATTGCCACCAGGAGGGGTCCCGTGATCCCAGGAGGGAAGGACGATTGGTGATCGACCGCCATCAAGGAAGAAGGGATCCTTCTTCCCATGGTGGCAGGAGTATTGTATAGATCAAAGCGAGGAAAGTGGGAGGGTTCTTTGCATGGGAGCGGGCATGACGTGAGACTGTAGGTAAATGAATAGAATGTGCGGAGGAAGAGGAGGAGAAGGGTTTGGACGGTGGAGGATGATTGTGGCGGTTACTCGTTGGATGCCATGGTTTCTCCATGCTCCGTAATTCTGTCTGTCCGAGAATTCGGGGGGAGATGGAAGTTTTTCTTTGGGTAAATTACAAAAAAAAGTCAAATTATTATTCATGGATTTCCTATTAAAAGCTCCATTTTTGTATTTTTTAATACAATTAAAAGAGACATGATTTTATTTTATTTTTATCTAAAATACATGCTTCCGTAAGCTTCTTAGCCGACTAGGTTATAGAAAAGGACAAATGAGAGCCTTTGGCGGAGAGCCGCCTATACTCTACCCCAGGTTCGTCCATATTTTGATTGCTCCATCTAATGCCTAGTTTAGGCTTGTCCTTCATTGTCGAAGGGGGGCAGATGGATTTCAGCTAACATGGAAATGCCGACAAGGCATGCAAGTTCGAATCTATTTTCTATGGGAAAGAGCTAGAAGCCTACTCCCTAAGGGATCGTTTGGTTGCAGGGTTGGACAGAGTTGGGTTGGGTACCCGGAGGTACCCTTCCTTCCAACCCTCCAAATTCTCTTCACAGTTTATTATTTACACGGGTACTCGAACCCAACCCATCCCTGCCCAACCCTGCAACCAAGTGAACCCTAAGCATTGATATCTCTTTCCAGCCCCAACTTATCATGAGACTGAGCAGCCATTTTAGCGACGAACGACCCCATGTATAGATATATAGGACTTATAACCATTGTTTGGCGATATCAAATCCCAAAATTGAAAGTTCAGGTCCTTGTATGTTATATTTGACTGATGATGCCCTTAATTGATTTTCGATACATAGTTGGGGCTCTCTTTTTTTATTTCCTCGTTTTTTGGTGAAAGTCTTGCTGGTTGAAATTCGGAGGGGAAGGAAAAGAGAAAGAGATGGAATATAACGTTACTTTGACTGGATTGAACTGTGGCACTGTTTTTTTTAATCCAAAAAAAAGTTACTTAAATTTATAGACTGAAAATGTGCATTTGTTTCTCCATGTATATTAAATTTCGTGTTCATATGATACTTATAACTAGATCTTCTTAAAGGAGCAACAACGGTTGAACTTTAGGACTATTTTAAAAATGGTTGGGCTTTGCTCTTATAAGATTATCAAATCAAAGCATAGGAACTACGATGCATCAAGGCTACGTTTGTTTTGTTGGAGTTGAATGGCGTCTCAAAAAACAGGTCATGTGGATTAGCTTTACTTGCCTTGGGAATACCCTTATGGCTTTACGTACTCAAACTTCTAAGCCGCTTTTTGTTAAATCTTTCTTTGAATATTTGATTCACCAAAAAAATAGCAAATTACTTTCGTTGTACTATATGATCTCTCCTTTTTGCTTGATGAATAAACTAATCTCTTTCAGAAAATATAAAATTATCAAGTATAGATGGAATTACACACACCCATGCACATATATATGTGTACCTCTGTGTATGTATAAAAATGCATTTATCAACAGAAATATGTGCACCTATAATTGCATATATCAGCAATCGCATTGTAGATTTTTATCGCTTTTGCCCTTCTTAATTTCTAAAATATCATTTGTACTTCTTTTTTTTGAAATATTAATTGTTCCCCCAACTTCTTCCACAATTATTTCATGTGTCCCTCAGGTTAGTTATCATCCATCCGCATCTCAAACTGACATTAAGTTTTGAAGCATTATGGTAATTAACTTGAATGGGTAGGGTATGTAAGTCATTTTTTAAACCCTTTCTTCTTTGTTTTCTTCTTCTTCCTTTTCCTCCTTCTCCTGCTCTGTAAACCCACCTCCTTCAGCCACCTCCTCTATCGTTCTTCCTCTGTCTTCCGCACTTGAGCTCAACCACTGCTCCCTCCACCTTGAGTAGCATGCGTTCCTCCACTTCGTCAACAACCTCGAAGTGGCTCGAGAATGATAGTCACTAGATTAGAGGAGAGGACTCCTGCCTTGGTTCACCTGTCTGGAGAAATGATCGGGGCGGAGGCTTGGGCCTTAACTCACCCGATAGTGGTGGTTCTGATGAAAGCGGGAAGTTGGATGTGGAGTTCGATGTCAATATGCTTATACAAGGGGGTTGAATTTCTCGGTCGTGATGTCTCAGTTGAGAATCTATGGCATTCTTGCATGGTGCTCCTATGGTTGTTGCAACTGATGGGCTAAGAGACGGGTTCACTTGCTATCTGCAGTGTAGTGTTGATGACGATACAAGTGGTGATGTGTGATAGCTGATGACCGATGAGAGGTGTAAGCCTGCGATGTCTAACAACTCGGATCCGACTATTGTCGTATCGAGCCTCTCTCTACTCTCGACACATCAACCAATCAAGCAATAATATATGATAATTCAATGCAAATATGTGAGGCAAAATTTATTTTTATTTAACGTTACAGAATATATATCTATAACGTGTAGTATGTAGATTGTTGAACTACATATATCAACATGGATAGGTTATTTATTGTCAAGTAACAAAAAATAATCAATAAATATTTTTATGCTATTTCTGTTTTTTTCTAGGTTTTTAATTATATTAATTATATATATATATATTTTTATTATATATATTCATTTGTGTTTTTAATTTTAATTTTCTTTTTAGTTTTGCAATTTTTATTTCCTTTTTCTTTTAAGAAATACTATGTGTATATATATACAGATGTATATTATAAATACTATATAGGATATATATGTAATAAATATATAAAAATTCAAGAAATATATGCAATAACAATCCTTTTTAATGGTTTTAAATATATATTAGGTATAAATAATAATAATGAGTAAATAAGTGATATTATATGCACTATAAAATATTTTATATTTTTAAATATAGCTATATATAATCAAAAAAACAAAATAAATATGTTTTTGTTTTCTAATTTTATCTATTTTGTGGTTTTTCTTATAGATTTTGCTAATTTTTTTGGGTTTTAATATATATTAAATATAACAAAATAGTGTCTATAATAAACATGTCATAATGTTTTGGGTTTAAAAATAGTTAAATACTTCAAAATCACCCAAAACAATTGTTAATATATAATATATAATATAAATAAAAAATATAGAGAAAAAATACTTACTTTTTTTGAATTTTAGAGGAATTTTTCTGATTTTTAGGATTTTTTTAGGATTTTTCAATTTTTAATCTTTTCCTTTTGTATTTTTGTGATTTTTCGTCTGGAGTTATAAAATATGGTAATAAGTGCTCTTTATTTTTTGGAATTTTTAATGTTAGTTTCTATTTTTTGTATTTTATAACTAAATAAGAAATAAATAACTCCGATTCTATTTTTAATAATTAGAAAATACAATAAAATGATAAATAAAAATAAATGCATTCATCAGCATCATTTAGAGCATATCCCACAAAATTTTCCAAATTTATAGAGCATATGATCTATTTAAAGAAAATAAGAATGCACATAAATAATTACAATACTAGTAGGGGTATACTTGCAATAAAAATAAAGCATGAAGTATTCTACAAAAAATACTCAAAAGTTTAAATATATTCTTACAATTTTTATGTAAAAAAGAAATAACAAAAGTCGTAGGGTTATGATCATAAAATGCCCGCCTCACATGGGCCACTACGTGAGGTGAGCTGGCATGGACCTAAACACAAACAACAATAAGTTCCATGGGTCTCATGCAAATTTTACATAACTTTTTAATCTACGATTAATATTTATATGACTATTTTCCAAATACAAAAAGGCACACGGGTTACTAATATATTTACCCATTAAAGGTGCATTATCGGGTGACGAAGCTCGCACCATGTGGCTCGATCAATGGGTACAAGGAGGGCACCGCTTTATTCTACTTGAATGACCTAGATTAGAATTTGGTCATGTTCTTCATCGGGCAGTGCTCGAATGGCTTGGAAGAACTCGCAAGAGCGAGCTCCTAGGATTGCTTCAATTGATCCTATCTCCTACTTCAAGCGTCTGTCCTCGATGCTGACAAGTCCTTTACCTTCTTGGGTCCACACCATAGGTGCAGAGGGTCTTCAATAAGTCTAGGTCTCGGTGCGAGGAGACCTAGAGGTCTTTTAGCTCCGACGACCTGGAGCTCCTCTCAAATCTTTGTTCCACACTCCAGGTGCTCTTTCAAGACTAGTTTTTATACCCAAAAGATCAAGGGGCTTGAGAGAAGTGCTCTCGACCCAAATGTTGAAGCTGCACGGCACTAGGGTGTTGAAGGCGGAGAGCTCCAGCGGAGGGTGATGGAAGAGAGCTCGACGGTTCGGATTCATGCGGAATCCGTGGTGAAAATGTGGGCTAAAGGTGGAGAAGTGAATGGGGAGTGAGAGCGAGGTGAAATGGGGACGAACCACAACGAATCACGATGAATTTAGGGTTGGAGCCTAATGCTCCATCGATTTTAATTCCTAAAATTAAGCTAAACCAATGAGTGGTTGATTAAACTAGCATCTAATCTATGTTAAAGAAAGTAAATGCAATGAGAAAACCAACTCTAAGAATCTCATATTTGAAAAAAATCCAAGGAGTAGAAGCTTTGACTGAGAGAGTCTCCAACGAGATGGATCACCACCTCCACCACCTTGCATACGCTGCAGATCGCTCGGGGAGAATGTTGTCACCATTCTCAACCTAGGTATGCAATAATCTCAGGGTTTTAATGGGTAAACGTGATCAAACAGAAAAAGGGGGTGGGGTCGGTTATTTATTCACAGAGATGAATGGAGTTTCGAGAAGATATGACATGCGAGGAGGAAGGGGTTGGTGGGAGCTAGGAATAGGGCGATGGAGTGGGATAAGCATGAAGCAGGAGGGTGAGCTGTTCGAGGGAAATGGAGATATGACGTTGCATGAAAAATAGGGGAAATTAAGGGGGTCACAAGTCTGACACGAGCATGCGATGAAGGCCGGAAAGTTGACCTTGCGGTCAACAAAAATTGAGTCCCGGTTGGTCCACGTAGAATAACCAGAAAACTCGAGGAAAGAATTCCCTTATTAAATAGATTAAAAATAGTACATGAATTATTTAATTTTAGATTAAAATATAAAAAATAGTTGTATCTTTATGTGATATTTTATTCTGATTTTTATTAAATTTTATAAAGTTATGTATTAGATATTAATATTTACATGTATATACATATGTAAATATACATGTATTTTCACTATTTTATTTTTATTTTATATTGTATATTTTATTATTTATATACATATATTATTTACCTATAACTTATTTAATTACATATTTACATATTTTTATATTATTTTTTTGAATTTAATCTATTTACTTAAATTACTATGTATATATATTATATAGGTATAGTTTACGTATATTTTAAAATATATTATTTATTATTATAAATTTTTAATGGTTTTAGTCTAATTTTAATATAGAAATATGTTTTTTTGTAAAATTGATAAATATATAAAAATATAAAGAAGTTAAACATATAAAGAATAAATATATTGATTATTATATACATGTATATAGTATAGTAAGGACCAAAAAGTCAACTTTGGTATCTCAACTCTAAATTAAATGAAACCACCTTCATTATTAGATAACTTAATTTTATGAACAATATAGGTGAGTACTTTGGTCATAATTTTGAATGTGTATAGAAGAGAAGTCTGGGAAGTTTTCTTTTTGGAGGATCCGCACAGGAGGAAGAGCAGGGAATTGAAGAAGATTTTTTTAGAGAGAACATTTCTTGAGAAATTTGTAATAATTAGAACTTTGGACTTGGACACTTTTCTCGGGGTCTGTTTTGCCAAGTGCCGGTGCACTTGGGGGACCTCACCGCTATTTTTCCGAGTTTTTGATTTCACGCTATAACTCTCTATTTGATTCTCGTGGTTTTGGCCCATAGACGTAGGATTTTTGTTGATTGCGACGTAAATTGCTAAGACCCAACACTTAATAGATTATCTGTTCCTATAGAACGTAATTGGACCTTGGCTTAAAATTAATGGAAAAAGTTAGTTTAATTGAATCTGAGACCATGTGTCGTGAGGAGTCATATATAGCGCTGGCAGGACCCGTTGTGACGGGCACTGAGTGACTCCCAAGATCGGACTCCGGACTCGATTTGGTAAACTAACTATTATTCTTCACGATCAATAGAGGTTGCTCGTCTAAGGCCGATTTCACGTGCATCTTATAGTTAGTTTAATTTCTGTATTTAATTTATGCGTGGATCATATTGCATGTAGAGTGCTGGAGCAAGGTACGCATTTTCTATCTCTGCATGCATCATTGTGTTTGATCGTGCATTGGCTTTCTTGACTTCCTCCCCCTTGTTTTTGGATCAAATTAATTAAAGAGGAAATCAGAAAGCTCATTAGGCGTTATTTTTGAAAAAAATCCAAAAAAATAGAAAATCAAAATTAAAAATTGGGACTGCTAACTGAAGTTGACTATCAAAATTAAACGTAACCGATTCCTCTATGTATTGGGAGCGCAATCCCCTCATTATTTACGCTTTTAATTGCTCGTGTACACACGAAGGAGTAGTGCCCAAATCCTATTAAAGCCTCCTAAGTGTTTGTACAAGTTGTGTTAATCACCTAACTCTTAAAATTGAAAAGATAAAGATCGAACTCTCACGGTCAGATTTGTGTTGAGTTGATGAACTGGATTTTTGCTTTGTGTTTTGTATATCTTTGGTGTGGGTCGGTTACGATCATTCTTCTATCATTAGCAGTCACCTTGTCTCTATCCCACTCTCCCTCTCTTCTATCTCTCTCTTCCTTCCCGCCTTCTCTTTCTTTCACTTCCGTCTATCCCACCCTCCTTCCATTCATTTCCCTCTCTTTATGATGGGTCGCATTCCATTCCAGTCGGATTTTGCGGCTTCTTATCTTCATGCTCATCATTCCTGCCTACTCTCTTGGGAGTTCGAAACTCTGTCCGATTTCCCATCTTCTCCCTACCGACCCTCCCATTCGGGACATGCTGTGAGTGAAGCCCGAGGAGATCAGATTGACCAAATACGAGATCCGGACAATTACCTTACCAAGATGAGAGTGCATCCCATAGGAGATCATATGGTGCAAGCGTTAGATGACTTCTATCCTACGATGATGGATGAGAACCAAGATCAGGAAGCGTAGTCCGCTTCTACTTTGAGACCCTTCATTTTGGATTAGAGTTCATTGATCTACCGTCGAAATTTTCAGGGGAAGTGCACGAGGAACCGTATTTACATATCGATGAGTTCGAGGATATTTGTGGATTACGATCATATTACGATATCACTTCTGAGGATATGATGCTGATTACCTTCCCATTTACACTTCAGAGTAAAAATAAGAGTTGGCACATACAATTGGGTAGGAAGATTGATACGTGGGAGATTTACGATCATTGTTTTTACCGAGATTTTACTCCCAGCGTAGAGCAGAGATGATGCGGTCTTGTATTCATGATTTTTCAGTTGACCCCCATGAGCCATTGATAGATTCATGGTTGAGGTTACGAGATCTTTTGAGGCGATTTCTAGATCATGGATTTTCGATGATTGACCTTATCCACATCGTCATGAGGGGGAGGACAACAGAGGAGATTGCATATGTCATTACTTCGTGTGGTGGTTCACACCACTGTCCCAGCCTGGATTTGATTGAAACCATCTTGGATACACTTTCAGACATACCATATTCACAAGATGATTTATTCGGGACAACACACGAGGGAGATATGACACCAGATGAGTGTGTGACACATAATGCCAATTTTGACAGCACACAACAATTAGAGGATATGGATGCTACCACTTCTCATTTGATGGATGTGTTAACTACCACTGTGAGTTCCGAGAGCCGGACATTGGTCGAATACCCGTTGGATTTACAACCAGATTTTGAGCCAGTCCCGCACTTCCACATTGATGATTGTTGGATTCTAGATCTGCTAGTATCCCAAGAAATAGAGGAGGATCAAACATTTCAGCCATCCTTAGAGTCATTTCAGTGTCCATGCCCAATAGATTCAATGTCTTTTCTTCAGGAGATGTTCTCAGATTCAGAGATATATTTGGATTCATCTCAGCAGAGAGAGCTTGATGAGGTACTGATTTTTTATTTGACAGATCTAGATAGTCCTGTATTTGAGTCTTGTGTCCTCCCGGTTGATGAGGTCGATATATTTTTGGAGGACCTGATTTTTGGCAGCATTGATCCCCAATTTCCTAATGATTCGACATTACTCCCCGAGGGTTATCAGCAGGAGGATGCCATGGACCCTGTGTACTTGGTTTCACTTTCTGGGAGTGCATCCGATCTGTCGGATCATGAGACCGTGTATTTTGATATTTCTGATAATGAGTTTGAGGTTTCTCTCCTTGACGACCCTCGCGAGGATGACCCGATCTTTGAGGTATTCGATGATTCACTGATTTGTCTACATTCCATACATCGGATATCAACCTTTATAGTGAGTCTCCTGATCTTGATCTACCTTATCCATTCGAGACGGTGATTGATGTGGAGGATTCCCTGACAGATCCTTTCTTCTCCACGTTCGACTTCTTCGGCTCTGCCCTTTCACTCAATACAGATCTTGAGCCGACGATTTCTTTTGTGCTACCGGAGCCCAATTTTATCTTCCTATATCTTGACCCGGTAGCAGACACCCGCCTGATTGATTACGTGGGTGTCATCATTTCCTCTGTTAAGTTCGTTGTTGTTCTCCCACATAGACTGCAACGACAATACAGTATTCGCCTTACAGATGTCGTCCTGAACCTCGATACAACGTTATCCTAACATTTGCGCGCAGCTAGGGGCGTAAACTATAGCGCTTGTTGAGAGGCACCTCAACATTGATCACATCTGTATAGATCGATTTATCCATATCATAAATTCTTTCTCACACCCCATATTCATCTCATGATCATTCCATACTTAGGGTGTACTTTACCCTAAGTATAGGGGGGTGTCAGACTTGTGATTATTCGTTTGATTCTTTTTACCCCTGTTTTTCCGCCTATACTTAGGGATATTTTACCCTGAGTATAGGGGGGTTAAACCCAGTACATTCTACTCCTCGGTTTTCCCCTTGTGTACAGTCTTCTATACTTAGGACTACTTGATCCTAAGTATAGGGGGATCTCCGACTTCTATTGATTATATTCTTTTATTCGTCGTTGTAGTATACTATTCTTTTCTTTTCTATACTTAGCACAAGTTATGTTTTTCTTTCCAGCTCTTTGATTACTATAAGGACATAGTTCGAGCTAAGTATAGGGGGTATCCTATATATTGTATATATATACTTTAGCCATAACTCGTACTTTCATATTTTTAATATGGCTAAAATACGGTAAAAATAATTAAAAAAATTAAAAACTAAAAAAAAGATGCAGAAATTTCCTCAAAAAAATTTTCTTGTACATACTGACTAATAAGTCAGGTTCAAATATTTTGAAAGTAGTTTGAAAATCTATTTGAAAAATCTTTTGAAAACTATTTGAAAAGTGTTTGAAAAATATTTTCAACCTTTATAAAAATATTGTGGCGTGTAAAATTTTTTTTCTTTGTGTGAAATAAAATCATTTTGTAAAATTATTTCCAAATGTTTGGAAAAATGGTTGAAAAATTATTTTGAAAATCTATATATACTGTTTAAAAAATGTTCAAAATTGTTTTCAAATGATTGTAAAATTGTGTAAAAAATTATTTTGGACTATAATCTTCAAAATTATTTGTAAAATTATTTTCAAATAAATTTGAGGAATATATGCATCACAAAAATTCAAAAGAAATCCAAAAATTAAAAAACTCAACTGTGTATATACTTGTATCAATTACTCAAGTTGTAAATCCTTTCTCGCGACTCTTGTAAATAATTAACTCACTTCTTTGAAAATATGTGTATCTTCTCTAACCCTTAAAAAAAGAGAGATTTTTTTGTATATACTTGTATATATTACTAACTATTTGCATAAAAAAACTTTTGCATGTGCATCATTTTTCAAAAATCCATAAAAATTTCAAAATTTTGAAAATTGTTTCACAAAAGATTTTGTTTTCTTTGCATTGTACATATTTTCTTGCATTGACATGTGCATTTTTCACGATAGTTTTGACAATTATACTAAGTCTGGAATAAATTTGAAGAATGGAGCTTAGTTGGACCTTAATCCACTTAATTTCAGAGGAACCTTATTAAATTTGGAGTTAAGACTTTTCAGGTCCTAGTGACTTAATTCTTTGAGTCCGTAAGTCTATGTTCACATGTCATCTTGATAAGTCTAAGTATGATTCTTTCATACTTAACATGATTCTTCCAGATCGTGGCTTACCTTGGACAAAGCACTCTACATGTAGCTCTTCATGGAGGAGGTCGTGAGTGGGCAGAATCTTTTGGCTTGGGGTAGCATACGAGGGTAGTACATCTAGACGGAACCTCTCCTCCTCTAGGTATGAGGTTGCAATAATGCTTCAAAAGAGGGATAGTCTACTGGCTCAAGAGGATAAACTCCTTATGTACATGCTGCACCTTGTATATATTTTCAAGAAAACAAGAAAAAATAGAAAAAAATACATAATCTCCAAAAGTGGACAGGCCTGATTGAAAAGTAAAATGCCTGCCAGACGTAAACATACTTATAGGCTCACATCATCCTAGCTTCACAGCGAAGCTAGATCTAGAAGCTACTAAAAGACCTTGCACTTATAGACATTATGTGTATATACAAGTGAAAAAAAAGAGAATAAGAGTTTCAAGTCAAATATTTGTGAGCTTGCAACAGGTGACATGGCTACACTAGTCATGCATCCAAGGATAGATAACTACACTGGTTACCATCCATTCTCTTCTCCTTCCCCTCTTCTTGAGCTGGTTGTACTTGAACTTAGAAGGGAATATCCCCTCTCCTCGAGGAAAGAGTTGCTAGATCAGGGGATTAGAGTTACCTTGTTGAGAGAGACTGTGTCTTTGTTACTTCTGAGATGAGGAGCTATATTTCACTTACACCGTACAAGTAAGAATTCATAGTCATAAGAATTTGTGTATGTAGACTTATTCTGATCTGACTATTGAGGAGGCTTGAATAGGAGTCTTGTGGAACTTAGAGGCTGTTGAGGAGACCTGAATAGGAGTCTTGTGGAACTTGAGGAGATCTGACGTTTATTTTGCAGGGAAATAAAAAATAAAAAATCACAGTTTTCCATTTCTGATTAGCTCAAAAAAATATAACAAAAAAATAATATTGATTTCTGATTAAAAAAATAAAAAAAGGAATCGCCGTCAACAGTGGCAGTCGCCCTCCGCCCAACCTCCCAACGACTCTGCCGTCGTCGCCGTCGGCTGGAATCTCCAGCGCCAGCCGTCGGATCCCCTGCGCGCACCACCCCCGCACGCATGGAAGCCGCGCCCAACCGTCGCGGCGTGGACCACACTCCGCGGCCCCCGCGACCGCTCCTGGCCATTGCCCTTCCACCGGCTACGAGCGGTTCCGCGACCACCGCTCCAGCCGAACTTACCAGCGCGCCGCCCGCACATGCCGCTCGAGCGCGGCCATCCACCGCGACCCCCGCGCGCAGCCCGTGGACCGTTCAACCTTCGTGTCTCGACGACCTGCTCCCGGCACGCCTCCCCACCTCGACCGCACCGCCTAGCGCGTCCTCGAACGCGTCTCCGCGCCGCCGGTCCGCACCACAGCCACCACCCAGCCGTCGACGCGCGGCAGCCCGACCGCTCACCTCCGCCTCCCCATGTCCAGCGCCACCCTCGCCCGTCGAAGATGAAGGGGCAGCGGCCAAGCCCTTGGCTTCCCCCCCTGTGCTCTCCATTGGAACGAAAAGGGCTCTAGGAACCCTAGTTTGGTTTGATTTTAAAATAAAAAATTGGGAAACGTGCATGAAAGCCCCTGGAAATATCTGAAATTACAAAACAGTTCCAACAAGCTCTCAAGTCATGTGCCCGCACATGCTTTTTGGGTAAATTGCAAAATTTTTCCTGAATTTTAGTTCTGTTATTGTATAGTACAAAAACTTAAATCTATGCGAATAAGTCCTTGTCATTACAGACATAAACATTGCATGATTTTCTTGTGAAATAAATGTTTTTCATGCTTAATAAATTCTGAGAAAATTTGTTTATACTCCTGCTATGCGTGTGAATAGGGTATAAAATTTTCATAGCTTTTTATTGTCGTTTGATATATTTAAAAAATTAAAACAATAACTTTTGGCTGCCCGAAATTTCAAAATTCATAAAAATTCGAAAATTAGTCTAAAAATTCCAAAAGAATTACAGTAGGTGTGTTTTGGTGTCTTTTAATTTCTTTCCCAATTTCGTGCATTAACTCTTTATAAAACTCCAAAAATACAAAAATGAATAATCTTAAAAAAATGTAGAAAATTGTAGAAAAATTCAAAAATTCTGATTTCAGTTTCTGACTGTAGATATTGATTTATAGTTTAATTAAAAATATTTTCCACGATTATTAGGCACTTAAAGTATTATTAAGTAACAAAATAATCTTAGATGTGCACTATTTGCTCTGTTATCCACTGTTTGATTTTTATAAAATCACAAAAATATAAGAAAAATCTAAAAAAATTATCAAAATATTTTAAAATATATAAACCACAAAAAAACTTTCTCTGGAATTTTTTGAGCATTTTTTACTATTCTGAAAAATAAAAAAAGAGTGGTGTGTGCAATTTCATCATTTGTGCTTGTTTTTAAAATAAAAAAGAGAGAAAAATTCAAAAACTACTAAAAATCATTTTCGAAATTTGACTACTGAGTTCTTAAATCGTGCTTTTTGTGTTCGACCTTCGTCGCTATACCATGTAAAAAGAATAGCGAAAACCGCTTACATTTGCTTTACTTGATTTATTTTTCATTAAGTGGTTTAAAATACTAATTTTTCCGTTGACCGAATTACGCGATTGAGAAAACGACATCATGATAATTATTTTTCCATCTTGACCGCGTCGATCTTCGTGTCATCATGCTCCTTACCATTTAAGCCCAGGAAAAGATTTGCGGATATAAGCCCGGGATTGATCCAAGATAGATCTGAATGGAGACAAAGAATCCATGTAGCCGATCCTACTTAATTGTGGGAAAATGCTTTGTTGTTGTTGCTCCTTACCAATTAATTTACATACCATCGCCACAAAATTGTTATAAGTGTAGCATAATCAAAACTACCATTAAAAACTTGGGTTGACAATAATTTACCATTTTCCCCTAAAAGTCAATGGACTCGAGTGGAACATAATCCAATGGAGGTAGGGGGTAAGGGCAACAACATGCGGTGAGATGTAGAGCGACAGCGGGGGGGGGGGGGATATGGAGGATGGCTATGATGGGTGGTTGTGTAGGAATGAAAACGGTTACGGATATATCCGTATCTGATCCGTCACCGTATCAGTTTTCTACATATTATGACATCTGTATCCGTATCCGTTTTAAAATGGATACGGATATGGATATCATTTTGATATCCGTAAACATCCGTATCCATATCCGTATATCCGTTTTCTATATAAATATAGTCTCAAATTTATTTATAACAATATATAGCATAATTTTATACCTTCTTTTACCATATTTGTATAATTTTTATCATACAAACACATTTAATAAATTTATATCATGTGTTTTCCATCCGATTTGTATAGATTTAAGTTGTTTCTATAGAGTACTTCTAACATTACTCGTATGCAACCTGTATCTGTTTTACATCCATATCCGTTTTTTAAGGATATGGTAAGATAGTTTTAATATCCGTCAATATCCGTATCCGCGTCCGTATTCGTATTCAAAAACGGATAAGGATATGGAATACCTATATTCGTATCTCTACACTACAAAAAAGGCGGGATTAGCGTGCACGGCTCTGCGTGCACTAGGCGAGCACATGTGCTCACCCCTTTTTGGGCGAGCCCACGAAGAGCACATGTGCTCGCCCATGAGGGTCGCTGGTTTGAATTTTGCGGAGAGGCGCGGTTACCAATTTGGACGAGCACATGTGCTCGCTCAATTGTGCTCGCCCACTTGAATTTCCTTGCGCAGATAACTTTAGCGCCGTGGAAATTGCGGGTGAGCACTTGGCGACGGCCTGGCGAGCACTTAAGTGTGCTCGCCCAGGTCCGTAAACAGAACCTCGCGCGGCTCTTCTTCCTCATTCTCACGCGATTCTCTCCAAGTTTTTCTCCTCCGGCGAGCCGCCACCCCTCCGCCCCGACACCGATGCCCGCCGTTTTCGTGTTTTGAGTAGATCTACATCTACCATTCAATATAATCCTTAATCCTTTCTATTTTTATATGATTTCATTACCTATTTGTATTGTTTGGATAGATTAGGGTTTCAATTTTTTTTGAATGTAGTGTATTGTTTTGATAGTTTATATGTGTTTTACATGTTAAGGATAATAGTAGATCACTATAGTATTGTAATTTCGAATTTGATTATCTCAATAATATGTATAATTGTATGCCCTGTAGGTGTTCGATAAAATGCCTCAACCAACATTATGTTTACCTTTTATAAATTTTAAATGACAAAATATCCATTACAACATCTGCACTAGTTAGTATTGTTAATTTTCTTAAAAAGATTAGTTATGAAATTTGTGAATAACATTAGTTAGTCAACTTCAATAATGTAGATATTAAATATGATGAACATCATTAATAACAGTTTTAAAATTTCATATCGTTTTGATATGAGATATGATATACACCAATGTTTCCTTTGTGATACTTTATTATCACATTAAATTCTAGTTAATGTGACCAATTATATCACATTAACTTATAGATAGGTTTATGATAAGTCCAAAATATTATTTATTAATTATTAGAAAATCGCTCAAAATCCATCACACACAGTGCGTCCTTCCACACCGGGTGGTGTGTGGCCCTGCACAACGGGTGGCGTGTGCAACACATTGGAGGATTTGATCACCTCTAACTGTGTTATATTTTTTTTATTTTTTCACAGCACTATTGGACTCACTTTGGGATGTTTATCCCAGACCAATGGTCGTGGATTTTGATGTTTGCAGGTTCAAATTTTTTTTGCAGGTGCCTATTAACTCTTAGTGACCCAAGCACTGTATTAGGCACTAAATAAGGATCACACTTATCCCTATCCCCATCGTTAACCAGCCAAATATACGTAATTGCCCGGTTAATATAAATGAATAAATATTTTAAGATTATTTTATAGTCTCATTTGTAGCACATACAAATGTATGACGTAAAATGATTTTAAAGTAAGGATTCAAATTTTATAGTCTCATTTATATTAGCTTTCCTTAGTTCGGAGTTCTCGGACTAAGGGGGTCCGTAAGGATTCAAATTTACTAAAAGGTGATCGGTGTCACAAGGTCTTTATTTCTTACGGAAATTCGGTTCATAACCCCTTCCTCTTCAGTATACCAAATCAATCATAGTTATTATTGAAATAATCACTAATATGATTATTTTGATAATAATTAGGATTGATTTATGGGGTATACGGGAGAGGTGCAGGGTTATGCTGCCGAATTTTCGTTAGAAATAAAGATACTTGTGACAACGATCATCTTTTAGTAAATTTGAATCCTTATGGACGGGCTAAAGTGATAACATAATTAATACACTTCTCTTCTCATCTTTTATCTCAATAATGTGATACGTTTAGATATCCTCAATTTCCTAGATTTAACATTTTAGATTATTTAATTCAGGTTCATCAATACGACCAATAGAGAATGGATGTACAACCGTGTAGTAGATGGACGTATAGCAGATGCCTTTCAAAGAGGTGTTCAGGAATTTATACAATTTTCTTACGCACAAGGTTCCCGTATTGTGGATTCAAATGGAACTATCTTGTGTCTGTGTAAGAAATGTCGTCTAATGAGGAAGAGATCAAAAGATGAAACTCAGTTACATCTTTATAGAATGGGTTTCATGGAAGGATATCAGATTTGCTGGAGGCATGGTGAGAATTTTGAGGACAGTAGGAATGATGTGGAAGAAGCTGACAATATTAATCCCTTTGCAGATATGGTTATGGATGTTGTAGATCCAGAATTTAATGATACTTTGTTAGATGATGAGGAACCATATGGAGAGTCTGCAGAATTTTACGAGTTGTTGAAAAAAGCGGAAGAGCCATTGTGGTTGGGTTGCAAGACATATTCAAAACTTTCTACAGTCTCGGATCTTATATCAATGAAGATGGAATATAATATAGCCGATCGTAATTTTAATGCAATGCTGAGGATTATTAAGAAGATGTTACCAGAAGATGCAAAATTACCTGATAATTATTACAAAACGAAAAAGATGATGCGGAAGATGGGTTTAGCAGAAGTTAAAACATGCATAAATCACCATATTCTATATTACGGTGAACATCAACATTTACAACGGTGTCCTGAATGTAATGAGCCAAGATATCAGACAGCTAGTAAGAGTGGAACAAAAATATCGAGAAAGATTCTACGTTATTTCCCGTTGACTCCGAGATTGAAACAACTATATTATTGTAAAGAAACGGCGAAGTACATGACATGGCACGCGGAACATAAAGTCGATGAATATATGGAGCATCCATCCGAGTCTGATTGTTGGAAAGAATTGATGTCAGCTTTTCCTACATTTAAGGATGAAAAGAGGAATTGCGTTATAGGTTTATGTACAGACGGGTTTAATCCTCATGGAAGAAGTAGAGATTACTCTTGTTGGCCAGTAATGACAACGCCATATAATCTACCCCCATGGTTATGTAATAAGCGATAGTTTATGTTTCTTTCGCTGTTAGTACCAGGACCTACACATCCGGGAAAGTATATTGATCTTTGTTTACGTCCTCTTATCGATGAGTTGAAAATGTTATGGGTCGATGGAGTTGATACATATGATGCTAATAAGAGTCAAACATTTAACATGAAAGTAGCTCTGCTTTGAACGATAAATGACTTCCCAGCATATGGAATGTTATCTGGAAGGAGTACGCATGGACGTAAAAGTTGTCCATATTGTATGGATAATACTAAATCATTCCAGCTTCAACACGGTCAGAAACCATGTTTTTTTGATTGTCACAGACGATTTCTTCCAAATAATCATCGATATCGAAGACAGAAGCAGTCTTTTAAAAGGAATACAATTGATCTTTCAGATCCTCCACCAGTTAAGACAGGCGATATGATATTATCATACTTGGAACAATTACAGAAATCAGCCTTAGAAAATTGAGATAAAACAAAAAACCTTCCTGGTTTTGGTGACAGTCATAATTGGATTAAGAAGAGTATATTTTGGGAGTTACCATATTGGAGTAAGTTACTGATACGACATAACTTAGATGTTATACATATAGAGAAAAATGTGTTTGATAACATCTTCTACACTGTTATGAATGTAACCGATCGATCAAAAGATACAGTAAAGTCTCGTCGTGATTTAGAAATCATATGTAATCGCCCAGAATTGCATATCAAGGAACATGATAGTGGAGAGGTTGAAGTTCCAAAAGTAAAGTATACCTTAGATAGAAATCAAGTTAAGCTTATTTGTGAATGGACAAGTAAATTGAAGTTTCCAGACGGATATGCATCAAAATTTTCCAATTTGGTCGATCTGAAGAAGTTTACATTTAAGGGAATGAAAAGTCATGATTGCCATGTTTTTATGCTCGTCACACATACACCGCATGGAGATGGATTATCTTCAAAAAAATATTCCTGTGATTATGTGTAACCTGGAGAAGATATTTCCGCCTTCATTTTTTGATTCGATGGAGCATCTGATGATTCATATTCCATGGGAAGCAAAAGTTGGAGGACCGGTAAAATATCGTTAGATGTATCCATTTGAAAGGTAATTAAATGTATTATAATGTCATTCCTTCTTTACTATTTGGACTAAATGTTTAACCTATTTTCTTATAGGTTTATGTTCTTTCTTAAAAGAAAGGTCCGAAATAAAAGTAAAGTTGAAGGATCTATAAGTTCACAATATATATATGAGGAAGTCGCAACATTCTGCGCAAGATATCTTCCAGAAGATGTGGAGACTATCCACAATAGATGCAGGAGGAATGGGACAATTTCTTCCGATGAAGAACCTTGTATCAGTATCTTTCGGCCATCCACTCATCTAATAGGCAAAGCAACTGAACGTTTCTTATCGAAACAAGAGAAGGATGCTGCAGAGTTATACGTATTAGACAATTGCGAGGAAATAACACCATATGTTCAGTAAGTATTTGAATTACTTTATGTATATATTCATCACAAGTAATGAATATGTTTCTCTTATAAATTGTAGGGAATTTAGACAAAAAATTATGGAGGAAAATCCTATATTTTCAGATGACGAAGTTCTGAGCACTTATAAGAATCAATTTCCAGCGTGGTTTAAAGACCGCTCAAAACAGTTGGACGGTGGTGATTTCTATTCTCATATTTTAAAATATTTTGGAGAAGGACATGTTTATAAAGTTCGATCATACAACTCATGTTACTGTAATGGGTATCGTTTTCATACCTTAAATTCCGGTAAATATTTGACAACTCAAAATCATGGAGTGATGGTTCGCGGATCTTGTTATGAGGAAGATCATCTGAATTATTACGGAATTTTAAAGGAGATTATAGAAGTGGAATATAGTATACCAGGCTTGAATAAAGTAGTTCTTTTCTTGTGTGATTGGTATGAACCCAATGGAGGTGTAGTACTCGATAAAAGAAATAACATTGTCGACGTGGTGCAAAGGAAATTTATACGCAGATTTGAACCATTCGTCTTAGCATCTCAAGCGGATCAAGTATGTTATCTCCCACAAATATCAAAGAAGAAAAAGAGCATTGAAATAGTAATTGTTGTGAAGATAAATTCTCGAGGTTATATCTCCAATGATTCTAGTAATCAGGAAGATGACATAGATGAAGCATTTACACCGACAAATGAAAGAATAGACTTAACATAAGAAGTCCCAATTATCGAATCGATTCGATTGGCTGATAATGAATTTTTTTGTGTTGACTTACAAGATGATACTGACTCCAGAAATGATTACTCGGAAAACTCAGAAAACGAAGAAATATCCTTTAATCCCACCGAAATAAGTGATGAAGATTAGTTGTAAGTTTTATTATACAATTATAATTGAATTAACTAAAATCTTAAATAATAAATATGTAATACATCATTATTACAGTCATGGCAGGTTTTGGACGTGGCGGGGCGCATGGATCACATAGATCCAATCGTCCATCTTCCTCAGACACACCTTCTTCTAGTAGGCAGCCCACCCCGGATGCTGTTCCTGATTCACAGTCCGACGAGGTTCGCCGGGTGATAGCTTACTACGAGTCTCTTGGTTATCCTCCGCCACCCTTTTACGTAGGAGGCTATGGAGAGCCATCTACCTCAGCAGACCCTACATGATTCCCATTCCAGGTCCCCATACCAGCACGGACATCGATGGGTTCTGACTCTCCTTCTTCTGGACGGCCGAGAACATCCGTGCCTTTACCCACTGTAGTTGGATAGACGTCGGCGTCCCACCCTTTGTTGGAGGTTACGACTGATGGGAGGTAAAATTTTATAGATTTTATCTTTAAATATTTTCCAAATTTTTATAAATTGTATGGAAGTTATATTTTCTAGTAAATGCAGGGATTTTTTGAACAGCAACAGAGTGGCAAAGGAGATAACCAACATAATAAAGACACACTTGACTTCCATGCAATTTAGATGGTGTCGCATCCCTGCTGCAGAACATAAGAGACTGTTTGACATGTTTGTGGTAAGAAATGTCTCTAAGAAGTGATACATATTTTTTGGTCAAGTTTTTTTGTATCTTATAAATTGTTATAATTTTCAGAGTAGGTTTCGCCTTGGCTCTGGTCTGGGGAAGGAGGTTTATCGTAGAGCCTTCATTCGTTTGGCAGAAAAGAGAATGAGCGATACATTTTTCAAGGCAAGGAGAGACTCACATGCGAAGACGGGATGCGAGGAGATGAATTTTGAGGAGATGAAGAGGTTCCTGCCGTCATGGTGTACGGAGGATAGGTATTATACTTGTCAAATAATTTATATTAAACTTTTTAAAATAATCAATTATCATAACATAATCCTTCCAGATGGGCGGATTTTTGTGATGCATTCGTTGCGGATGATGAGTTTGGAAGAAGATCTACGGCGGGAAGGACAAACCGCCAGAAACAAAGGATTAAGTCGACAAGTGGCTCTAAAAGCCACAATCAGATTAGAGCGGAGATGGTATTACGATTTAAAATTATTTTTTAGAGATCTACTTTAATATAATGCAATGTTGTTATTAGATCTTAAAAAAATTTTCAGGCAGCTAGGTTGGAAAGGGAACCCTCTTTTCATGAGTGGTGGTCGAGGTCCCACATGAGTGGGAGAGAAGGAGAGTCGTAATGGTCCACTCCTGAAGCAGGACAATTGTTGGTAAGTCTATAAATTTATTTACAATTAAATGATATATTATAACTCATTTATATATATTATAAACTTTGTATTTCAGGATCGCTATCTGGCACTATCTGCAGAAAAATGGGGTGTCGATCCAACTGGAGAGCAACCACCATTTGATAAAACGATCTGGAAGCAGGTATATATGGATAAATATTATCTTACTATACTCATTTCTAATATATAATTTTATATTAAAAATTGAAAAACTTATAAGGTGTTGGAGGAGAGGGACGTTGTGGCGAATAGGAAGCAGACGCTTGGTGGTCTTCCTCCATATTATGTGGAGGAACATCGTCACTCCTATTCTGCATACTCTCAGCCGTCGTACACGCAACCACATCCGTCCCAATCAACAGTTTCAATGGAGACGCAGATGGCGATGATGGTGGAGCAGGTGACAAAGCTCCGAGAGGAGTTCACGGCGTACATGTAAGTATTCTTCTTATAGAATGAGTAATAATTTTAAATTTCTACATCTACAAAATGCATGTAATAGATATATATCTTCCATATATAATATAGGTCGCAAGGTAGTGTGATGAATACCCATTCATCACTCTTTATTCTTATATTTTAGCTACAAAAACCTTTGCAAATGCATGTAGATACTTGTAAATACAAATAATTACCAAAAGCATGCATTGTGTAAAAAGTAATAATTAGCATGTTTTTGTGCAAAAATAAAAGAATAAAGATTAAAAAGAAAAAAGAGGAAATAGTTAGAATGAATATTGAGCAACCTAACCCCAAGGGAGGGCTCAGCATGGGCCTGACCGCGTAAAAGCCAAAGTAGAGGGAGATAGGGGCTCATGTGTGTAAATATCCCTATAAATAGAATACAAATATTTTCCTCCAAAAATAGAATAAAATAAGCTTGTACATATTTGTATATATATATAAAGATAAAATTCAAAACAAAAATAGAAAACTTAAAAAGAAAACAAAAACACTCCACTTGTGCATATCCACCTTGTACATACAACCACTCCTATATTTATTTCACCTTATAAATAAATAAATTAATTTACAAAAAAATTGTAAACATTCTATCTTTTATGTTGTAAATAAATAAAATAAAAACAACAAAAATAAAAACACAATAGAAAGAACAAAATTAAAACTAAAAATAATATTGTAAATATACCTTGTACATAGATGTATATACCTATTTATTTCACCCTCGTATATAAATAATAAAAATAAAATAAAATACCTTTTTATTCCTAATTTTATGCTATAAATAGATAAAATATAAAATGGGAATAAAAATGAATAAAAATAACAAATCAAAAATCAAAAATTAAAAAGGCATATTGTGTAAATACCTATGTATAGCATAAAGTGTACATACCCTATTTTTATTTTGAAAAATTAATTAAAAATCACCAAAAATAGAAAAAATTAAAACAAAAACATTTCATGTTTTAAGTTTTTCTTAATTCGGCCTTTTTCTATTTTATTTCGAATTTCTAAATAAATATGATCTGGAATTTTCTGATTGGTCCACGGGGGATGTTGACCTCCGGTCAACTGCCCCCCGCGGACCTCTTCCTCGCGGGTCTGATTTTTTCACCCGATTTCTCCCTCTTCCCCACTCCAGATCCGATAGCTCCATACCCATACCCAGGGTCCGTTTCACTCACGATACATCCGACACCCTCGCCGGCATGCCCGCCTCGGGGTCCGCGCTCCACGCTGCCCTACCAGATCGATTTTAGCCGGACCCCTGGGCATTTAAAGTCTGAGCTCCGCCTCCTCTTCCTGGTATCTTTGGCTCCCCACCTTGCCTTCCTAGGACCTCCACCGCCTTCCCTGAGGTGACAGCTCTCCATCGGTGGTGTTGTAGAGAGGAGAGGGTGCCCAGACCACTGATCCGGCATCCTAGCGCCGCCGTGCTCCGCCTGAAGCAGGAGCTCGAGCCTCGGGCCACGACGACCCGTGAGGCGACGACCCAGAGCAAGCCCAGCTCACTCCCAGTCGATTCCTCCGCCCAGGTAGCTTTAGTTCTCTCCCTTGTTCTTTAATTTCTAGTTTCACCCAATCTTCGTCGTCGCCGTCCACCTCCGATTCCGTCCACCTTCGCATTCGATTCGATCATCGGACCACACCATCGCGTTCGCCTTCCTCCCGCGCACGTTCTACGCCCCTCCATTCAACCCAGCTCGCACAGGAGCTGGGGTTTCGAGTTCCTCTGTCGTCGCATCGCCGGAGCTCGACCGCCCCGCCTCACCGATCACCTTCACCCCGCTTACAGGGTCGAGGCACTTTGCCCTCGACCCGCGAGCTTGCCGCTGTGTTTTTCAGGTACATCTGAGCCCATCTGAGGGCCTTGGCCATCCGGTGCAGCAGCCCTACCTCCGCTGGCCTCGCCTGAGTTCCCAGGAGCACCGTCGCGCCGTCGGAGGACACCATTCGACGTGGGAGGCCGAGGCGATTCTTTCCCGATCAGTAGCAGCCTCTGAGGAGCTCCCCCGTACGCGCACGAGGTCAGCGAAGTCCGCCGGCCGCCTGTTCTTCGAGCATCCTCCCCTGCCGTTCGATTCTTCTCCAGCTCCAGATCTGATCCCCGACGTCCATTAGAGGAGCGTCACCACCATCCGATATCTCTGAGGACTGATCTGGACCGCACGATCGGATGAAGATGCACCCGTGATTCAGAGCCGTCAGATCTCCATGTGTCGTCTTCTCCTTCATCGATCGCCCGAGTGTTTAGCCACGGCGTACGAGGACCGTCAGATCTAGCACGTGGCTGTGCCTCGACCGTTCGATCCGGCTTACATTTCAGGGTTAAGGCGCCACCATTTTCACCCGTTGGATCAGCCACGTGGCGCTACTTCAGCCGTCGACATTTAATAAAGGGTAATTTCTTTGTAGGCCCTTAGCTTTTTAGTAGTTTGCTTTCAGTCCTGTAAATATTTTTAGAATTTTATTTACGTTAGGTAATTTGCATGTTGCACCTTATCTTTCCGGTTATTTGCATGTATGCCCCTATGTGTAGTGGATCGCGTGCGTCGACACGTGTTTATTTGGGATATTTGCATGTTTAGCCTTGTGCTTCTAGGGTGTTACTTAATGAATGAATCTTTTTAGATAATTGCATTTATACCCCTGTGCGTGATTTATTTGTGCATGTGCATATATTTTTGGGTATTTTACAGAAAGGCCCTTGGACTTTTGGTACCTGTTACCAATTAGTCCGAGAACCTTATTTCTATTGCAAATAGGTCCCTGAGTGCCCAGGTCACGCGCCTCGTGCGTGCAACCTTGGAAATTTTGTACCGGACCCCCTGAAACTTTCACTAATTGCGTTTAGGTCCCTGTGCACTGTACCTTGATTTTGATTTTGAATAAAATATCAAACTCACTCCTAATTCAATGAAAATGGGATATATGGCTCCTGCCATGTTGTAAAATTTTCTAGAATTTTTGGGGACATTTTTGATTTCATTTACTATTTTTAAAAATTCAAAAATAGCATTTTCTTTACTTTCTGACATGGAAAATCACAAAAAAATATTAGCCCTCATGTAAAAATTACAAAAAAAAATAGCTATTGTGTCTTTTGCATTGCTTGATTTTCTGACCAATTTTGGTCATCTTTCATTATATAAAACTCTTAAAAATTACAAAACACTAAAAACCTCATAAAAATTCTAATAATTAATTTAAAAATCCAAAAACAATAATTTCAGTGCCTAAATTTTCCTTGTTCTATCTTCTATACAGGAAAATTACCTCCAAGCTTTTTAGGGATTTTTAGACATTTTATCTAAGTCCGTCAAGCTCGGCTGGACATTGTTGCTGATTTCTTGCCTTGTTTGATTTTTAGAAAATTAAATAAAAATCAGAAAATACCAAAAAATACCCAAAAACAGTAAAAACATAAATACATAAAAACATTTTTATTTTAATTTTTGAGTGATTTTTGATGCATTAAATAATTGCTTGAATTAGCTTATTTCATTGTTTTCTTCATTTTCTTAATTAACCAAAAATCCAAAAAAATATATATAAATTAAAAATCCACCAAAAAGACCTTTGTTTTATTTTATTGATTCTTTAGACTACTTCGTAGGCCGCAAGGCCATCACATGCTCCCTGAGTCCGACCCTGGTCGCTATACCAGGCTAATCAAATAGCCAGGACCGCTATCGCTTTTATCTGATTTTGATTTGATTGTGGTGGTCTGAACCTCATTTTTCTTGATTGTCCGTTTGATCTCTTGAACGACTGAGGTCGCAACGACCTTTGTTTATATTTTTCCACCTAAGTTGCTCGGGAATTTTTTTCGGTCATCAGAATGGCGCCGTTGCCGGGGAGCACGGCTTAGTAGTCAGTTTCGATTTTTCCTGCGGTTTTCTTTTCGCGGCTTTTAGTATAGATTTTTGTATATATTATTTTTCTGACATTATTTATATAAATAATCTGGTCTGACATTCTGTTTGTTTTCTCGCGAGGGCCCGAGGACCGAGGCGGCGACTTTCGAGGAGCCAACGCAACCGCAGCAATCGGAGGCGGCTCCCTTCTGCACGGAGCCGCATGAGAGCGCAAGGAGGCAGTAGAGCGCGGGAGGAGTAGTTTAGACTTAGAATAGATTAGCTTTTATTTCCTGCTTATTAGAACTGTTGTAATAATACAGGTACACTCAGACACTTGAACCTTACTCGGGTCTGTTTCGCCGAGCACCGATGTGCTCGGGGGACCCTTAGACTTTTCACGGCTTTCTCACGGCTTTTAGATTTTTCGCTGCCTTTTGCGGTTTTACGCGGTTTTTCTCGAGCCCCTCGCCGTAGGATTTTCTGCTTGACTGTGATGTAATAATTAGGATCCAAATACCCTAATATATCTTCCTGCACCTATAGATCGGTAATTGGACCAAAAATAAAAAGATAATAAAATAACCATTCCATAACTTTCGAGCCTACGCGCCGCGAGCCCGCCCCGTCAAGCGCTACTCCTGAACTCGATCTGTCGAGAAGAGGAGGGGTGGGTCTAGACCGGACTCTTTGGATTGGAGGTTGGTGGTCGGCTAGCCGTTCTTCGAGTAGCACTGCTGTTTAGGGACTCGGTTTTTCGCCTGCACCATTTAGGTAGTTTATTTCATGTCTTTTCAATTCTGCACGGATCATATTGCATGTAGAGTGCTGGAGACAGGTACGCATTTCTATCTTTACATGCATCATTGATTTACCGCACATCGGCTTTTTCGTCTTCTCCCCCTGTTTTGGACTTAATAACCAGGAGAACCGAAAAATTTGTTAGGCGTTTTTGCTTGTATCAAAAATATCTAAAAAAGAAAAACAATAAAATTAGGATTGTTTAAGCTATTGACCCTAAAAGACAATTGACCTAAAAATCTGTCTTGGGGAGAGCAACCCCCTCATTGTTTGGTTTGATTGTGCGAGAGAGTGACCCGTACACTAGGTAGAGCCCTCCGGTACTCCTCTCGACTGATTACCGACTCTTCTGTGCGGGACAGTCGGTTGGGAGAGTATCTGATATCCCAGAAGGTCACGCAATCGCTCTGATATTCACCAAAATAAATTTGACAAGATAATTTGACAGAACTTTTACGGTCTTCAGCTCGTGTTGCGTTGGTGAACTGAGGGGTTTGTTTGTGATCATAGTTTCTCCAGATCTCATCCGCACTACTCGCTAGATCACGATGATGGGAAGGAGGTCTCTTAGGCAGCCTCTGGCTGCACGCTCTTTAGCACTCCAGTCCATTCATCTAGGTCGGTTCGTGAGAGCTCAGACCCGCTCTCCGAACCCGAATACGATTCTGCCCTGTTCCCCCTCGACCCCCATTCTTCTTTTGAGACTGAGATACCGGTGCCAGAGGAGAGACAGGCAGATGATTTATCGACACCTGAGTTCAGTTGTTTTGATTTTTCAGAGACTATGGCCGGCGCTAGTGATGATCGCTCCAGAGGTCCGCAGGAGGAGCATTTTGTTCTGGACCAGGGTTCGATCAACTCCACCTTGATCGCCTCCCTTGAGTCAGTGCAGCAGCAGTTGAGGGATCAGGGGGCATTCATGATAGAGATGAGGCGAGAGCTAGAGCAGTTGAGAGCCGACTGCAAGAACCGCAGAGGAGACCCGACGATGCGGTAGCAGCCGCAGCAGTAGCAGCAGCCGCACAGGAGGAGCAGGACCACCGAGACCGATGTGGGAGAACCACAATCCCGGATCGACTTTGACGCACCGTTGGGTGGTGCTACCAGCCATCGTGGGGGACTTCAAGTTCCCCCCGAACACTTTGCAGCTCCTACCCCGGTTTCATGGGTTGGCCACTGAGGGGCCTCATCTCCACCTACAGGAGTTTGAGATGATTTGCAGTACTGTCCACGATCGCCAGGTGGACCAGGACACTATACGGATGATTGCCTTCCCATTTTCCTTAGCAGACAGAGCAACCACCTGGCTGAAGCACCTGGGGAAGTTTGTCTACACTTGGGAGCAGCTCCGCGTCGAGTACTTGCACAAGTACTATCCACTCGGGCGGACGAACACTGCTAGAGCCCTGATCAGCAACTTCTCCATGCTCCCCAACGAGCAGTTCCACGAGGCATGGGAGAGGTTCAGAGAGCTGACCGACAGATGCCCGCACCACGATATTTCCAAGCCGAATCTTGTGCAGAGCTTTTTCAGCGGGCTGACACCAGAGCTTCAGGGCTTGGTAAACGCTTCTTGTGGCGGGTCTTATTTCGCTAAGGATCACGACCAGGTCTGGGCCATCTACGAGGAGATGGCCAAGAACTACATGGTGATGTCCCAGACCCGGTTGTACACTCAGGGCAGACCCCAGCAGCCAGGATCCGTGCAGTACTAGAGGATAGCACGGGTCGACACCGGTCCTTCCCAGTTCGTCCGCACTAGCAGCAACACAGGCAGAGTCATCAGCTGCAGACATGGGCATCATTAGCGAGAAGTTGGATCGGATGGAGCTGATTGAGAAGAAGCAGTGCCAGGGTATCACTCAGATGGAGCAGATGGCACAGACTCTGAGCAACATGAAGACCCAGCTCATGTGTCTTCAGGAGGCACAGATGGCTTCCCAGCCCCGTCTTCAGTCGCGAGGCGACTCCGGCAGCAGCAGCAGCTCGTCCCATCGCTCCAGCTCACACCAGCAGCCTAGACAGGTTCACCTTGTACAGGCGGAGCCGTACCAGCAGCCGCAACCCACCTACCAGTCACCACCATCTCTAGACATGCAGATGGTGGTATACCAGCCGGATCAGCCTCTGGCAGTACTCCCGCCAGCCCAGTACGATGCAGAGCCGTTGATGGACGTCAACGGGATTTGGTATGACCGCCCTCAGCCTGGAATCCGATGAGACCATCCCGGATTCAGGTGGGGAACGGAGGTACCCAGCCTCAGCAGCAGCCATCCGGTCAGGGAGGCCAGTACAGCCAGCAGAGAGATCACTAGCCGCAGCAGCAGCCCCCAGTGTACCCACCACCACAACAGCAGCAGTCGTCCTATGGTCCTCGTTCCTATCAGCAGGGACATTCGTGGAGGCGTGAGCAACCTCACCAGCAGCAGCAGCAGCATCACCCATACCCCTCTCAGCCACAGCAGCAGATCCAGCAGCCTCACTACCAGAGAGGCTACCCGTCGGGTTCCCATGAGAACCCTATCTTGGATGACATAGCCTGCCTTCTCACAGATCAGCAAGCTACTTTTCGACGGGAGATGGACGAGTTCCGCTAGGAGATGCGGGACATTGTGAGAGGGAAGACCACCATCCCTGCCCAGATTGAGCCGAACCCCAACAGCCTGAAGCGAAAATCTGAGCAGGTAGCTTGTACTGAGTATACCACTCCTAGTGATGCATTTGGTGATATGACTGGATATCTGTTTGATACTGATTTTGTCAAACTTAGGAGCGGTAGGATGCCAGCAGGCGGTGCTTCGTCTGAGCCACATCACGAGGATCCCCCCAGAGCGCCTGACGACGAGGAGGAAAGCGGTACTGAGGCCGCTAGAGATGTTGACGGTGGTACTGAGGCCACCAAGGATGCTGATTCTACAGGCGGTGCTGAGGCCGCCATTTCACCAGTTCGAGGGAGGTGGTACTGAGGCCACCCACTATGTCGAGCCAGAGCGCGATACTGAGGCCGCGAGTCTTCCAGCTGATCCAGCCGACGGTGGTACTGAGGCCACCCATACTTCTGAGAGACAAGTAGTTTTTCCTTCTTATGCACCTGTATCTCGGAATATTTCTGTGAATAAAGGAAAAGGTTTGGTTTTTCTGGTCCCACTGTGGTGCTTGATGTATGTGCGGATCCGGCCGTCGAGCCGTCTAGACCTTTTCCTAGTCCTTCATCTGAGAAGGACGCAGTGATCCCCTTCCCTAGAGCCCTTCAGATAGGGAAGGGGAAGAAAAAAGAAAATCCAAAAAAGAAAGATCAGGGAGAGTTCAACCAACAGATGATAGATCGTTTCCATATCCAGCTGACTCTTCAGGAGGCTTTGCAGCACATCCCCCTTCTTCAGCGTTCGTTGAGAGACAGGACTACAGTCAGGAGGAAGAGGAGGAACCACCATTCAGAGATCCATGTGCTGACGAAAGCCACGTGTTTCGCCATCCAGAACCGTCTGCCGGCCAAGAGGCCAGATTCAGGAGCCCCGTATGCCAGATGTCACATTAGAGAGCAGAGGTTCGACCGGACTCTATTGGATAGCGGATCGTCTATCAACCTCCTTCCGGCAGCCCTTCTCGACCGCTTCGAGTTGGGCACTCTTAGACAGAGCAGGACAGTCCTTCAGTTTGCTGATCGATCTGTCAAGAGGCCGAAGGGGTTGTTGCGAGACGTTGTCGTCACTATTTAGGGTCTGCAATTCCCCGTGGACTTCGTAGTGTTGGACATGGAGATCCCTGATTCAGTGACCGATACCCCCATCATTCTCGGTCGTCCGTTCTTGGCCACAGTCAAGGCGGTAACCGACCATAATAGCGGTAAGGTATACTTTCACGTTGAGGGCGAAAGTGTACACATAGAGACGGTCGAGGACAGCAGAGCCAGAGACAGATCATGCTCAGAGACCACTTCAGATACAAAGCAGCTGACAGATGTAGGGCTAGACATCCACCAGGACTGTGACTTTGTGATCACAGACGATGATGCAGTTTGGGCAGATCCAGCAGCACAGGCCATCCTCTCAGTTTCAGACACCGCTGATGCAGAGACGACAACAGAGGAGAGCTTGGAGAGCACATTCCTGTTTCAGGATACTTCAGAGGCAGCAGAGCAGGTTCTTGACTGCGACACGGATTTTTGTGATGATGGTGGTACTGATGCCACCTTAGATGATGCAGATCCCTCGGAGTCAGAGTCTGATTGGGCAGATTGTGAGGATTACACGCTAGACCTGATTTCCACTGAGCCTACAGATAGAGAGGAAGTACATGCCAAACAGAACAGAGACAGCTCAGTTGAGCAGCCTTCTTCAGATCCAGTTTGCGAGAGTACGTTCTCATTCTCCCGAGCAGATTTGGCAGCATACACGCGACTTCTTTCGAAGCCAGATTTGCCAGCACCCAGTTATCCAGAGATGAAGCCACTTCCTGCATCGTTGAAGTATAGATTCCTTGCGGGTGAGCATGAGATGTACCCAGTCATTATCTCTGCCGATTTGACTGGAGAGTAAGAATCCCGTTTGATGGGGGTTCTTGAAAAGAACCGCAAGGCGATAGGATGGAGCGTAGCAGATCTCCAGGGGATTAGTCCGGCCCTGTGCTCCCACCACATCTATCTCGAGGATGAGGAAAAAGCCGTCACGTGAGTTCCAGCGACGGCTGAACCCGAATCTGAGGGAGGTTGTCATGAAGGAAATTTCGAAGTGGTGGAGCGCCGATTTTATCTATCCCATCTCCGACTCCAAGTGGGTCAGCCCTTTGCATGTGGTGCCCAAGAAGACGGGCATCACTACAGTGATTAGCGAGTCTGGAGAGGAGATTGCTACACGAGTACCTACTTCTTGGCGGGTCTGTGTTGACTACGGAGACTCAACCAGGCCACCAAGAAAGATCATTTCCCCCTGCCCTTTATTGATCAGATCATTGAGAGACTGGCAGGAAGAGCCATTATTGTTTTTTGGATGGGTACTCGGGCTACAATCAGGTAGCCATCGCTCCTGAGGACCAGGAGAAGACCACCTTTACCTGTCCCTTCAGCACATACGCCTTCCGACGCATGCCATTTGGGCTATGCAATGCCCCTGCGACTTTTCAGAGATGCATGCTGTCGATCTTTTTGGACATGGTAGGGGAGTGCTTGGAGGTCTTCATGGATGATTTCTCGGTCTACGGCGACGGATTCGACTCCTGTCTTGACTGCCTGGACCGAGTACTTCAGCGATGTATTGAGTTCGCTTGGTTCTATCTTGGGAGAAGAGTCACTTCATGGTGACTCAAGGGACGGTGCTTGGCCACATCACCTCCAACAGGGGCATGGAGGTTGATCCGGCCAAGGTAGATGTCATTAGAAAACTCGCACCGCCGTCCAGTTTGAGGCAGTTACGGTCATTCCTGGGGCACGTCGGTTTCTACCGACAATTTATTCATGATTTCAGCAGGATTGCCTGACCGTTGACTGACCTCCTGACGAAAGACACCGAGTTTCTTGTCGATGACAAGTGTCTTTCATCCTTTGAGACTCTCAAGTAGAGTGTTATAGAGGCTCATGTCCTCCATCCGCCATATTGGTCTCTCCCATTCGAGATCATGACGGATGCCTCCGATTTCGCCGTAGAGGTCGTGCTGGGACAGAGGAGGGATGGAGTCCCATTTGCTATCCACTATGTTAGCCGCACTTGGATTCCATCCAGCGGAATATACAGTCATAGAGAAGGAGATGCTAGCAGTAGTGTTCGCCCTAGATAAGTTCAGATCTTACATCATTGGATCTAGAGTGACTTTGTATACTGATCATACCGCCATCCGATACCTCATGGCAAAGAAGGATGCCAAGACCAGACTGACTAGATGGATCCTTCTACTCCAGGAGTTCGACATTGAGATTAAGGATAATCTTAGAGTCAAGAATGTGGTGGCGGATCATCTCTCCCGTTTAGAGCAGCCTGAGGAGTCTGAGCATATTGATCCCATTTGTGAGACCTTTCCAGATGAGGCGATCCTTGCTATCGCCTCACTCCCATGGTATGCCGATATTGTGAACTTTCTCGTTGCTGGTAAAGTCCCACAAGATTGGCCCAGGCAGAGGCTGGAGACCTTCCTCGCGAAGGCCAAGTCCTACCATTGGGATGTCCCATCCTTTACCACGAAGGAGGGGATAGCGTCTGGCGTCAGTGCATTCCTCAGGAGGGGCACCATAGCGTCCTCACTTACTGCCACAAGCTTGAGGTAAGAGGACATCATTCTGGGAGGAGAACGGCACAGAAAGTGCTCCAATCTGGCTTGTGGTGGCCTACCCTCTTCAAGGACTCTGATGAGTTCGTGAAGAGGTGTACTGACTGTTAGAGGATGGGCACTTGTGGACAGCGTGATATGATGCCGATGCAGCCCATTCACTTCTGTGAGGTTTTTGACGCATGGGGCATCGACTTCATGGGTCCATTCCCTAAGAGTCAGGGATTCGAGTACATTCTGCTAGCCGTTGATTATGTTCGTCGTTGGGTTGAGGCTATCCCCGCCCGAACCGCTGATGCGAGGATAGTTTGCAGATTTTTGAGGAAGCACATCATCACGCGGTTCGGGGTACCTCGAGTATTGATTTCAGATGGGGGGTCTCAGTTCGGTATAGATCATCGAGTTGCCACTCCATACCATCCACAGACGAATGGTCTAGCCGAGGTGTCGAACAGGGAGATCAAGACTATTTTGCAGAAAGTCGTCCGCCGTGACCGAAAGGATTGGTCACAGCTTTTGGACTCAGTCTTGTAGGCATATAGACGTCTTTCAAGAACCATTGGGCACATCTCTCTTTCGCCTCGTTTATGGCAAGCCGTGCCATTTGCCTGTTGAGTTGAGACACAGGTCACTATGGGCAGTCACTGAGATACTTATGGATCCAGATAGTGTAGGAGACAGCAGGAGGGCAGAGTTAGCAGCCTTGGAGGAGCTTAGAGATACCGCCTTCTCAAACAACCTACAGTATAAGGAGAGAGTGAAAGAGTGGCATGATTCTCACATCAGCCACACGCATTTTGAGCCTGGACAGAGAGTATGGTTGTTTGATGCTAGGCTTCGTCTATTTCCAGGGAAGCTGCAGAGCAAGTGGAAGGGACCCTACTTGGTAAGAAAGGTACACGACAACGGAAGCATTAATATATCTGAGTTGTCTTCTGAGAGTACCTTCCGAGTGAACGGCCGGCGGCTCAAGCCATTTCTAGATCACGAGCCGCGGGTCGTTGATGTTGCCCCTATTCATTTTGCGTGAGATGTGGTCTCTTGACTCACATCTAATGCATCTCACGCCTGATTATCACTGTTCTTCCGACCTGTATAGATCCAGTTGTCCATATCACTCTATTCTTTAGTCCCACATCCCTTTTCTCATCTTATGATTTTGCTATACTTCGGGTGTACTTTACCCTAAGTATAGGGGGGATGTCGGACCTTCGGGTATTCTTTTCATTCTTTCTACCCCTGTTTTGCTGCCTATACTTAGGGATATTTTACCCTAAGTATAGGGGAGTAGACCCTGTACATTCTCACCTCTCGGTTTCCCTTTATGCACAGCTTGCTATACTTAGGATTACTTGATCCTAAGTATAGGGGGAAAACCCGAGATCCTTTTGAGTTTCTATTCATTCATTCGTCTTTATATATAGCCTTCCTTTTCACTTCCTATACCTAGCACGAGTTATGTCTTCTTCATCGCTCTTGACTCTGAGGACATCGTTCGAGCTAAGTATAGGGGTGTGTATATATATTTCATATATACTTTAGCCATAACTCGTACTTTGTATGAGTGTGTAAATAAATAAAATGGCTAAAAATCCTAAAAATCACAAAAATTAAAAAATTTTCCTGTAAATAATCCTTCTTTTATTGCACATACATAGCTAGTGTACAAATTATTTTTGTAAAAATATTTTCAAAAAAATCTTTTGTGTAAAAGTTTGTGTAAATATTTTCTTATCAAAATTATGTATATAGTACAAAACTTTTCCAAAAGGTTTTGAACATCAAAAGTTTGCAAAAATATTGTATAAATGTGTGTAAATACTTTTGCAAAGCTTGCACTTCATGCATTCATCCATTCATGATTTCAAAACATTTCTCAAAAATTTTGCACAATTGTAAATTTGTGAATATAGCATCTTTGTATGTATGTATATAGTTTTCCTGGATTATAGTTGACATTTAAACTAAGCTTAGAATTAAATTGGGAAATGGAGCTTGGTTAAGATCTTAATCCACCTAATTCTAAGAGGAACCTTATAGGGCTTAGGGTTAAGGCTTTTCAGGTTCATAAGGACTTAATTCTTTGAGTCCACTAGGCTATGAGCATATGTCATCTTGATGAGCCTAAGTAGAGCACTTAACAACACACACATGACTCTTAGAGACAATGGCTTTGACTTGCACCAGCACTTTACACATAGCTCTCCACGGATGAGGTGGTGAGGAGGCAGTTTCCTTTGGCTTGGGGTAGCATATGAGGGTAGTACTTCTAGGCGGAACCTCTCTTCTTCTTCTAGTGAAGGAAGTGCGTCTCAACTTGGTCTAGTGGTGATGAAGTCTAAAGACAGAAGCCGTGGGTTGCAATAAAGCTTCAAAAGAGGGATAGTCTACTGGCTCAAGAGGAAAATTTCTTGTATATATGCTGCACCATGTAGATATGTTGTACAGATGCACTGAAAAAAATGCAAAAAGAACTCCAAAAAAGTGGTGGGTCGGATTGAAAATTTAATAACCCCACCGGAGTGTATATAATCAAATAAAGCAAAAGCTTACGGTATCCATGTTACATCTCATGAAGCTTGCAGCGGGAGACTTAGCTACACTGGTTGAGCTACCCAAAAGTCTATACCTCTTATTCCCCCTCTTTCTTGACCGGTTGCACTTGAACTTAGAAGGGAATACCCCGCTTCTCGAGGAAAGAGTTGCTAGACCGAGGCATTAGAGTTACCAGGTTGGGGGAGGTTGTTTCTTTGTTACTTCTGAGGTGGGGAGCTACATATCACTTACACTACATGGAAAGATTCATGGTCATTAGAGTTTGTGTATGTAGACTTGTTCTGATCTGGTTTATTGAGGAGTCTTGTCCATAGATTGGTGGAACTTAGAGGCTGTTGAGTTTTAAGCTTAAGTCCAAATAAGGTCCCGACACATTAATAATCCAAAGATCTGATTGAGCTCCATAATTCAATTTAATAAAGGAAAGTTTAATAATCAACCTTGATCCATGTACATTCTTCTCTTTTTCTTTTTCTTTTTCTTTCTTTTTCACTTCTTTTTCAAATAAGTGTTTGCTAAGGGACTAGCAAAGCTAAGTATAGGGGGGTGATGAATACCCATTCATCACTCTTTATTCTTATATTTTAGCTACAAAAACCTTTGCAAATGCATGTAGATACTTGTAAATACAAATAATTACCAAAAGCATGCATTGTGTAAAAAGTAATAATTAGCATGTTTTTGTGCAAAAATAAAAGAATAATGATTAAAAAGAAAAAAAGAGGAAATAATTAGAATGAATATTGAGCAACCTAACCCCAAGGGAGGGCTCAGCATGGGCCTGACCACATAAAAGCCAAAGTAGAGGGAGATAGGGGCTCATGTGTGTAAATATTCCTATAAATAGAATAAAAATATTTTCCTCCAAAAATAGAATAAAATAAGCTTGTACATATTTGTATATATTTATAAAGATAAAATTCAAAACAAAAATAGAAAACTTAAAAAGAAAACAAAAACACTCCACTTGTGCATATCCACCATGTACATACAACTACTCCTATATTTATTTCACCTTATAAATAAATAAATTTATTTACAAAAAAATTGTAAACATTCTATCTTTTATGTTGTAAATAAATAAAATAAAAACAACAAAAATAAAAACACAATAAAAAGAACAAAATTAAAAACTAAAAATAATATTGTAAATATACCTTGTACATAGATGTATATACCTATTTATTTCACCCTCGTTTATAAATAATAAAAATAAAAATAAAAATACCTTTTTATTCCTAATTTTATGCTATAAATAGATAAAATATAAAATGGGAATAAAAATGTATAAAAATAACAAATCAAAAATCAAAAATTAAAAAGGCATATTGTGTAAATACCTATGTATAGCATAAAGTGTACATACCCTATTTTTATTTTGAAAAATTAATTAAAAATCACCAAAAAATAGAAAAAAATTAAAACAAAAATATTTCATGTTTTAAGTTTTTCTTAATTCGACCTTTTTCTATTTTATTTCGAATTTCTAAATAAATATGATTTTGGAATTTTCTGATTGGTCCACGGGGGCCGTTGACCTCCGGTCAACTGCCCCCCACAGACCTCTTCCTCGCGGGTCTGATTTTTTCACCCGATTTCTCCCTCTTCCCCACTCCAGATCCGATAGCTCTATACCCATACCCAGGGTCCGTTTCACTCACGACACATCCGACACCCTCGCCGGCATGCCCGCCTCGGGGTCCGTGCTCCACGCTGCCCTACCCGATCGATTTTAGCCAGACCCCTGGGCATTTAAAGTCTGAGCTCCGCCTCCTCTTCCTGGTATCTTTGGCTCCCCACCTTGCCTTCCCAGGACCTCCACCGCCTTCTCTGAGGTGACAGCTCTCCGTCGGTGGTGTTGTAGAGAGGAGAGGGTGCCAGACCACTGATCCGGCGTCCTAGCGCCGCCGTGCTCCGCCTGAAGCAGGAGCTCGAGCCTCGGGCCACGACGACCCGCGAGGCGACGACCCAGAGCAAGCCCAGCTCACTCCCAGTCGATTCCTCCACCCAGGTAGCTTTAGTTCTCTCCCTTGTTCTTTAATTTCTAGTTTCGCCCAATCTTCGCCGTCGTCGTCCACCTCCGATTCCGTCCGCCTTCGCATTCGATTCGATCATCGGACCACACCATCGTGTTCGCCTTCCTCCCGCGCACGTTCTACGCCCCTCCATTCAATCCAGCTCGCACAGGAGCTGGGGTTTCGAGTTCCTCCGCCGTCGCATCGCCGGAGCTCGACCGCCCCGCCTCACCGATCACCTTCACCCTCGCTTACAGGGTCGAGGCACTTTGCCCTCGACCCGCGAGTCTGCTGCTGTGTTTTTCAGGTACATCCGAGCCCATCTGAGGGCCTTGGCCATCCGGTGCAGCAGCCCTACCTCCGCTGGCCTCGCCTGAGTTCCCAGGAGCTCCGTCGCGCCGTCGGAGGACACCATTCGACGCGGGAGGCCGAGGCGATTCTTCCCCGATCAGTAGCAGCCTCCGAGGAGCTCCCCCGTACGCGCACGAGGCCGGCGAAGTCCGCCGGCCGCCTGTTCTTCGAGCATCCTCCCCTGTCGTTCGATTCTTCTCCAGCTCCAGATCCGATCCCCGACGTCCATTAGAGGAGCGTCGTCACCGTCTGATATCTCTGAGGACTGATCTGGACCGCACGATCGGATGAAGAGGCACCAGTGATTCAGAGCCGTCAGATCTCCACGTGTCGTCTTCTCCTTCATCGATCGCCCGAGGGTTTAGCCATGGCGTACGAGGACCGTCAGATCTAGCACGTGGCTACGCCTCGACCGTTCGATCCGGCTTGCATTTCAGGGTTAAGACGCCACCATTTTCACCCGTTGGATCAACCACGTGGCGCTACTTCAGCCGTCGACATTTAATAAAGGGTTATTTCTTTGTAGGCCCTTAAGCTTTTTAGTAGTTTGCTTTCAGTCCTGTAAATATTTTTAGAATTTTATTTGCGTTAGGTAATTTGCATGTTGGACCTTATCTTTCCGGCTATTTGCATGTATGCCTCTGTGTGCAGTGGATTGCGTGCGTCGACACGTGTTTATTTGGGATATTTGCATGTTTAGCCTTGTGCTTCTAGGGTGTTACTTAATAAATGAATCTTTTTAGATAATTGCATTTATACCCCTGTGCGTGATTTATTTGTGCATGTGCCTATATTTTTGGGTATTTTACAGAAAGGCCCTTAGACTTTGGTACATGTTACCAATTAGTCCGAGAACCTTATTTCTATTGCAAATAGGTCCCTGAGTGCCCAGGTCACGCGCGTCGCGCGTGCAACCTTGGAAATTTTGCACCGGACCCCCTGGAACTTTCACTAATTACGTTAGGTCCCTGTGCACTGTACCTTGGTTTTGATTTTGAATAAAATATCAAACTCACTCCAAACTCAATGAAAATTGGACACATGGCTCCTGCCATGTTGTAAATTTTCTAGAATTTTTGGGGACATTTTTTATTTCATTTACTATTTTTAAAAATTCAAAAACACGCATTTTCTTTACTGTCTGACTTGGAAAATCACAAAAAAATATTAACACTCATCTAAAAATTACAAAAAAATTAGCTACTGTGTCTTTTGCATTGCTTGATTTTCTGACTAATTTTGGTCATCTTTCATTATATAAAACTCATAAAAATTACAAAACACTAAAAACCTCATAAAAATTCTAATAATTAATTTAAAAATCCAAAAACAATTCAGTGCCTAAATTTTCCTTGTTCCTTCTTCTATACAGGAAAATTACCTCCAAGCTTTTTAGGGATTTTTAGACATTTTATCTAAGTCCCTCAAGCTTGGCTGGACATTGTTGCTGATTTCTTGCCTTGTTTGATTTTTATAAAATTAAATAAAAATCAGAAAAATACCAAAAATTACCCAAAAACAGTAAAAAAACATAAAATACATAAAAACATTTTTATTTGAATTTTTGAGTGATTTTTGATGCATTAAATAATTGCTTGAATTAGCTTATTTCATTGTTTTCTTCATTTTTTTAATTAACCAAAAATCCAAAAAAATATAAATTAAAAATCCACCAAAAAGACCTTTGTTTTATTTTATTGATTCTTTAGACTACTTCGTAGGCCGTAAGGCCATCACGTGCTCCCTGAGTCCGACCCTGGTCGTTATACCAGGCTAATCTAATAGCCAAGACCGTTATCGCTTTTATCTGATTTTGATTTGATTTTGGTGGTCTGAACCTCATTTTTCTTGATTGTCCGTTTGATCTCTTGAGCGACTGAGGTCGCAACGACCTTTGTTTATATTTTTCCACCTTAGTTGCTCGGGAAATTTTTTCGGTCATCAGCATGCATCTCAACCTGAAGAGATTGAATCCGATAACGAAGAGGGGGAGGAGAACGACCCTGAAGAAGAGGCACGCCTGTATACGAGGTTCAAAGAAAAGGAGAAAGAAATAAAGAAATCAAAGCAGGGTTTGGTGTCCAAATTTTTTAGATCAAAGAAGAAGTAAATTTTTGTTGGTTTGGACCTGTATTTTTTTTAAACTTTTAGCACATCTTTTAATTTATATGAACTTTGTTGGCTTTGACTTGTTTGTAATATTTAGATGTTAAATTAGATTGTTTATTTCTGAATTCATGTATATTGCGTTCCTGTCAATTCTTAGTGCTAGTTATCTTACTCAATGAACTGCTATAATATATATACTCTTAGGGAGCTACCTGTAGTGGTTTATTGGCAGGGTATACAGGTTCGACGGGGCGTCAAAATCCTGTCGAACCTGTATATTTTTTTCCTGGAAATCACTTTGGACGAGCACATGTGCTCGCCAGGTGCTCCGAGGGTAATCGCAATTTATAGAGGAGGCGATCACATCGGCGAGCACATATGTGCCCGCCAGGGAGCGGGCGAGCACATAGCGTCCCGATGTGCTCTCCTACCAGCCGTGGCGACTCTCACAGAAGCGAGCACGCCCTGAACGAGCACATGTGCTCGCCCACCCCTCAGGCGTGCACATGGCGGGCACTAGGCATGCACATAACGAGCTTTTATGTGCACGCCAATCCCGCCTTTTTTTGTAGTGCTATCCGACCGTTTGCATCCCTAGTGGTGTGGCATGGAGGAGAGGAGTGGTAGGGAGCGAGGCTTGGAGGAGGGCTTCGGCGGGTGGTGAGGCATTGGGAGTAACCCTAACCCCTCCCCATGATCGAAACATAATCCAAAGCTCGAGAAATTGGGTGTGCTCGTGCGTGGAGGGGATCTTTAGCGGGTGGCGTCGTGGCAACTGGCAAGGCACCGGAAGCAAACCCTTCCCATGAATGAAAGGGCAATGTTGGAGGGGGGGTTATACCCAACCGGATACCTGGTTCATCGACGAGGGTTTCCATCAGCTCACTCTGCATGGATGGGGGCAGCAACTCATGGGTACCCAACCAATATAATTTTCATGGGTACCCATGAAATTATGGTCAAAATCACCAGGTTGAGGCGGGTACTCATTTGAGCCAAATATTTTGAACACCCCTAGGATCGATTGCAAGTTCTTATCGGATGATGCTGAAGGTCTCAAGGTGGGATTGCATTCCTGGAAGCATAGAATGGACACAATTCCAAAAAGAAATCGATTAAGTTTTGTATCAGAATATGAACTAAAATAGTTGGGTGAATTGGAATGAAAGAAATATGTATTGAAATGGTTGGAATCAGAAATGGTTTGAATTGGGATTGGATCGACAAATGAATCAAACTAGTAAAAAAATCAGTATCAGGTACGTGGAGAAAACGATCTTGTGGTGGAGGTCGGGGCATGGATGCTAACGAAATGAAGGAGCAACGGAGAAGGAGGTCGGGAGGTGGGGCTAGGGGAGAGGGTTTAACCTAGGGATGAAAACGAATGTGAATATATTCATATCCGATCCGCTATCGTATTCGTTTTATACATATTTTGACATTCGTATTCGTATTCATTTTAAAATGGATGCGGATATGGATATCACTTTGACATTCGCTAATATTCGCATTCGTAGTCATATATTTGTTTTCGTACATAAGTGTAGTAATAGATTTATTTATAGTTGTGTGTAACATTTTTTGAGTGGATTCATCATTATCATTATAATTGTTATAAAATTATTACATCTGATATTTCTATTTATGGGCAAACCATTATAAACATGTATATTTTAGTTATTCTATTAAAAAATTGTTATTATTCGTATCCGATTCGTATTCATTTTACATTCATATTTGTTTTTAAGGATATGGTAACATATTTTTACATTCATCAATATTCGTATCCACTTCCGTATTCGTATTTTAAAATGGATAAGGATATGATTATACTTATATTTGTATCCGTATCCGACTGTTTTCATCCCTACTTTAACCAGTTATGCCTCTCTTAATCATGTTTTGGTTTGAAAAATCATGGTTTACTTCAATTCATTGATGACCAAACTAACAGAAAGGCATAAGTATCGGAAGAAGTCAGGTGCACAACTGATAATATAAAAAAGAGAGGATCATAACAGGCTATGCGAAAGTTAAGAACGGTACACGTGATAAAAACCCTATAATCAATATAGATGGGATTATCCACACCCATGCACATACACATATGTATCTGTGTGTATATGTATATGTGTATAATATTGCATTTATCGACCGAAGCAAATGCAACTATACTTGCATAAATCAACAAAATTAAATGCGACTATATTACAACTGCACATGATGCTGGTGTAGCCATAAGTAAAGATATGATCAGTATGGCAGCACTTGTAGTCGTAGATGTGTAGTGGCATATGAGATTTGAGTTGAGTTTGTGTCCAATCCAATTAAAAGTACTTGTTGTAATTATCAAGTCAAATAAATTAAATATATTTATATCTATTTTTTTTTAAAAAAACTTGGAATTCGATTCATCGAAAGTAGAAAGGGTCTCTCTACCACCAATTACAACCATCAGGACTTCAGAATGCCCCCTACAAATACGGGCAAAACAGAACAAGTTAAGCATTGAAGAGGTCCAGTATTTAGTACAACTGGCTAACCCTGGGCAGAAAAAAGGTGAAGTACGCAGTTTAGACAAGATATCAAAAAAAGACCAAGAGATTAAAAAACAACGGAAAATAGCAATCCGGGGTGCAACCTGAAGTCATCATGGTGAGGCTACGACACGGTTAGTTCTTTGATGCACATTGACAGTGCCGTCTCTGACATTTCCTGGGCCTTAAGTAAAAGAAAAGAATGGGCCCTTAATAATTTTTCGAGAACAATGAGCTTTCATCGAAAATTTTGAGCTTTCACATTGAGTTGTTCACCTTCAATTCCATAAGAGTCCATTTTTTAGTGAGTTGTTTCATCGAAAATTTGATTTTACTTTTACCAAAAATTCGATTATGTAAGAGTCCAATAAGACATATACTATTTTTTTTATAAACTAAAGATTGAAGAACATGTAAAAATGGACCCTTAAAATTGATGAGCCCTGTGCCATTGCACTCACAAACTACCCTCAGGGATCACCCTGCACATTGACATCGGGTGATGGGTGCTGGCTCAGGGAACTTCTCAGTTCGGACATGCAAAAGAGTCAAGTGATGGATGGAAAAGTAAGGGATTTGATCTTGATACCAAACACGTGGCTAATGATTGTTATTGACTTGGAATGAGGCCTCGTTAGCAACAACGAAGAAGGGTTTTACTATACCCTGGAAGATTTTCGTACATCACTCCTTCCAAATCAACCACCAGGTCGATGAACGTTATGCTTGGCAAAGAATAGATTCAAGTCATAACTCAGTGGCACGATATCAAAAATAGAGAAAACATTAGCTGAGTAAGGGCATTTCATGAGTAGGTGATCGATGGATTCTCCATCAACAAGACAAAGTGGGCAAACGTTCTTCGTGGGTGTTGTAAGGAAGGAGACTTTGTCTTGAGCAAGGAGTTTATCGTGGCATGATGACAACGGAAGAAGGAGAGCCTTGGTTCGTTTAGCATTTTAAAGGTTCGAGTTTAAAATGAAAATGGTGTTCAAGTTTAGTTTGGTTCGACCATAATTCATGAAGATTCGGTTTAGTTTATTCAAAGTTCGATTAGTAGTGAAACTCATTGGAATCCGTTGCAAGTACTCTTCAAGAATTGAGGCATGCATATATTACTGCAATAGGGGTACATGACTGTGGCATGCATTTTACAATATTAGCGATGAATAATACATCCACTGCTAGTATTACATGAACATACTTGCGGCGACCAGCCAACTGCTGGAAACCTACACGCACGCACGCACGCACGCACGCACGCACGCACACGCACGCACGCACGGTCGTTGTCATGATCACATTGTGGAAATGTAGGAGCTTAACTGCAAACCCCTTCATAGTTAGATCCAGAAGTAGTTAGTTCATCTCTTGGATCATTTCTGTGCTCTCCTTGAACGAGCCATGCAATTGGTCTTCCCTCTCACATGACCTTAGAAGAAATCATTGCATGTCTCTCATGTCCTATGCTACCTAAGGTGGTCGACCTCCTGTTGCAATGCAGCGCCAGCTCGTATAAACAGCATGGACTTTATGGCAGATGAACCACCAAGTAGCACTAGACCAGAATGCTGTGAGGAAGAGGGAAGACATGAAGAAGTGCCTCATCTCCCAAAGCTGCAAGGTTTGGAGGGCCTTGGTACGATGATGGTTGGGTCTGCATGAACTCGACAAAGCAGTTAGTATGCAAAGTTTACTTATCAGATGATGTTGTTTTTCATCATTAAAATTAATGACTTGTCCTGCTTATGTATGTCTCCGTATAACTCTCATGAATAAAGATCACATTACCATCTTTATCTTTCATTTCCCATGTCATCTCAAACAAATGGACTCAATCCAATGTCTTTTCTTGTTACGACCTACAAGAATAGATAATTATATTGTATTGCTTGCATGTAAAAATAATACAATTATTGTAAATCTTGCATGTTTGTGTTTCATCTGAACTATACTTTTCCTCCTCAAAGTATAGGTAGGACCAGGAGCCTATTCACGTTGGCCTTATTCCTCTCAGATGTACTCTGTAAGTAAAAAATAAGCACTTAACCTATATGAGTTGTCAATTAATCACAATAAATATTAGTACTTACCTAAAATTCTTCACTTCTCTAATAAGATATGGAATCCTCCCATGTAGCAGGATGCCAATCGTAGGGTAGATTCTGCCTCATTTCCTCTATAGTCAAGAAGCTATCAAAATGCTACAATCTATGGGAATCAACCAACAAGAATGCCATCCCACAAATCCAAACAAATATGAGATCTACGAGACATCTACTAACCATCTTCTCTCTTGCAAATATATCTCGATGAATTTTTGTTGCACGCTGCAGGATCCCTTCCTCAATTTTAAGTTCCTCACCCTAGTAAAAAATAACTTGTGTGCAGATAAAATAAGTCAACAATTTAATTAAATTGTCTAATTTAAGTATTTTTATATACCTTCATATCAGCTATGATGGTTGTCTTCAAGGAAAGTATAACTTTTCTGAAGTCCTTTGTATGAACATGGACTATAATCCAATTGTCATCCCAAGTCGACTAGATAAGGGCCATGCATGCTCTCCCGGAGCATGAGCCGCTCTAGTCACTTCCAACCTAAGTCTCTCACCTGGCTTCAACTTGCTCAATTAGGTGCATTTAGCAAAATCCCTTCCTTTGCATCGGGTACATGTTAATCATAAAAATTTACATTCAACTTGGGTGCTGGAAAATAATTACTCTTAAATTATACCTGAAGTGATGGCCCTAGTTCTGCAGGAGTTCGGGGTATGCCCTCGTCTCCCTCTACACTAGCTTCCTCCAACTCAAAGTTCGAATGCCGAAGAGTGGCCTCATTGCCCTGTCTGTAGGCCTCAAGGTCATCGTCCACCTGCTCATTCTATCAAGAAAATGTTGTTTAAACTATCTGCATTTTGTACATTGAGCAGCATATTTTCAGATACCAACATATTTATATAACAAAAAATGGAAATGTGAACATTAAACAAGATATTTATATAACAACATATTTAACAAAAAAAACTATAGAAATGTTAATTACCATATTTTTCACATGTTTACATGTTCTTGGTACGTATGAACTTCATTACCGATGTATTCTTCAATTTCAACAAATTCACAATATCCTCGAGAAGTGACCTTTATTGAGATCATCCACCCCAAATTTTTATTATCTGCAATGTAGAAGACTTGATCTGCATGGGTTGCTAACACAAATGATTTACCTTTCCAAGAACGATTCTAGTCTTATTTAGGCTTATGTACCTTGTTTTGGATCCAACTTAAATCTAGTGTCCTTGAAGACATCATACCAATCACACATGAATAATACTATACATCGATCATGTTGAAATCCCATCTAATTGATCTCATTGATCTGATCATAATAACCATCGCATCCCGATGTTAGGTTACTCTTTACAAACATACCAATATGGTATTTGACTTCTTATGTTAGAGGTAGAGTACCTCTTAAATATGTACCCATTTATTATATATCCACTATGCTTATGCGCATAGCCGATCGGTCTCCTCACCAACACATCGAAATTCGCAATCCAGCATGGATCACACCCTATCTTCATTTGTTCTACTCTTCTTGAAAACCAATCTTTAAAACCGAACTCGTTTGTCCTTCTGCAGGCTCGCTCCACCAAAGCCACTCCACGAGCCTCTGACCGAAGAACCACCAGCAACCACGCCACCTGAGCCTTGCCGCCTTCCCAACCATGACTCGCGTGCGTGCCTTGCATGTGAGGATAGGGTTATTTGCAGAGACACCCCCGACTTTCTCCAGAATTACAATGAAGCCTCCAGGCGCATGCTTCACATGCGTGCTTGGGGGATCTATTGGTAATATTTATCTTTATTTTTCCATGCATTTTTATTACATTTATGTTGCTGCATTATTTTTAGCATATCTTGAGCATATTAACTCGAAATCGTGTGATTTCAGTTTCGATGTATTTCTATTTTCATGCTTTAATTTTTTTGATTTGACAATGAATTAAATAGTCCATACTTTGATTTCTTCCGTGTCTCTTGCTTTTTATTAATGCCACTACTTATCATTGTTGCACAATTTGACTCTGAAACTGATCCTTATTCCATAGCTCAACAATTCGCTAACTCAAGGCATATTTGTACATTTTGTCTTGCATACTTATTTGCATCGCATTAATTGTGTGCATGCATCATCTTTTAAATTGCATCTTAAAATCCAACAAAAATACATGCATCATTTCCTTCCATTGTATTTGCATTACTTTATCTGCATATCGTTTTGCATATAGTATCTGTATGAAGACATGGGATTAGAAAGTACTAACTCATTAATTAAGCAATAATTTTCGAAAAATAGATGAAGAGGCTAGTGTCCTAATGTTCAACCTTGGTAAACCTGCCAAGTAAAATAACTTCCACATATTCGAATTTGTGGTTTTTATTGAACCATTTTCATCACCTATACTGCGATAAAATATGATTCTTAATGTGGTGAAAACACGCTTCATCAAATGGCACCGTTGCTGAGGACACGGCTCACCTTTATCAATTTGTCGAATTTTGTTGAATTATTTTTTATGTGAATAATTTTGGGTCTTCTCATTGTGATTTTTGCATCATTTGTTGGTTATTTTTCTTGATAGTTTCTCTGACTATTTATTTTGTGACAAGACCCATGAAGACCGAGGACACTTGATCTACATGAAGGCATGCAGTAGGGAGCTTCTGCTGTGAGGAGCCGTAAAAGAAAACAAGAAGGATTCAAGGAAGAATCGTTAACATATCATTCATGCATTTTGTTGTAAAAAAGGTATCATGTGCATTTCTGGCAGTCCTTGTTTGAGGGCTCACATGTGTAAAAAAAGGAAGAAAAGAGTAGATCACTCGATGATCTACACCCCCTTACACACGCGCGCGCACATACGTACATCTCTGTATATTCACACACACACCCCTCTCCCCCTCACATCCATCACAATGCGTACACCCCCTCCCACATCTTCATCTTCATCTTTGAAAATTCACCACCCTCCCATAGCCCTAACCAATCACGGGCCCCGAACCCAAATTCCAAATCTACCCAATCAAGATCAACTTGGTGAATATCCTCAGCGATATCAAATTGGAAAGGCGAGAACTGGTCAGTGGAAGTAGTTTGGTCATGTTCGGTCTTAGGAGTCTTAGCTAGGTCAAAATAAAAAGGAACGAAGTCATCTGTAGAAATAGTCAGGTTAGCTTGTCCACTGAGGTCTCAACTAAGTCATCATCGAAATGTCCAACTTCATTTATAAAAGCAATAAGATCAAATTTGGCCTCTATAGTCTCTACTAAGTCTGCCCTCCGCTCTAAAGTGAAAATCTTGTAAATCATGTAGATACCATCAATGCATCACCACTCACTAGAAGGGGGAACTCCAAGGTCCATGTTTTCCAAGTCTCCCTCACCAAAGAGGAATCCCTGAGTCTTAGAATCATCCATAAAAAATCAAACCTCTCTAATATCAACACCAATGTCATAGCCCTCGGGGTCGGCTAACATGGGCACACTCTCATGGGATGCGGGTCTCTGGGCAACAGTGGGTGCAGTGATCAACACATTCCTACTGACGTCGGAATGGAAGCGGTTGTCTCCAGACCCATAATCAATAACGGTTCTTGCAAAGGTGAGGAAAGGTCGTCCCATGATGATTGGAGGATGCTCCACAGGGGTCGAGGTCTCCATGGGTAATAAGACAAAGTCGACAGTGAAGCTCATGCCTTGAATCTAATTGACAACATTCTCTAAAATACCCTTCATCCTCTTTATTGATCCATCATCAAATGGACAAATCATCCTCATCTTCTTAATAGGCCCTAAATGAAGAGACTGAACCAATGAGATGGGTGTTATGTTAATTGAAGCATCTCCATCATGGAGAGTGTTACCACAAGAATAATCAGAGATGGTGCAACTCACAAGAGGTGTTATAGTGTTCATTTTCCTAGTATGTGGATGGTGAGAGATGGCATGGGTAGTGGCCATGGTTAAAACGTGTCGCGCAGATCTGCTCCTTTGCTTTCTCTTCTTGGGTTTAGGAGCAGATAATTGAGTCATGACCTGGCGAAGTGGGGCTTCAATGATCCCATGAATAGATACCACCACTTCAGGTCAGTTAGCATTTTTTTGAAATTTTAGATCTTCTCCATACAAGGGAGGAGATCAAAATCATCATCTGTATAAGGATAACTACGAGCAGTCTGTACAGTGTCATCCGGTCAAAAGTGGGAACTGGTGTGTATGTATGTATGGTCAAAGAGTCTGGCAAGGGTGCCTTTCCTCATAAAATGACTTAGCCATATGTCTCCTGAAACCTTTTTGTATTTTTAACATTTTCCTCATTTTTTGTATTTTGGGCGATTGCAAACCCTCATAAAAATCTTTGACTGAACCCATATCATCAAATGGTGAAACGGTATTGTGGCTCTTATTTATACTAGTGAGGTCATTAATCCTCTTCTTCATTTGCTCCATCATCTGGGTCAAGTGCTCAAGGGTAGACTCCATGAGAGGTGACTCCAACAGGTCTTACTCGAGTGGGTGAGATGGTGGGTATTGTGATGGTGATGGATAAGAATCTGAGGCCTGATACTATGGCTAAGGTGGATATGTACAAAAAGAAAAATCAGGAGCAAAGTCCTTCTGGTAAAATGGAGGTGGACCGGCTGGAGGGTATGAGGAATCTGCAAAGTCCAGATAAAATTATCTCTAGTTGGCCATCTCCGAAACAAAAGGAAGGAATCGGGAGAGAGTGAAGGTCAAGTCAAGACATGCAAGGAAAAAAGAATAAATGCGCAAAGAAGATCGAGTATGTACAAACACAAACAAGTATACACAAAACAAATCCTTCAATTCACCTACTCAATACTATGAGGACTGTAAAAGATCGGGCCTTTCATCTTTTCTGTTTTAGAGTTAGGTGAGCAAATACAATGTTGTATAAACACTTATGTTGGCATGGGATTGGGGCACTAATGCTTAGTGTGTACATTTATAAATTAAATACAAAGATAATGAGGGGATTACTCTCCCCAATATAAGTGTTTTCTTTTTAACTTATTTTAAGATAAAGTAAACTTAGCAGCTTGAATTTTATCGATTATCACTTTTTTGTATTTTTAATAAGAATGCACGAACCTAACCACGATCAATACTTTTTAGCTCCTAGGGGATCAAAATCAGAGGTAGAGAGCGGAAAAGCAATGAAAATGAAATCAATAACGAATGTTAAGTAGAAATTCTCACATTGCCTCCAACTCTCTTCATGCGTGGATGCTAAGCTAAATTGAAACCTATCTATATGCAAAGCCGATGAAATTTCCCTAGAATAGTACTTGCTATTATCGTGAAGCAAAATATGCTAAACACTTATAAAGGAACATAAGGGTCTAGTCTTGGAACCTCCTCGATTTCCACCATAGTGGGTCCTGCAAGAGTTGTATGGAGGTATCTCTCGGTACGCGGTTCCAAAACTAAGTGAATAGTGAGGATTAGCCAGCCAACTAGGGTTTAGTATCAAGAGTAATCACGGGTCATTGTAACCCTAATCAGCTGGTCGGGCTCAACAAGTAAAAGAGAAACCACACAGATAAATCGATAAAAACAGTGTCAGCGGTCTCTACTATTTATTTAACCTGGTATATCGATCTGGATCGAACACAAGGAGCACAAGTGAAACCTATGAAGTCGTCTGCAATCAGATCAGAAAAGGCATATTTTTTACCAATTTTTAATTTTGCAAATTTTTTAGTTTTTAATTAAGGAAGATAAGCAAGTAAACTAAGGCAAATAAGCACAGAAGCAAGATTTTTCAATTTTTATTAATGTAAAAAACGCTCAAAAATCAGAAATAAAATTATTTTTATGTTTTTAAAATATTCAGATGTTTTTGGTGATTTTTTGGGATTTTTTAAATTTTTATATGATTTTTATAAAAATCAAAGAAAGGCATGTGAAAGTAAACAAAAATAGCTAACAATAGAAATTGGAATTATATATTTTTTATTTTATATAATTTTTAATTATTTTTATAATTTTTTTGAGTATTTTGTAATTTTATGAGGAATTTTTAAGTAAAATTGCTACTGAAGATAAAGCATACAAATGCACACACAGAGATTTTTATGGAGTTTTTGAAATAATTTTTATGTATTTTATAATTCAGACATAGTAAGTTTTATGGGTTTTTGATTTTTAGAAAACATCAAATAAAAATCAAATTAATTCATAAAAATCACCATAAATACTACGTATTAGCATGAGCTAACTATAATTTTTACGGATTTTTTGGAATTAGTTTGATAATTATTTGATAAAAAACAAAGCACACAGCAAGCAGGGACCTAAACACAATTATACGAAAGTTTACAGGCCAAATATTAACTCATATAAAAAGTTCCCGGCCCATTATGAAAAAAGTACAATAAAAATGCACATGCTGAATATTCACATGCACATGAGTATAACTGCAAATATCCACAAACTTCTATTCAAAGCATAACAGTAAAAAACACGGGGATATATCGTGCAAATACACCAGCTATACACGTGAGACAACATGTGAGTTCAGTCAACCAGAACTAAAATACAAATATGCCAAACTAAAAGGTCCAAGCTGCAAATGTCTAAACTACACATTTTATTTTCTGGACTAAAGGGAGTTACAGAAAGAGATAAGGACAAAAGGAAAATATACCCTTTGCATGTGTGCGGGGCATGTGGGGACGTGTGGCAAGCTCTAGTGAAGGCGGATGCAAATGGTGGCAATATGCTCTACTCTGGATATGATGGATCAGGCGTGTGGAGCAGACGTACAGGTCTGATGTCCTCTGACCAAATCATACAACATAGGGAATGTCGGCCTTGATGGTCGTTAATCGTATATCTGACTCCTATGACAGAAGGGGAGGATGGACAGTGAAGATGTGATCTGGTCGACGGGGGGTAATCCAACGATAGCTGAAGGTGCTGGAAGAACTGGACCTGAATGACATTCGAACAAGCACCAGATGGACTCTGATGCTTCGATGAACGATCGGACATGCCCAATTGTATCGTGGAGGTACTCCACGGCTAATGGTAATATCCTATGGGATGGCGAATGGTTGGCGGAGCAGGGCGGTGGTGCTCCACCTGGAGCTGCTCCGTTGGGTTAGCTAGTGGATCAAATAGGAGTCTTCACGCAAATCAACACCTGCAAAGGACACAATGCTCGAAGGTGGAGCTCCGACGAAGGTTTATTGCATACAGAAAGAGGAGAAGCGACGTGGAATGGAGTTTGGGCCTCCGACGAACGCAAGGGAGGGAGACTGGACCTAATCTCAACCTGATGGTTGAGCTATAGGATGAATAGGTTATGTAAGAAGATGACGGGTGATATGCCGAGGTGATCTGAACGGAGGGATGTGGATGACAGAGCTCCAGACTTGGTGGTCGGTGCTAAGGTGCGTGCGACGGTACAAGATGGTATGAATGGATTCGAACTGGAAAAGGGGGGGGGGTGAAATGGGCAGTACTTGAGGGTATGAATGAACTCAGGAACTTTCGACGAAGATGGGAGTTGGGGTTGTGGCCTGATGAATCTCGGATTCATCACTCTAAATCTCATTTATTAAGCTTAAGTCCCTAAGAATCAACTGCATTTCTGCATTTATTTCGCATAATTAGCATTCAGGCATGATTTCATAAGAATTGCATTTTAGCGTTAATTTCTGCATATTTTAAGAAGCCAAAAATCCAAGCCCAAATTGACTTGTAAATAAGCCTGACTTCCCCTATTTTTAACTCCTTCATGCTGACTCCGAATAACCCAAAGCCACTTCCATTGTGTACATATCACTCACAAGCATAAATGAAAAATACAAAAAAATCACTAACTCAAATAAGTGGACCAAAAACTCAAACCCTAATTTCAGGATTTTCGGACTAAAAGCCACATATTTTCCCCATCCAGTGTCCGATTTGATCCTACTCACTTTTGAACTAATGCACATTCAATTACCTTCAAAACAAGACCAAGTTCAAGTGAATCGAAGCTCGTATGTGAAAGTTGGGTTTTGGGCCTCTTTTGTATATTTTCGCGGCTTTTCTGACCTATATTTTATGTATATATTTTATTAATTAATAAAAATCCAAAAAAAAATTAGAATTAGGTGCCTTTTAGTTATCTTTGAGTTTTCCGTATTTTTCCGGATTTTTATCTTGTCTAAAAAATAACAAAAAAATTAGAAAACCCAAAAATCAAGGTATTCTATGTACATGGGATACCCCAAAAATTCACTTTCTACATTTGACCGAATTTGGTTTTGATGCCTTCATGAAAGAGCTAGATCTCGTTGAGACGAGCAATTTTTGTGAAGAAACTTTTTCGATCCGAGGTCATTTGCTATCTCTTTTTGATTTTACAAAAAAATTTATCTTCGAATTTTCTGGTGCTGACACGTGGCAGCCCCAGAGGCCGCCACGTGTCAGCTATTTTTCGCCTTTTTATAATATAGTTTTTATAAAAAAAAATTAATTAAAATCGCCCGCACGTGCAGCGCACGTGCCTCCCCCGCACGCGCACTGCACGTGCGCCCGCGCCTCCTCTTGCCTCGCCACGTGGCGTCCATTTGGCCGCCCGATCTCGGCCGATCGGACGGCCAAGGGTCGTCACCCTCAACCTCTGGCACTAACGACCCCCGAGTTCATCGCCGCAGCCGCGTCACTTCGCCGCGCCTCTGCCCCCGCTCCGGCCACCTCCGTGCCGTCGAGCCTACGACCGCTTCATCGACACCTCCATCTCCAGCAGCTTCATCGTCAACGACTACCATCGCCATCTTCTTCGCCGCTACGTCATCGACAACCCCCGCCAACGCCTTCGTCTCCAACCTGCTCCGCCTCCGGCTACATTCCGCCTCGACAACGTTTCCATCAAACGCCTCGTTCACCACGACATCGCCGTTCACTGGTCTTCAACGCCGCCGCACCACCTTCGTCGACAGCTCCGCCGTCTTCATCGACTCCATCAACAACCATTCCACCGGGAGGGGCTCGGCTTCGCCTCCTGGGCTCCACCTCCGCACCGCCACGGCCGAGCTCCGCCAGGAGGGGCTGGGCCTGCTCCTCCACCGAGCGCCGACCCTCCCACCTCCGCTCCACATCGCCGGGCCGGGCTCGAAGCCCGAGACCCTCCTCACGTGCGTCGTACGTGAGTGAGGGGACGTCAGCAGCTGCATCACCCCCAGGTCACGTGCTACGCACGTGACCTCGGGGTAAATTGCAAGAAGCCCCCTGGGGGTTTCCTTATTTACGCGCCAGTCCACCTTCTAGAGGGCACGTGCTGCGCACGTGCCCCACTGGGAGAATTGCAGAGTCACCCCCTTACTTCTGGTAATTGATTTTAGGTCCCCCCTTGCATTATTTTTATTTATTCAATTTGCATCTGTACCCCTGTCTTTGTCATCCATTATAGACCTCTACATTGCATCATTTTATTTATTTAAAAATAGCATTTTGTTCATCTCTTAATTTTCTACATTTTGACATGCTGTGGATATTTTTGTGAATTACGGTTGATTAATAAATAAGTGTTTTGTGGAAATTGAAATAATTTTGCCCAATCTGTGCTCGGAAATTCATAGTTAATTAACCGTTGCTTTAAAAATTCCCCAAAAATCACATATTGTAGAGATTAAGTTGCTTGATATTGTGCCCAAAAATCATTGCATTCGCATGCATACTTTGCTCTGTAAAAATCATTTTGCATATTTCACTATTTAATTTTTAATAGGTATTCAACCCCACATTTTCGAGGTTTAGGATTTTTCTAAGATCCATTACCTAGTGATAGATCTTGGATAAATTTATTTCTCGAAAATAAGTAGGTTTAATATTTATTATAATTAAATATTGAAAAATCATTCTGTTTGCATTTAAAAATCCATAAAAAATTCATATTGCATCCAAAAACTCCAAAAAATTACAGTGCATTTATTTCATCATATTTTACATCTCGGCCTAGTTTCGTATTTTTCGGACATCATTTGAACGTAATTCACATTTTAGTCTATAAAGTAGGCTGGATTTGCATATTGCACCCTCTATTGCATTGAAAAATTCCAAAAAAAAGACCGCCTTGAAAACCGAATTCAAAATTGAATAGACATTAATCTAAGTTGTTCCTTTGCCTCCTTGTGATCGACCTTGGGACTTGCCCAAGTAAAATAAACATAAAAACCACTTGATTGAATTTAATTAAAAATTTGTGGTTATTTTCTTGACTGTTCTCGAAAGCCGCCTACAACGACACACATATTTATTTTCACGATCGACGATTAAAAAAACGATTTCTTATCGCGGCTTTTGCGGGCACGTCAGATGGCGCCGTTGTAAATGAGCAGAACCCAAGAATTGGTGCGGCCATTGAACACTTCGGCCCCTGCTCTTCGTCATCAATCTCGCGCGCCTCCGCGCCAACCTCCCAACGACTCTTCGCGCTCCGCCTCCTCCTCCTCTTTCCTCGCAACCGCCGCGCCTCTTCTCCGCAACCTCCGCCCGCTGATCTCGCCGACGAACCCCCCTTCTATCTCGCACCTGCCCGACCTCCCTCTCCCCTATATATACTCCATCGCCGCCCCCTTTCTCACGCATCCGCCAATTGGGACGACGGTGACTGGTGGTGACAGCCCAGGCATCTTCAAACCCCGGCGAGATCCGAAGTCCTCCGGGCTTCGCCGCAGCCGCGTCACTTCGCCGCGCCTCTGCCCCCGCTCCGGCCACCTCCGTGCCGTCGAGCCTACGACCGCTTCATCGACACCTCCATCTCCAGCAGCTTCATCGTCTACGACTCCAGCTCAACCGCCAACTTCGCTCCTCCGCCTTCTACGTCAGCCCGATCGACTCCTCCGCCGCCCCAGACGCCTCGTCACCTGCTTCGACACCCGCCACGTTTGCCAGGAGCGGCGTCCTCCGCCTCGCCGTGCCTGACCTTCATCAACAACCACCGGGCCCGCTCCTCTGCTACGCTGCCACCTCCATCGGTTCTCTCCGACATCACCGAGCTCCGCCCCCTCTTGGCCGTGTGTCGGCCAGAGGCAGGCCAACATCGCCAGGCCTTCACCGCCCTCCGCCCCGACTTTATCTTCCTCGACTCCAGCCGCCACGGCCGAGCTCCGCCAGGAGGGGCTGAGCCTACTCCTCCACCGAGCGCCGACCCTCCCACCTCCGCTCGACATCGCCGGGCCGGGCTCGCAGCCCGAGACCCCAGCACGCGCAAGGGCGCGTGCGTGGGGGACGACAGCTGACATCATCCCCCGGGTCACGTGCTCCGCACGTGACCGCGGGGTTATTTGCACAAGTCCCCCCGGGTTCCGCCTTATTTGCCATCCAGCCCTCCAGTCCAAGGGCACGTGTGCAGCACGTGCCTCCTTGGGAAAATTGCATATTCACCCCCCATTTTAGGTAATTACTATTAGGTCCCTGTCTGCACTTTTATTTTTTATATATATTTGCACATATACCCCTGTCTTTGTCATCCATTATAGACCTGTATGTCGCATCAGTTTATTTATTTAAAAATAGCACTTTGTTCATCTCTTAATTCTCTACATTTTGACATGCTGTGAACATTTTTGTGATTTACGGTTGATTAATAAATAATTATTTTGTGAAAATTGAAATATTCTGCCCAATCTGTGTTCTGAAATTCATATTTAATTAACCGTGGCTCTAAAAATTCTCCAAAAATCACATATTATAGAGATTATTTTGATTAACATTGTGCCCAAAAATCTTTGCATTTGCATGCATCATTCGTCCTGTAAAAATCATTTTGTGCATTTCAATGTTTGATTTTTAGTAGGTACTAAACCCCACATTTTCGAGGTTTAAGATTTTTCTGAGATCCATTACCTAGTGATAGATCTTGGATAATTTTATTTCTCGAAAATAAGTAGGTTTAATATTTATTATAATTAAATATTGAAAATCATTCTGTTTGCATTTAAAAATCCATAAAAAATTCATATTGCATCCAAAAATTCCAAAAAAATTACAGTGCACTCATTTCATCATATTTTACATCTCGGCCAAGTTTCGCATTTTTTCGGACATCGTTTGAACGTATTTTATATTTTAGTCCCTAAAATAGGCCACATTTGCACTTTGCATCCCTTATTGCATTGAAAAATTCCAAAAAAAGACCGCTTTGAAAACCGAACTAAAAATTGGATAGACATTAATCTAGGTTGTTCCTTTGCCTCCTTGTGATCGACCTTGGGACTTGCCCAAGTAAAATAAACATAAACCACGAGATTAAAATTGAATCATTATTTTGTGGTTATTTCTTGACTGTTTCCGAATCGCCGCCTACAACGAACGAAATATTTATTTTCACGCACGAACGATAAAAACGATTTCTTATCGCGGCTTTTGCGGGCTCGTCATGGCCTCAACTGCATTGCAGAGAACGGGGATGCTACTCACGGCGGATCTACGACCACGAAGGGTGAGATGCGTCGTCACTGCACCAAAATGAGCTCCAAGGGACTCTCCGAGTAGCTGTCACTCAACTGAAAGTGGCTAGGGGTTGAAGTGGGAGCGAGGAACGAGCTGAGCTGTAGTGGAGGCGGAAGAGACGATTTATAGTCTTCCTAGGAGGGTAGAAGAATCGGGCGAGAGCGCGCAACCCTAGGAAGATCTGCGCCTTCCTAGGGATCCACGAAGGTGATGGATCCTAAGAGAAGGCTCGAGAAAAGATTCAGATCAAGAGGAGGTCTGACCCGACCGGAAAAATGGAGAAAATGCTCCGGGAAAGGAGTCGGGTCGGGTCAGCCCTGGAAGAGGGCGTTGACGGACGGTCAACAATCAGTTAGACCAATCAGAAAAAAGGAATTTCTAATTACTTATAAAATCAATAAAAAATAATAAATGAATTCAAAATAAAAAGTGTATAAAATGAAAGATGTTTTTTATTTTTCAAACTATTTTTCTGTGATTTTTAATTATTTTTATGAACAATAAATTAGTGTATATACAATATATAATATTATTTACAGGTATAATATACATGTGTGTTATGTACAAAAGTTTTTATTTTGTTATTTTTACAAAGATACCCCAATTTTATATTTTATTTATTTTGAGCGTAATTTTATGAGTATAAAATAACTTTTATTTTATTTTTATGGGTTATTTACAAATTCAAAATAAATAGGAGATGCGGTATATATACATGTGCTTTGTACAATGAGAGAGAAATTTTATTTTTATTTTTATTTCCTTTTTTTTATTTTATTTTTTGTTTTTATTTTTAGGAATATGTACAAGGAGGTAAAAATAATATTTTAATTTTATTTTGTCAAAATACATATTATGTACAATATGAAGTAGGCCCTATCTCTCTCTACTTATTTTATTTGGCGATCAAGTTAAGGCTTGACCTTCTCTTGGGGTTCGGGTCACTTTGTATTTATTCTAAATACCTCCTTCCTTTTCTTTTATTCTTTTATTTTTGTGAAAATACATGCTAATTATACAATATTAACAAATGCATGCATAATTCCAACTTATTATATTTACATCTACTTACATGATGATTTGCCAAGATAAATATCTAAAATAAAAGAATAAAGAGTGAGAATCAAGGATTCATCAAATAGCAATTCAAAATTTGATAAAGTCCAAATGGGTACTATAGGTGCACGCAATGATAATTAGGTGTTTGGCTTTAATCTTTTGTTAAGCAGATCCTAATGCTAGGTCTCAATCACACAAAATAATGAAAATAAAAGAGAAAAACAAAGAAAGTAAAAGTGATAAAAACGCAACAAAAATGATGAGGTCCTCAAGCGAACAATCGCTCGGGTACTGTACCTTGTGAAGTGTTAGAGTCCTGAGAGTCTTGAATATTACAAATAATAGTGTCTCTCTCACTTTAAATTATAAATAAAATACAAGAAAATAAAAATGTTATTTTCTTCGAAAATCCTCAAAGTCTTCCTCTGCTGCTAGGAGAGAAGACTGAGCTGGCTTCACCTGGGTGCGTAGGTGCTCCTAGGAGTACCTCCCTTGATCTGTGTTCCTCGCAATAAAGTCAAACAAAGATGGTGGTTAGACAATTAAAAAAATAATATCAAATAAAAGTGAAAATAAAAAAGAAAAATATAGATAAAAGAGACAAGAAGACACAAGTCAATAAATCCAATATATGTGCATTTTCTCCCCGGCAATGGCACCATTTGAAGACAGAGGTTTTGTGAGGGTCTAAAATAACATCCTCATGGAAGCGAAGATATACAGTGTCGTTGAGGTGACCCATAAAAAAACCCTTAATCAATCAACAATTAAACCACAATATATAGCAATAAAAGCAAAAAATGTGGAGTTACAATTTATTACATCCCACAAATGTGTATATATGTGTAAGTATGTGTAGAGTGTCGAACACAAGGAGCAAACGGTAGAATGGGCAAGTCAATGCGCAAAATTTGTGTTCCTCTTGTCTATGTATTTTTGTGTGGAATTTTGATTTTATATTTTTTATAAATTTTAATTTCTATGTTTTTATTTTATAATTTTATTTTCATTTTATTTATGATTTTTAATTTCTTTTTCTTTTAAATATATAATATAGGCTTATATAAGGATATATTTACAATACAAGGTAATATAATTATTAATACTAATAAAATAATAAAAATATATAAAATAAATTATTTTGGATTTTATATATTTTTTATTATTTTTTTGATTTTTTAGTTATTTTTTTCCAATTTTTTTATATTTTTAAAGTAAAAAACATCTCAAAATGGGGATCAAATAAATAGGTCGAATAATTTTGGAAACTAAAAATAGAAAATAAAGCCAATATTTTCCAAAAATAACTTAATTAATAATATATAATATAAATAAAATTATAAAATAGAAATTAATATTTTCTGAGTTTTTTTATATATTTTTTATATTTTTATAAAAAATTGGAGCCTTTTAGTTTTTATGAGATTTCTTTTCTATTTTTAGTGGTTTTTGGTCTGAAGTTATAAAAGCTAAAATATATATATGGGATTTTTTCACAACATTTTTATATTTTTTTGGAGTTTTATAAATCAAACAAGGATAAAAATGCGCTCTTTAAATTTTCAATAAATATTACAATTTCTTACAATTAAAATACAAAAATATGGCATGAATCTACACACTAGCAGGCACATATCCTTATTTTTTAGAATTTTTGGAGCACACGTGATAGTTTTAATAAATAGAAGACAATCACAAAAATTAATGAGCTAACAGGGGGCATAAATGCGAATAAAATTAATGTTGAGGAGCTTCCTGCAAATTATCCAAAATATTATAATAGTAAATGAAATCTTATGGACTAAATAGAAATATAAAAACCTGTAAGGGATTATCTACAAAATGCCACCTCATCTGGGACAACACATGTGGTGAGTTCGTAAGGGACCAATATGTGAATAAGGAAAACTTAGAGTCCTACATGTAAAATGTTCACAAAATATAAAATATATTAATTAAGTTACATGACTAAATGATGAGGCCAAAAATCCCACAAACTCCGGGTAAGGGAAAAATCAATCAAGGGTCGTTGCGACCCGGATATCGCAGATCGGACTCAACAAGAAAAACCAAACCACCAAATAATCAGTCAAAAAGCCGAATGAGCGGTCTTGCTATTTATTTAACCTGGTATAGCGATCAGGGGTCGAACTCAAGGAGCACGGATTGGCCAAGTGGTCTACGAAGTAGTCAGAAAATGAAATAAAAAGATAAAATATTTTTGGTGGTTTTTATAGATTTTTAATTTTTTTGAGTTTTTAATTATGAAGGAAATATGAAGAGAAGGCAAAAAGCACACAAACTACAATTTATGAAACACTCCAAAACAACTCAGAAAACTCAAATAAAATTATTTTTGTGTTTTATAAGTTTTTAAGTGTTTTTGATAATTTTCTTAAAATTTTGTGATTTTTAGTTGATTTTATAAAAATAGAAAAAGGTTAAAACAGAGAACTAATATGCAACCAGATTTGAGAGGCTAATTAAAAATATATAATTAGCCTTTAAAAATATGGAGAAAATTTTTATGAAAACAAGAAATAAAAACTAAGCTACAGAAACCAAAATTGCATTTTGTTTTGTATTTTATAGATTTTTTTTATGATTTTTATAAGATTTTTAGGTTTTTTCAATTTTTAGGTGTTTTATATATCAAAATGAAATGAAAATTGGTCTGAAGCAAGTAAACAACAAAACAAACAGTGCCTATTTTTTATAATTTTTAGATGAGTTTTTATATTTTTAGTGGATTTTATAATTCAAACAGTGACAAAAACAAGGGTTTTTGAATTTTTAAAAATAAAAAACAGTAATAAAAATGTCCCAAAAATTTGTGAAATTTTTACACAATGGTAGGAGCATGTGTCCAAATTTCACAAGATTTGGAGTTTATTTGATATTTTATTCAACCACTACAAGGGGCACAACACACAAGGACCTAAATGCAAGAAAACAAACTTTCAGGACTAAATGGAAACACACGCATAAAGTATAGGGGTTTAATGCAAAATACACATAAATTTCAACACATGTTTGAATACTGTACGCACAGGGGTATATATGCAATTCCCAAAACATATTATTCACTCCATAACAGTCATAGAAATCTAGCCCTAAATATGCAAAAAGCCCACAAAATCACGTGTCGAAGCACGTGTCTCCACAAAGTAGGGACTAAAATGCAAATATAAGAAACTACATGTCCAGATATGCAAATTATCCAAGTGCGCGAGTTTATTTAATAGACTAAATAGAAACTAAAATAAAAAGCAGAGGGTCGGGCGCAAGTTACCCAGCCAAAGCGCGTGCGTGGCACGTAAGGGCCAGGTGTCGGTCGGTGAATGGCGGATGGTGTGCGGCTGTGATGGCGCCTCCTGGAAGATCCAACGGTGCTGACAAGTTGCCGAATGTGGGGTGCACGTGGCCGTTAGATCAGGTATCTAACGGCCTGACAGGAGCAGGGCACGGACGGCTCGGATGATAACTGGAGGTGAGGCGCGATCCGACAATAGAGAGATAGGCTAGATGAACTCCTCCTGGGCGAGCTTCTCTGGCGAGCTGGGAGTGATCCTTGCGTCCGATGGAAGATCGGAGAGGGGGGTTCTCCCCGCGATGACGATCCGTGTCGGGTGGTGGCCTCCGATGGAGCTCCCAACGGTCCGATCCTCCGGCGATGGAGGGGGGAGCTAGGCGACTCCGACGGAGGATGGAAGATGCGATTAAGGGGTGTGTCCTGCGCTTATTCACCTACAAGAGAAAGCTCGTGCTCGGAGGAAGACTCTGGCATGGGTTATTTGCGAAATGACAAAGGGAAGCGACGTGGATAGGCGAAGGGAGATTTCGGCGGAGGCGACGGAAGGAACCAGACCCGATCTTGGCTTGTATAGCCAAGATCGAGGTGATCAGATTGTGGAAGGAAGGTGACTATGGATTGAGGGATCTATCGATACAGATGAGATGAAGTGGCGGGGCTCCGGCCACTGGGGCAGAGCTGGCGGAGCGATTATGGAAGAATCAAAGCTACACGATGATCGGGAAGCTAAGGGTGATACCTGATGATCGGATGCGTCTAGGCTGGAGCTGCTGGGACTCCTACGATCTCCGCCTCGATGGAGTGACGCTTCCAGAGGCTCGGGCTGTGCCGGTGGCGGAGCTCGACGATGATGGTCATCGGACCTAAGGCAAACGCCTCCAAATCCTCGCTGCAACACACTCAATAACTCTTTGTCACTCAAGGATGAAGATGGAGATCCTGGGAGTCAAAGAAGGAGGCCGAAGGTCTGTGAAAATGTGGCGGAGGCTCAGGCTATATAGTGGCAGGGGTCTGGAGAGACTGGAATCGGGCAAGCAAATGTGATACACGGATCCCTAGGAAGAATGACGGGCGTGTGTCATGGATCATACATCATCAATCGGAGCCCGGGGTATGGGTGAATGGTGGTCGGATCGAGGCGCGAAAAGTCGGAGAAGTTGGGTCGGCACGAAGATCCGTGAGAAAGTGGTCCTGGGGGGAGAGTTGACCGGGGGTCAACAATCCCCTGTGGACCAATCAGATTATTCCTTTTATTAATTATTTGTAAATTCATTTTAAAATAGTAAATGATTTTATTTCAAAAAATTTCAACATGAAAAATGTTTATTATTTTTCAAAGTATTTTTTAGTGATTTTTATTTATTTTTTTGAAAAATAAATTAATGTATGTACATAGTGTTATGTTATATACATGTATATGTACCTATGTATTTTTTATTTTTATTTTTAATTGTTTATTTTTGTACAGGTATCCCTATTTTATATTTTATGTATTTACAACATAAAATATGGGATTCAAAATAATTTTTGTTTAATTTTTATTATGTATTTACAAGGGTAAAATAAATAGATCTTTTATTCATATGTACATGGTATATGTACATTGAGGGAGAGAGAAATGATTTATTTTTTGTTTTTATTTTATTTTATCTCATTTTTATTTTTATTTTTATAAATATGTAAAAAATGGGAAACACCTATGTATTTTTATCTTTGGAAAATAAAATATATACACTAAGAGGGGGATTTATACAAGGATGAATGGCCCTATCTCTCTCTACTTATTTTATTTTGCGGTCAGACCCATGTTGATCCCTCCCCTTGGGTTCAGGCCACTCATATTTATTCTAAATATTTCCCTCTTTTTCTTTATTTCTTTATTCCTTTATTTTTGTGCTAAAACGTGCTAATTATGGCTATTTACATGAAGCATGCATTTTGATATTTTATTATATTTACAACTAATTACATGGTATTTTGCCAAGATTTCTAGCTAAAATAAAGGAATAAAGAGTGATGAATGGGGATTCATCACCCCCCTATACTTTACTTTTGCTAGTCCCTTAGCAAATCCTTATTTGAAAAAGAAGTGCAAAAGAGAAAGAAAAAGAAAAAGAGAGGAAGTCAAGGTTGATTATTAAACTTTCTTCATTAAATTGAAATATGGAGCTCAGTCAGACCTTTGGGATTATTCATTTGTCGGAACCTTATTTGGACTTAAGCTTAAAACTTAACAGCCTCTAAGTTCCACCAATCTATGGTCAAGACTCCTCAATAAACCAGATCAGAACAAGTCTACATACACAAACTCTAATGACCATGAGTCTCCCCTTGTACAGTGTAACTGATATGTAGCTCCCCACCTCAGAAGTGACAAAGAAACAATCTCCCTCAACCTGGTAACTCTAAGCCTCGGTCTAGCAACTCTTTCCTTGAGGAGTGGGTTATTCCCTTCTAAGTTCAATGTGCAACCGACTCAAGAAGAGGGGGAAGAAGAGAATGGACCATGACCAGTTTAGCCATGTACCTTGGGAGCTCTAACCAGTGTAGCTGAGTCTCCCGCTGCAAGATTCATGAGATGGCCATGTGTAACATAAGCTTTGCTATATTGGACTATATACACTCCGGTGGGATTATTAAATTTTCAATCCGATCCTCCACTTTTTTGGAGTTTTTCTTTCTTTGCATATTTTTTTGATGCGCATATGTACAACATATCTACATGGTGCAACATATATACATAAGGAGTTTTTCCTCTTGAGCTAGTAGACTATTCCTCTTTTGAAACTTTATTGCAACCCACAACTCCTGTCTTTAGACTTCATAACCACCAGACAAGTTGAGACGCACTTCCTTCACTATAAGAAGAAGAGAGGTTCCACCTAGAAGTACTACCCTCATATGCTACCCCAAGACAAAGGAAACTGCCTCCTCACCACCTCATCCGTGGAGAGCTATGTGTAAAGTGCTGGTGCAAGTAAAGCCATTGTCTCTAAGAGTTATGTGTGTGTTGTTAAGCGCTCTACTTAGGCTCATCAAGATGACATATGCTCATAGCCTTGTGGACTCAAAGAATTAAGTCCCCATGGACCTGAAAAGTCTTAATCCTAAGCCTTATAAGGTTCTTCTTATAATTAGGTGGATTAAGGTCTTAACCAAGCTCCATTTGTCAATTTAATTCTAGGACAATTTAAATGTCAACTATGATTTAAGAAAAATTGTACAAATATTTACAAAGATGCAATTTTACAAATTTTTACAAATGTGCACAATTTTTGAAAAATGTTTGAAAACATGGATGTACGCATGAATGCGGAAGTTTTTGCAAATATTTACAAAAATTTACACAAGGTTTTTGCAAACTTTTTGTTTTTCAAACATTTACAAAAATTTTGTACTATATACATAATTTTGTTATCAAACTATTTACAAACTATTTACAAAATCATTTTTACAATAATTTATACAAAATAATTTTTATAAATAGATAGGTATGTGCAGGAAGAATTTTATGTACAAGGGAAATTTTTTAATTTTTTTATGGATTTTTAGCCATTTTATTTATTAACACACTCACACAAAGTATGAGTTATGGCTAAAGTATATATGAAATATATACGACACCCCTCTATACTTAGCTCAAACGATGTCCTCAGAGTGATCAAGAGCGATGAAGAAGACATAATTCGTGCTCAGTATAGGGAAGTGAAAGGAATGGTATGTACAATGACGAATCAACGAATAGAATGAAGAGGACTCGGTTTCCCCCTGTACTTAGGATCAAGTAATCCTAAGTAAAGTAAGTTATACATGAAGGGAAATCCGAGCGGAAGATGTACAGGGTCTACCCCTATACTTAGGGTAAAATATCCTAAGTCTAGGTAGCAAAACAGAGGTAGAAAGAATCAATAGAATACCTGAGAGTCCTACTCCCCCTATACTTAGGGTAAAGTACACCCTAAGTATAGCATAATCATAAGATGAGAAAGGGGTGTGGGACTAAAGAATAGAGTGATATGGACAACTGGATCTATACAAGTCGGAAAAATAGTGATAATCAGGCGTGAGATGCAAATAGATGTGAGTCAAGAGACCACATCTCATGCAAAGTGAATCAGGGCAACGTCAATGACCTGCGGCTCATGATCTAGATATGGCTTGAGCCGCTGACCGTTGACACGGAAAGGTAGCATCAGAAGACAACTTAGATATATCAATACTCCCATTGTCATGTACCTTTCGAACCAAATAGGCTCCCTTCCATTTGCTCTGTAGCTTCCTTGGAAATAAACGAAGCCTAGCATCAAACAACCATACTCTCTGTCCTGGCTCAAACTGGTTGTGGCTGATATGAGAATCATGCCACTCCTTCACTTTCTCCTTATACAGTAGGCTGCTCGAAAAGGCGGTATCAGGAAGCCCTCCAGGGCTGCTAACTCTACCCTCCTCTGATCTCCTACACTCACTGGATCCATAAGTATATCAGTAACATCCCACAGTGACCTATGTCTCAGCTCAACAGGTAAATGGCAGGTCTTTCCATAACGAGGCGAAAGGGAGATGTACCCAAAGGAGTCTTGAAAGACGTCCTATATTCCCACAAAACCGAGTCCAAAAGATGTGACCAATCCTTTCGGTAAGGGCAGAGGACTTTCTGTAATATAGTCTTGATCTCCATGTTTGACACTTCAGCAAGACCATTCGTCTGATGGTGGTATGGAGTGGATACTCGATGGTCTATGCTGAACTCGCTAGCAAGGGCCTTTACCTTGTCGTTGACGAAATGACACCCCCCGTCAGATATTAACACTCGAGGTACCCCGAACCATGAAATGATATTCTTCCTCAAAAATCTGCAAACAATCCTAGCATCTGCGGTTCGGGTGGGGATGGCCTCAACCCAACGACTCACATAATCTACGGCCAACAGAATGTACTCAAATCCCTGACTCCTAGGGAATGGACCCATGAAATCGATGCCCCATGCGTCAAAAACCTCACAGAAGTGAATGGGCTGCATCGGCATCATATCACGCTGTCCACAAGTGCCCATCCTCTGATAATCAGTACACCTCTTCACGAACTCATCAGAGTCCTTGAAGAGAGTAGGCCACCATAGGCCGGATTGGAGCACTTTCTATGCCGTTCTCCTCCCAGAGTGATGTCCTCCTGCCTCAAGCTTGTGGCATTAAGTAAGGACGCTGTGGTGCTCCTCCTGAGGAGCACCGATGCCAGGTACTATCCCCTCCTTCATGATAAAGGACGAGATCCTCCCAATGGTAAAACTTGGCCTTCGCGAGGAAGGTCTCAAGTTTCTACCTGGGCCAATCTTGTGGAAGTTTCTTGGTGACAAGATAGTTCACAATATCGACATACCATGGAAGAGAGGCGATAGCAAGGATCACCTCATCTGGGAAGGTCTCACATATCGGCTCAGTCTGCTCAGAATCCTCAAGATACTCTAATCGGGAGAGATGATCCGCCACCACATTCTTGACTCCAGGCTTATCCTTAATCTCTATATCAAACTCCTGGAGTAGAAGGATCCATATGGTCAATCTGGCTTTGGCATCCTTCTTTGCCATGAGGTACCTAATGGCGGTATGATCGGTATAGATAGTCACTCTAGATCCAATGATGTAAGATCTGAACTTATCTAGGGTGAAAACTACGGCTAGCATCTCCTTCTCAGTGACGGTATAGTTCTGTTGCACGACATCCAAAGTATGGCTAGCGTAGTGAATAACAAAGGCAGCGCGACCCCTATGGCAAAATAGGAGGCATCCGTCACGATCTCGAATGGGAGAGACCAATCGGGCGGTTGGAGAACAGGAGCCTCTACAACACAACTCTTGCGAGTCTCAAATGATGATAGTCACTTATCATCATCAAGGAATTCGGTGTCTTTCATCAGCAGATCATTCAACGGTTGGGCAATCCTACTGAAATCATGAATGAAGCGCCTGTAGAAACCGATGTGCCCTAGAAAAGATCGTAACTGCCGCAAGTTTGATGGTGGATTGAGTTTTCTAATGACATCCACCTTGGCCGGATCAACCTCCATGTCCCTGTTGGAGATGATATGGCCAAGCATCGTCCCCTGAGTCACCATGAAATGACTCTTCTCCCAAGACAACATAAGGTGAACCTTAATGCATCGCTGAAGGACTCGGTCTAGGCAGTCAAGATAAGAATCGAATCCGTCACCGTAGACCGAGAAATCATTCATGAAGACCTCCAAGCACTCCCCCACCATGTCCGAAAAGATGGACAACATGCATCTCTACAATTTCGTCGGAGCGTTGCACAATCCAAATGGCATGCGTCTGAAAGCATATGTCCCGAAGGGACAGGTGAAGGTGGTCTTGTCCTGGTCCTCGAGCGCGATGGCCACCTGATTATATCCGGAGTACCCATCCAAGAAACAATAATGGCTCTTCCCTGCCATCCTCTCTATAATCTGATCAATAAAGGGCAGGGGAAATGATCCTTCTTGGTGGCATGGTTCAATCGTCTGTAGTTCACACAGACCCGCCAAGAAGTGGGTACCCGGGTAGCGATCTCCTCTCCAGACTCACTAACAACTATGGTGATGCCCGTCTTCTTGGGCACCACATGCAACAGACTGATCCATTTGGAGTCGGAGATGGGGTAGATAAAATCGGCGCTCCGCCATTTCGAGATTTCCTTCATGACAACCTCTCGAAGATTCAGGTTCAGCATCCGCTGGAACTCACGCGACGGCTTCGCGTCATCCTTGAGATAGATATGGTGGGAGCACAGGGCCGGACTTATCCCCTGGCGATCGGGTACACTCCATCCTATCGTCTTGCAGTTCTTTTCAAGAACCCCCATCAGACGGGATTCCTACTCTCCAGTCAAATCAACGGAGATAATGACTGGGTACATCTCATGCTTACCTACAAGGAACCTATACTTCAGCGACGACGGTAGCGGCTTCAACTCTGAACAAGTAGGTGCTGACGGATATGGCATCTAAAAAGTCTGAGTGAATGCTGCCAAATCTGCCTGGGAGAATAAGAACTCTCACTCGTAATCTGAATCTGGCGAAGGCTGCTCTGTTGGACTGTCTCTGCTCTGTATGGAATCCGCCTCCTCCCTAGATGTAGGCTCAGTAGAAGTCAGACACGGTATCAAATCATCAAACTCTACCCAGTCAATATCTGACTCCGAGGGATCTGTATCAGACTCACAAAAATCTGCCTCGCGATCAGGAACTGGGTCTGCTGCCTGAGATGTATCATGGACCAGGAATGCGCTCTCCAAGCTCTCCTATGCTAGCATCTCTACGTCAGCGAACTCTCAAGGTGAGAGGATGGCATGTGCGACTGGATTTGCCTAAACTGCCTCGTCATCTGTAATCACAAAATCGTAGTCCTAGTGGATGTCTCGCACTGCCTCTGTCATCTGCTCTGAATATGAAGCCGGCTCTGAGCAAGCTAAATCTCTGGCTCTAGTCTCCTCGACCGTCTCTATTTTTATACTCTCTCCCTCACACAAAAGTACACCTTCCTGCTATCATGGTCGGATATTGCCTTGGTTGTGGTTAAGAACGGGTGTCCTAGAATGATCTGGGTATTGGTCACGGACTCAAGGATCTCCATGTCCAACACAACGAAGTCCACGGGGAATTTCAGGCCCTGAATCGTGATGACAACGTCCTTCAGCAACCCCTTCGGCCTCTTGACAGATCGATCAACAAACGGAACGACCGTCCTGCTCTGTCGTAGAGGTCCCAACTCGAAGCGGTCGAGAAGGGATGCTGGAAGAAGGTTGATCGAAGAACCGTTATCCAATAGAGTGTGGTCGACCCTCTGCTCATGGATGTGGCATTTGACATACGGGGCTCCTGCATCTGGCCTCTTGGCTGGCAGACGGTTCTGAATCGCGAAACACGTGGCACGAGTAAGCACATGGATCTCTGACTGATGGTTCCGCCTCTTCCTCCTAACTGTGGTCCTGTCTCTGAGTGATCGCTGGAAGAGAGGTATGTGCTCCAAGTCCTCCTGTAGAGTCAGTTGTATCTGAAATCTATCCATCATAGGCTGGCTGAACTCTATCTGATGGTTCTTTTTGGGATTTTTTCTGCCCCTTAGCCAAATGGAGTGCTCGGGGAAGGGGACTACAGGGTCCTTCTCAGATGAAGGACTAGGAGAGGGTCTAGAATGCTCATGAACAACATAATCCACACATACATCATCAAGCAACACAGGTGGATCCGAAAATAATAAATCCTTTCCTTTATTTGCAGAAATGTCCTGAGATACATGTACGGAAGGAGAAACAATAGGACTAGCAGAACTGAAAATGGTGGCCTCAGTACCACCCTCGGCATCTGGACTTGCGGCATCAGTATTGCACTCTGGCTCAGCAACTGTAATGGTGGCGTCAGTACCACCTCCTCCAACTTGTGAAGCGACGGCCTTAGTACCGTCGGTTGGATCAACATCCTTGGTGGCATCAATGCCACCGACATCGTCATGCTCCTGAACGGCATCAGTACCGCTCTCCTCCTCGCTTGGCGCTCCTGAAGTGACGTGGGATCGTCGCTCAGACGAGGCATCGCCTACTGGCATCCTACCGCTCCTAAGTGTAATAAAATCAGCATCAAACATGTATGCATACATATCACCAAGTGAAGTACTAGGAGTGGTAATCTCAATGAAATCTACCTGCTCAGACTTCCTCTTGAGGTTGTTCGGGGTTGACTCGATCTGGACAGGGATGGCGGCCTTCCCTCTCACTATCTCCCGCATCTCCTGGCGAAACTCATCCATCTCCCATCGGAAAGTATCCTGTTGCTCGATCATGAGGCGGGCTAGATCATCCAAGGCAGGGTTCTCATAGGTCGGTCCATGAGAACCTGACAGGTGGCCTCGCTGTTAGTGAGGCTACTGCTGTTGGTGAGGGTGAGAGGGGTACTGCTGATGATACTACTACTGTTGAGGCTGCTCTCGCCTCCAAGAATGTCCCTGCTGATAGGGACGAGGACCATACTTCTGGTATTGGGATGGTTGATGTTGCTGCTGGTGTACTGGGGGCTGGGGCTGCTGGTGTTGCTCACGCTGCTGGACGTACTGGCCACCCTGAACTAGAGGCTGCTGCTGGGAACTGGTCCCTCCGACCGACCAGCGGAATTCGAGATGGTCTCGTCGGATACCGGGCTGGGGTCGGTCACACAAATGCCGTTGACATCCATCAACAGCTTCTGCTCGTAGGCAGGTGGAGGAAGTACTGCCAGGGGCTGATCCGGCTGGTAGACCACCAACTGAGTGTCCTGCGATGGTGGTGGCTGGTAAAACTGCGGTGGCTGCTGGTACGACTCCGCCTGTACAAGGTAAACCTATCTAGGCCGACTGGAGTGCTGGGACGAGCTACCACTGCTGCTCGGATCTCCTCGTGACTTGAGACGGGGCTGAGAAGCCATCTGTGCCTCCTGGAGACACATGAGTTGTGTGTTCAGGTCACTCAACGTCTGTGCCATCTGATCCATCTGCGATATGCCCTGGCACTGCTTCTTCTCGATCAACTCGATCCGGTCCAGCTTCTCGATGATAATTCCCATGTCGGTGGCTGTAGACTCTGCCTGTGCGGCTGTCGCGGACGAAGTGGAAGGACCGGCATCGACCCGTGCTATCCGCTGAAACTGCACGGCCTGTGGCTGGAGGCATCCCTGAGTGTAGAGGCGGGTCTAGGACATCACGGTGTAGTTCTTGGCCATCTCCTCATAGATGATCTAGACCTGATCCTTATCCTTGGCGAAGTAAGAACCGCCACAAGAAGCATTCACCAAGCCATGCAGCTCTAGTGTCAGTCCGCAAAAGAATCTCTGAACTAGGTTCGGCTTCGTGAGGTCATGGTGCGGGCATCTGTCAGTAAGCTCTCTGAACCTCTCCCATGCCTCGTGAAACTGCTCGTTAGGGAGCATGGAGAAGTTGCTGATCAGGATCCTCGTTGCATTGATCCGCCCGAGTGGATAGTACTTGTTCAGGTACTCGGTGCGGAGCTGCTCCTAGGTGTACACGAATCTCCCCAAATGCTTCAGCCAATTGGCTGCTCTGTCAACAAGGGAGAAATGGAAGGCAATCATCTGAATGGTGTCCTCATCCACCTACCAATCGTGGACGGTGTTGTAGATCATCTCAAACTCCTAGATGCAGATGGAGCTCCTCAGTGGCGAGCCCGTGGAAGCGGGGAAGAAGCTGAAGTATCTGTGGGGGAACTTGAATTCCCCCACGATCGCCGGAAGTACGATCCACTGGTGTGTAAGTGTCGATTCGGGGTTGTGCAACTCCCGCATTAGTTTGGCTGCCGCTGCCGGCTGGACTGGATCCTATGGTTGATCTGGGTCCCTCTCTCCCGCGGCTCTCGGCTGATCTTGCGTTGTCCTCAGTCTCTCCATCTCTCTCCTCATCTCCACCATGAAGGCTCACTGATCCCGTATCTGGCGCTGCACCGTCTCGAGGGAAGCCAACAGGGTGTTGTTGATCGCACCCTGGTCCAATACGTATGCCGTCGTCTCTGGTCGCTGACCCTCGGTGCGCTCCTCACTGCTGGTCATGGTTTCTACAAAGGCAAAATGCCCAAACTCAGATGCCGATAAATCAACTGTCTGATGTCTCTGATCTGGATGCAGCACTGGTATCTCAGAATCAGTGGTAGAAGGGTGGTCAAGGGGGAACAGGGCGGAATCGAACTCGGGTTCGGAGAGCGGGTCTCAGCTCTCATGAACCAACCTAGATGAACATGCCGAAGTGCTAAAAAGCGGTGCAGCCAGAGGCTGCCTAAGAGACCTCCTGCCCATCATCTTGATATGGCGAGTCAAGCGGATGAGATCTGGAAACACACAAGATGAGCAAACAAACCCCCTATTCACCTACGCAACGCAGAGCTAAAGACCGTAAAGGTTCGGTCAATTATCTTGTCAATTTTATTTAGGTGATCGAGTCTGTCTATCAGAGCGGTTACGCGAGCTGATGGGAATCCAATACTCCCCACAGACTGTCCCGTATAAAAGGCCGGTAGTCTGATCGGAGATCGGATGTGGCTCTAGCCTAGTGTGCGGGTCACTCTTTCGCCCATCCAAACCAAACAATGAGGGGGTTGCTCTCCCCAAGAAAAATTTTTAAGTGAAGTATTTTTTAGGGTCAAGTGTGTTTAGCTGTCCCAATTTTATAGTTTTTCTTTTTTTAGGTATTTTTCAATAAAGCAACGCCTAACGAATTTTTCGGTTCTCCTGATTATTTAAGTCCGAAAACAGGGGGAGAAGACAAAAAAGCCGATGTGCGAGGAAATCAATGATGCATGCAGAGTAAGAGATGCGTACCTGACTCCAGCAGTCTACGTGCAAAGTGATCCACGCATAAAAGTAAAGACTGAAAATAAACTACCTATATTATGCATGACAAACTGGCCTTAGACAGAGCAATTTCTACACGAGAAGAACAATAGGCGGGTACTGATAACTAGGGAAATCGAGGGTCATACGGTTTCACAAGGCGAAACCGCAGTCGGTGTATTGAACGCTCAACAATCCCAAATTAATCAACAATGAACCCACAATCAAACCAATCAAAAAAAGACAAGCAAATGTGGAGTCAAATTTATTATAACTCTACATAAAAGATGTATAGGTGTAAGTATGTAGAGGTCGAACACAAGGAGCAAACAAGATAGATCGGGCAATGATGCACAAAAATGTGATGTGATTAAATGTCTACAATTATGCAAATTTTTTGTGGGTTCTTAATTTTCTATTTTTTTATTTTATTTTTAATTTTATATTTTGATTTTCTGATTTTGTATTTTCTTTTTATATTTTATATTTTTGTATTTTATTTTTCAATAATAGGATATATATACAATATAAGTAAAGAGAGGGATGAGTGCTTATAAAAATAAGGAAAAATAGTCAAAAAGTAGAAAATAAAATGTTTTTGGTCTTTTTATATTTTTTTCTACTGTTTTGTGATTTTTGGGAATTTTTCAGAATATTTTTGGCATTTTTAAAAGTCCAAATACAAGAAAACAGTGAATAAAGGTGCTGTCCGAAATTAAAATGGGAATAAAAAATAGCAAACAGTAATAAATTTTCCCAAATTAATTTTAAAATATAGACAATAAAATAGAGAAACTACAGAAACTGAGTTTATATTTAGGATTTTTCTAGGATTTTTTTAGATTTTTATGAAGTTTTTAGGTGTTTTCTAATTTTTAAGGTTTTTCTTTTGAAATTTTTAATGATTTTTGGACTGACACTAAAAAACAATAAAATACACAATATATAATTTTTTTAGAATTTTTCAAAGTTTTGCTAATTTTTATGGATTTTCTAATTTAGACAGTACTGAAAATGCATGTTTTGATTTTTAACAAATATGACAATGCAATAAAATTGCAATGCAAAATATGGCGTGAATCAGCAAACAAACAGGAGCCTATGGTAATTTTTTGAGAATTTTTTGAGTTAAAATGATGCGTGAAATAAATAGGGAAAGCATACAAAAAATGCAAGGCCTAACAGGGGTATAAGTGCAAATAAGTAAACATCCAGGGGCCAAGGTGAAAATTTCACACAAAATATATAACTGAATATTGCAGTTAATGGACCAAATACAAACAACCAAACCCGTGGGGTTACACCTGCAAAATACCCACACCAGCGCGTGACTAGCACGCGCTTGGGAAGGACCTAAGTGTAAAATACAAAAATCCCAAGGGTTACTATGCAATTTACCCAAAAATATTACACTTAATATCAAAATCCTTGGACTGAACAGAAAAAAGCAAACCCGCAGGGGTCTCTCTGTAAAATGCCCTCACCTCACTTGTACTGGTCACGTGAGGTGACGTGGTTGAGGACCTGAATGTAAATAAAGAAAATGCAGGGGCCTAGGTGCAGATCTTACAAAAGTTTTTACACTTCAACTAAACGTTTGAGGGCTAAATAAAAATTACAAAATTTACGGGGGATAATATACAAAATACCCACGCTAGCGCGGTGGCGGACGGTGGCGATGAGTTCACTTATACACGTGTCAGCTCCTCCTCGCGCGATGACGCTTCAGCCGCCAACGGTCACAATTAGATCTGCGATGAAGATCGGGTGGCTGGGCACATCAAGATCGGACGACGGCTGGCATTTCTGGGACCGAGGCCCGATCGAACGGTTGTAGACCTCCCTGGAAGAACAGGGAAGAACACGGCCGATGGCGAGCTTCGGTCGTCGATCTGGCGGTGCTCCGGCCGTCTCCTTCGATGCTGCAAGGCGCAAACTACTCCTGGAAGATCCCTTGGTCCACCGACGGAGCCAAAAAGGCTCAAAAAGCTCCAGTGCTCTGTGGCGAAGCCCAAGAAGACGATGGGTCCAGGTACCTCGAGTTCTCAAAATTGACCCTCCAAGGGTCCTTTTAGCTCCTGAAACTCGCACAAAAAAGATAAGGGAGGCGAGGGCAAAACTGCCTCGACCTCCAGTGGGCTCTCACGAGGGATGAACAGTGATACGGATGCTCGCCGGAGCTTGCTCCAGCGAGGGAAGTCGATTGGGTGAATCGATCGATGGGAATGGACGATGAGGATGGTTACGAGTTGCTACGACTAAGGTGAATAAAAGAAGCAAAGAAAACAGGAAGATAAACACCTCAAAGGACAGGGCCTGAGGTTGAAAGTACCTCGACGGCAACGTGGCCGGAGGTTGACTGGAACTCGGCCAAATCTGTGACGATCCTCCTCCTTGAAGGGCTGACAATGGAGCTGTCAACTCCAGGTATAAGACGCGAGCCAAAGGGGAGATAAATCGGGACGAAATGCGGTTCGAATTTTGAAAATGGTTGAAGGAAAGTTTTTGTAGGGTTGACGGATGCGATGCAAATAATGAGGCGCAGCAGGGAAATCATTAATCCATGCCCCGATGTTTCATATGGGCATGTATCCTCGATCGTATGCGAATAAAAGTCAAGAAGACATCGACACAAGAAGATGCAAGTAGCGTCCTCAAAAAATGCGAGAAAACGGGTCAAAATGACCTTCTGACAAACCACAGGGGGCGGGTCAGAGAGTTGACCAGCGGTCAACTCTCGGACCCTCCTGGTTGGTCCACGTGGACCAACCAGGAGAAACCCTGCAAAAATAGTTTATAAAATCATTTAAAAATAGAAAATGAATTATTTAATTTTAGTTTATTAAATAAAAATGTTTATTAATTTATAAATTATTTTATGATAATTTTTAATTATTTTTATGAGGTATAATTTTATAAGTTAACTTTTATAGCCTTTATAGGTATATTATCTATATATTTTATTATTTTATTTTTATTTTGTGAATTTTATTTATTTATTTTTGTTTATTATTTTATAAAATTATAGAATACTTTTATACACTTAAAAATATTTTTATTTTTTTCTTTTGAAGAGTTTTATACACTTAATAAAATAGAACTATGAATTATATAGGTATGTATATATGTATTTTACCTATGTCTTTTATATACATGTATTTTTATGTTGTATTTCTTTTGTATTTTATTCATGTTTTAATGTACATATATATTATAAATATTATTTACAAAATTATAAAAATATAAAATTATAAAAATAATGAATAATAAATAAATTTAATATTTTAATCTGTACAAGTATACAAGCGGGTCCAAAACTCAACTTTCAAACCGTAACTCCGGAAAAATACGAAACCACCTCCATTAAATATATTATTTTAAGATATATACAATTAAAGATGAGTTTGGTATATTTTTAGTTTTTATTTGCAAGATACAGGTCTGGGAAGTTAGAGTTCTGGAATCTTATTCAGACCATAACTTTTTATCTGTACATTATTTTTCAGTGAAATCAATTTTATATTTTTCTTTATTTAATTATCTACAACTTTCATGTATAAAGTTTCTTTATTTGAGATATAAAAAGTGGAACCAAAAATAGGTCCCAAAATAAATAAGGAATGAATAAAATAAAAGGAATTTGTATTGCATTTTGACCTTATCTCCCCCTACTTTATTCCTTATCGACCTATTCATCAAGATGCCTAGGTCTCAGGGTATCGGGTCATAAAATATTTACAATATTTTATTCTTTTTTATCTTTTATTTATTCTATAATTTTGACTTTGAAAATAGTATTTTATACTCTATTTACAAACACATGCATGAATGCTAAGATGCGGGACTACTGCTCCGTTGCGTGTGCTCGGGGTAGAAGTTTTGTATAAATGTATCGCCATGTTATTAAGTATTTTGCTTTGCCCTCCCGCTTTTGTTTATGGGGCACGTGCCTGCCAACAGAAGGAGGAAATAAATCTATCATAGGTTATTTACACGCATTTGCCAGGGTTTTTGATGCCAAAATGATAGAATAAAGATGATGAAATGTGGATTCATCATCCCCCTATACTTTACCTTTGCTAGTCCCTAGCAAACACTTATGCAATAAGTGCAGAAAGAAAAAGAAAGTAAAGAAAAAGAAGAAAGTGGATTAAATTTGATTATCAAACTTATCTTCACAAAATCAAAGTTTGGAGCTTAAGTCGGACCTTTGGAATTTTAGTACGGGTGGAACCTTAATGAAAACCGGATTTGAAATCCAACAGCCTTCGAGAATCCCAAAACTCTGCTCAAGTCTCCTCAATAGCCAGGTCAGAAATATTTCAACTCATACGCGAACCCTTACGATTATGAATCTGACTCGTACAGTGTAAGTGATGGTAGCTCTCCCCAACTGAAATGAAAAAGAGTCTGACTTCTCCAATATGACAACCCAATGATCCCCCAATCCAACAACTCATCCCTCAAGGAGCAGGGTATTCCCTTCTAAGTTCAAGTGGCAACCAGCCCAAGAGGAGGGGGTGAAGAGGAGAATGGACGGTAGCCAGTGTAGCTATCTATCCTAGGATGCAAGACCAGTGTAGTCAAGTCATCCAGCTGCAGGCTCACATGATTTGATTTTGAAGCTCAAGCTTGCTTATTTGACTTTACAATAAGCTCAGGCTCAGATGATTTCATTTTTGTACAGGCCTGTCCGCTTTTTTGGAGTTTTTGCTTTTTGCATTTTTTTGAAAACTATATACAACAATATTTACATAGGGAGTTTTTTCTCTTGAGTCAGTAGACTATCCCTCTTTTGAAGCTTTATTGCAACCCACGATCTCCTATCCTCTAAACTCATCATCATTGGACGGGTTAGGGTGCACTTCCCTCCTTAAAGGAGGACAAATGTTTCCACCTGTGTGCGTCTCATACCGACAAATCCAACACCCTCACCACTCCAACTGAGTTGAGCCATGTGAAAGGTGCAAGTGTCCAAGTTAGGTCATTATCAACAAGAGTCATGCGTGTGCTCCGAAATACTCTATTTAGGTAGTCAAGAATCCATTGAACCAAGTCTCGTGATCCTCAAAGAATTAAGTCAACTAGACCTGAAGTACCTCAATCCCAGTTCTATAAGGTTGCTGTTAATTAGGTAGATTTTAAGGTCCAATCAAGCTCCAATATTCGGATTTTACTTAGACTCGTTCAACTATCAAACTCAATCCGAAAAATGCGAATGCCATGCAAATGCTATGCAGAAAATATTTTTGTGATGCAATTTTCAAAGATTTGAACTTTTTATGGGGTTTTGAAAAGATGATGCATATGCATTTTTTAGATTTTTGAAAAGTTTTTCAAATGTTTTTGGATTTTAATTTTGCAAATGTTTTTGGGGTTTTGAAAATAAAATATTTTGGCTAAAAAAACTAGGTACAAATATTTACACGGGGATGCTTCTTATATTTATAAGAAGTGGATTATGAGAATTTACAAGGGTAAGTGGTCAATTTTATAAATATAGTGCATTCTGGGTGTGATATATATATTCCTCAAACTTATTTGACACAGATTTTTCAAACACTTTGAACACTATAGTCCAAAATAATTTTTTTCAACATATTTTACAAACATGTACACACATTTGAAAATCATTTTGCAAAGGTTTTCAAACAGTATAGATAGATTTTTCAAATATTTTTGCAACCATTTTTCAAACCATTTGCAAATCAATTTTCAAACATTTTATTTCACACAAAGAAAATAAATTTTTACAATCAAAATGTTTTACAAAGGTTGAAAACATGTAACAAAATGCTTTCCAAATAGTTTTCAAAAGATTTTTTACAAAGTTTTTCAAACTATTTTTCAAACATTTTGCAAAAAATATTTTCACCTGATTTATTAATCAGTAGATACACAAAGAATTTGAGGAATAATCACATATTTTTATTAAGGTTTTTACTGAAATTTAATAGTGTAATTAGACATATTTATTAATAAAAATACAAAAGTACGAGTTATGGCTAAAGTATATACATAGTATATACGACCCCCCTATACTTAGCTTGAGCTATGTCCTCATAGATCGGAGAGAAAAGAGAAGACATAACTCGTTCTAAGTATAGAAAAGTCTAAAGAATAAGTGAATAAGACATGAATGAACAGACGAATGAGAAGTCGACCGTCCCCCCATACTTAGGATCAAATAATCCTAAGTATAGTAGACTGTACACAAAGCAGGGAGGGTCAAGGGTGGAAATGAACATATGGTACTCAGACTTTCTCCCCCTATACTTAGGGTAAGATATCCCTAAAAATAGATAAGAAGAGGAGACAATGGAGAGGATCAAAGAGTAGAACACTCGGGGTGCACACCCCCCTATACTTAGGACAAAGTACGTCCTAAGAATAGAAAACTGTCTACAAGGGGTGACACCTTTTTGATAGATACAGAAGATAGAAAAGGAAAAGAAGAAAAGAAGAAAAGGAGAAAAGATATCAACAGATGGATCTATACAACAGAAGATGGAAGTGATAACCATGTATGCGATGCAAATGATCAGAGTCAAAGAACACATCTCATACCAGAAGAATGGGGCCAACGTCAACGGCCGGCGGATCATGATCTAGATATAACTTCAGGCGCTGACCGTTAACACGAAAGGTAGAGGAAGATGACGGTTTTGATATATCAATGCTACCATTGTCACGTACCTTCCTGACCACATATGGACCTTTCCACTTACTCTGTAATTTTCCTGGAAATAACTTCAGCCTGGAATCAAACAACCATACATGCTGATCGGGCTCAAACTGTTTATGGCTGATATGAGAATCAAGCCACGTCTTCACTTTTTCCTTGTACTGTAGGCTGCTAGAAAAGGTTGCATCTCTCTACTCCTCCAGGGCTAGCAACTCTTCTCTCCTCTATTCTCCTATACTCTCGGGATCTAATAGTAACTCAGTGACTGCCCAAAATGATTTATGCTTGATTTCCACTGGTAGATGGCACGGCTTACCATAGACGAGGCGAAAGGGAGATGTCCCGAATGGGTTTTTGAAGGAGGTCCGATAGGCCCACAAGACCGAGTCCAAAAGCTGTGACTAATCCTTTCGGTCTAGGAGGACAACCTTCTGTAAGATCGTCTTGATCTCCCTGTTCGATACTTCGGCAAGACCATTAATCTGAGGGTGATACGGCGTGGCAACACGATGGTCATGCCGAACTCATCTGCAAGGGCCCTGACTTTATCATTAATGAAATGAGACCCCCGTCTGAAATCAGAAATATAGGCACCCCGAACCGTGAAATGATATTCTTCCTCAAAAATCGGCATACGGTTTTAGCATCTACGGCTCGGACGGGGATGGCCTCTACCCAACGGCTAACATAATCCACAGCAAGCAAAATGTGCTCAAACCCCTGACTCTTAGGAAATGGGCCCATGAAATCAATCCCCCATGCATCAAAAACCTCACAAAAGTGAATGGGCTGCATGGGCATCATGTCTCTCTGTCCGCAGGTACCCATCTTCTGACAGTCAGTACACATCTGAATCCTTGAAGAGAGTAGGCCACCAAAGGCCGGATTGAAGCAACTTCTGTGTTGTCCTTCTCCCAGAATGATGTCCTCCTGCCTCAAGCTTGTGGCAGTAGGTAAGGACGCTATGCTGCTCTTCTTGAGGAATGCACCTCCTCCAGATGCTATCCCCTCCTTCATGATAAAGGACGGGATCCTCCCAATGGTAAAACTTGGCCTTAGCTAGGAAGGTCTCAAGTTTCTGCCTGGGCCAATCCTGGGGAACTGTCTTGGCAAAAAGATAGTTTACAAAGTCGGCATACCATGGGAGCGAGGAGATCTCCAAGATCGCCTCATCCGGAAATGTCTTTGTAATAGGTGCACTGGGCTCAGATTCCTCAAGGTTCTCTAAGCGGGAGAGATGATCTGCCACCACATTCTTAACTCCGGGCTTGTCCTTAATCTCAATATCAAATTCTTGGAGCAGAAGGATCCATCTGGTAAGGCGAGCCTTGGCATCCTTCTTGGCCATGAGGTACCGGATGGTGGTGTGATCTGTGTAGATAGTCACTCTAGATCCGAGAATGTAAGATCGATACTTATCCAAAGCAAAGACTACGGTCAGCATCTCTTTCTCTGTCACAGTATAATTCCACTGAGCCGTATCTAAAGTCCGGCTGGCGTAGTGAATGGCATAAGGTAAACCATCCCTCCTCTGTCCAAGCACAACTCCTACGGCAAAATCAGCAGCGTCCATCATGATCTCGAATGGGAGAGACCAATCGGGTGGCTGAAGGACAGGAGCCGTGACAACCATATTCTTGAGAGTCTCAAAAGACGCAAGACACTTATCATCTACAATGAATTCGGTGTCTTTCGTCAGCAAATCAGTAAGTGGTCGGGCAATTCGACTGAAGTCATGAATAAACCGTCGGTAGAAACCGACATGCCCTAGAGAAGACCGCAATTGACGCAGATTGGACGGTGGATTGAGTTTTCTAATGATTTCCACCTTGTCCAGATCAACCTCCATACCCCTGTCGGAGATGATATGACCAAGGACCGTCCCTTGAGTCACCATGAAGTGACTCTTCTCCCAAGACAAGACAAGATTGACCTCTATGCAGCGCTGAAGCACACGGTCTAGGTAGTCAAGACAAGCATCAAACCCATCGCCATAGATCGAGAAGTCATCCATGAAGACATATAAGCAATCACCCACAATGTACGAGTAATGGACAACATGTACCTTTGGAATGTTGCTGGGGCGTTACATAGACCAAAGGGCATCCGTCTGAAAGCATAAGTCCCAAACGAATAGGTGAATGTTGTTTTCTCCTGGTCTTCGGGCGCAATGGCCACTTGATTATAACCGGAGTACCCGTCAAGAAAACAATAGTGACTCTTACCACCTAGCCTCTCGATAATCTGACCAATGAATGGCTGTGGGAAATGATCCTTCTTGGTGGCCTGATTCAATCATCTATAGTCCACACAGACTCTCCAAGAAGTTGGTACCCATGTAGCTATCTCCTCTCCAGACTCATTCACAATTGTAGTGATGCCCGTCTTCTTGGGCACCACATGTAATGGACTAATCCACTTGGAGTCGGAGATGGGGTAGATAAAATCAGCGCTCCACCACTTCGATATTTCTTTCATGACTACATCTCGAAGATTCGGGTTCAGCCGTCGCTGGAACTCACGCGACGACCTAGCGTCCTCCTCAAGATAGATGTGGTGGGAGCACAAAGCCGGACTAATCCCCTAGAGATCAGCTATGCTCCATCCTATCGTCTTGCGGTTGCGTTCAAGAACCTCCATCAGACGAGACTCTTGTTCTCCAGTCAAACCTGTTGAGATAATGACTGGGTGCATATCTGGCTCACTCGCAAGGAATCTATACTTCAGCGACTGCGGCAAGGGTTTCAGTTCTGGACAACTGGGAGGTGGCAGATCTGGCTTCTGATATGTCTGTGTAAAGGCTACCAGGTCTGCATGTGAGAACTCTCACTGCGTATGAATATTCGACGAAGGGAGCCCTGCTGAATCATCTATGAACTAAAATGGCTCACACTCCGTCCTAGCTGTCGGCTCAGAAGGAATCAGACACGGCAAATAATCATCAAAATCATCCCAATCAATGTCTGAATCCGAGGGATCTGAACTAGATGAACAAGAATGAAAATCTGCACTACTCGTCCCACAACTGTCAGCCTCAAATGTATCCTCGTCCAAGGGTGTGCTCTCCAAGCTCTCAACTGCCATAAGCTGTAAGTACGGTGAATCTGCGGGCAGGGCGAGGGCTTGTGTGCTACCAGATCTGTCCAAATGGATTCATCATCTGTCATCACGAACCACACTCCTGGTGGATGTCTAGCTCGGCCTCTGTCATCTTCTCAATATCACTGGACTGCTCTGAGCATGCTAATTCTCTCGCTCTGGTCTCGTCGATCGTCTCTATTTGTATGCTCTCACCCTCTACGCGAAAGCACACCTTCCCATTATCATGATCGGTCATCGCCTTGGCTGTGGAGAAGAATGGGTGCCCAAGTATGATAGGGGCATCAGTTACCGACTCAGGGATCTCCATGTCTAGTACAACAAAGTCCACGGGGAATTTCAGGCCTTGAATGGTAACGACCACGTCTCTCAACAACCCCTTCGGCCTCTTAGTCGACCTATCAGCAAACTGAAGGATCGTCCTGCTCCGAAGAAGAGGGCCAACTTGAATTGGTCGAGTAAGGCTACCGGAAGGAGGTTAATCGAAGATCCGCTGTCTAATAGGGTACGATCGAACCGTTGCTCCTGAATCTCGCATCTGACATAGGGAGCTCCTGCATCAGGTCTCTTGGCTGGCAATTTGTTCTGAATGGTGCAGCAAGTGTCATGAGTGAGCACATGGATTTGATCTCCGTGGTTCCTCTTCTTCCTGCGAACTGTAGTCTTCTCTTTCAAGCTCTTTTGGAAGAGGGGGATGTGCTCAAGTACCTTTCGTAGAGTCAGCTGGATCTGGAATCTATCAATCATCTGGTTGCTGAACTCTACCTGTTGGGTCTTTTTTGGATTTTCTTTTTTATTCCCCTTTGCCAAGCGGAGTGCTTTAGGGAAGAGGGTGGAAGGGGCCTCCACAGATGGAGGACTAGGAATAGGCTCATGTGCCTGTGAAGGAATAGAATCCATACCATGATCATCATTCAACACATATGGATCTGAAGTGTAAACAGAAACCTTTCCTTTATTCATTTTTTTGTGCTTTTTGTTACCACAGTCCTTAGTTACAAAAGGTGTCAACACAGCATGTGGGAGCTCAACAAAAGTGGAAGCGGTGGCCTTAGTACCACCAACGGAACCTGTCTTCGCGGCGTGTGGCTCTACATCAAAAATGGTGGCGTCAGCACTACCGTCTACATCTCGTGTCTGTATGGCCCCAACACCGTCATCTGGATCTCCATCATTGGTGGCATCAACACCACCGTCATCAACATCATCAGCGGCATCAGCACCGCTACTCTTCTCATCTGGCGCTCGTGGTTCCTCGTGTGGTTGTTGCTCAGATGAGGCGCCACCGGCTGGCATCCTACCGCTCCTAGTAGTCACAAAATCAGCATCATTCAAAGAAGACATGTCATTCAAATAATCACTAGGAAAAGTATCCTCTGTAAACTGTACCTGCTCAGATTTCCTCTTCAGATTGTTCGGATTTGGTTCAATCTGAGCTGGTATGGCGACCTTGCCCTTGATGATATCCCTCATTTCCTGCCGGAACTCATCCATTTCCTGCCGGATGGATGCTCGATGTTCAGAGAGCAATCGGGCAAGGTCATCTAATGCTGGGTTCTCGAAGGCAGGTGCTTGAGAACCGGAAGTATTTCCTTGCTGGAAATGAGGTTGCTGCTGGGAGGAGAAGTGCTCACGAGGCTGGGGGTATGATTTGTGGGGCTGCTGACACTGCCACCACTGTTGTCCCTGATAGGCGGGACGAGGACCATGCTGGTACTGCTGCTGGGCATACTGAGGCTGCTGCTGGTTGTTCTGCTGTACCTGAGCGGGAGGCAGCTGCTGGGAGGAGGTGCCACCAGTGGTCGAACGGAATCCGGGGTGATCGCGATGAATCCCTGGCTGCTGTGTGTACCGGTCGTACTAAATCCCATTGACTTCCATCAATGGCTCCTGCTCGAAGGATGGTGGAGGTAGCACTGCCAATGGCTAATCAGGCTGATAGAGAACCATATGAGTATCCCGAGATGGTGTTTGCGATGGGTGATACCGTAGTTGTGGCACCGTCTCTACCCTGATGTGGCTGACCTGGCGGTAAGAGGCAAAGGGCTGGGTGGAGCTGCTACTGCTGGGATCAGCCCGTGACCTGGGAGACTGCCGAGTGGACATTTGTGCCTCCTGGATGCAAAGAATCTGAGTCTTCAGGTCACTCATGGTCTTGGTCATCTGGTCCATTTGGGCCAGCCCTTGCATTTGCTTTTTCTCGAGGATCTCGAGGTAGTCCAACTTCTCACTAATGATGCCCATGTCTGCTGCGGCTGATTCGGCTTGGGCTGCGGCTGCCGACGGAGTTTGAGGACCGGCATCGATGCGGGCGATCCTCTGGAATGATCCTGCTCCTTGGGGGGGCTTCTGCTGTGTGTAGACTCGGGATTGGGCCATGACTGTCGAGTTCTCTGCCATCCCTTCATAGATGGCCCAAACGTCATCTTCACCCTTGGAAAAATATGACCCACCACAAGAGGCATTAACAAACCCCTGCAGCTCCGGTGTCAGCCCACAGAAGAAACTCTGAACTAGATTGGGCTTGGATATATCATAGTGTGGACACTGGTCAATGAGCTCTCTGAATCGATCCCAGGCTTCATGGAATTGTTCATTAGGGATCATGGTGAAATTGCTGATCATGGCTCGTGCTGCGTTAGTCCGACCGAGAGGATAATACTTGTTGAGGTACGCGGTTCGGAGTTGTGCCCAAGTGTCGACGAACTTCCCCAAATGTTTTAGCCAGTAAGCGGCTCTATCCACCAAAGAGAATGGGAAGGCTATCATCTTGATGGTGTCCTCAGTCACCAGTCTGTCATGAATTATGCTGCGGATCATTTCAAATTCCTGCAGATGGAGGTGTGGCTCTTCGGTCTCCAGCCCATGGAACTTAGGCAGTAACTGAATAGTGTGGGGGCGAAGCTCAAAATCTCCATGAACGAGAGGAAGTCGGATCCATCGATGAGTGAGGGATGCTGCGGGATTGTGCAATTCCCTCATGATTGTATGTGGCGGTCTCTCAGCGTCAGGATCTCCTCCTTCTGCAACAGGTATATCTCCTCCACCATCTGCAGCTTTGTTCTCTCTATGGGCTCTCATCTGCGTCAGCTCTCGCATGACATCACCCATGAAGGCTCCCTGGTCTCTGATCTGCCTCTGCATTGTCTCCAAAGAGGCTAGAAGTGAATTGTTGATGGCAGCTTGGTCATATAGGAAAGGGGGGTGCTCCTGCTCATCTGGGTGCTCTCCTCTGTCTGCCATGGCTGGGTTCTCTGAAAAGGCAAAAGAACCCATCTCAGGTGCTGTCAAATGATCTGAGATCTGTGTTGCACTAAATTCTGAAACTGCTGGACTGATGGAGGAAGAAGGGTGGCCGAGGGGGAATAGGGTGGAAGTGAACTCAGGTTCGGAGAGTGGGTCTTGACTCCCTGAAACCGTCCTAGATGAATTGGGAGGAGTGCTGGATAGCGGTGCCGACAGAGACGGCCTAAGAGACCTCCTTCCCATCATCGTAATTATTGAGAAGAGAAAGGTTGAGGAATGAAGAAGAGGGGGGGTAAAATTGGTACAATTGTGCGGTGTTTTTGATCTTGACCTAGATCCAACTAATCAATCAAACACAATGCAAGGGGTTCACCAACTCAACACATGAAGCCGTAAGGGTTCAGCTATTATCTTTGTAGCTTTTAGATGAATTCATGCATTTATCTTTGAATGAGTCCTTAGAGCGCTACGCTTATAGGAGCGAGAGTACTGCCGGAAGAGTATTCTGTACTTGTCCTCGTCTTGTGTAACATGTAGTCTGCACTTTTTGAGGTCCTTGTAACCCTTCCTGGATCCCTACTCAGCCAAAGAAATAGAGAAAGGAAGCCAATAGGCGAAACCAATTATTCGGAACTCGCTTGCAACGGAATCACCCGTGAGCGTGCAAGAACCTACTCGGAAGCAAGACGATGAGACAGACACCCCCGTGAAGGCGTGGCCTAGGCTCGATACTTCGGACAAGGTCGATGCTCTACACAACAGGGAGTCATCAACGGTGACCAAGCCCTACTCGTCAACGTACGATAGAAGCACCAATACTTCGAAAATCCAGGCGATACACAAGGCAGCCACAGACTGGGTTTTTGGCTCTAATCCTTACGAAGCCGCTCTCTCACTAGGAAGGAGACCTTCCCATACAACCTAAATACAAGTGAGGGTGTTACTCTCCCCAAGCAATGAATCCAATTAACCAATTTTATTTAGGTCAAGTTATCTTTAGCAGTCCATTTTTTAATTTTTTTGGTGTTATCACTTGTTTTGAGTCAATTCAACACAAGCGCCTAATGTTTTTTTAGATTTTTCTTTGATTCCTATTTGTTCCAAAAACAGAGGGAGAAGAGTCGGAAAAACCAATGCAAGTGGCACTAAGATGGAAATCTCACCTTAGTGCCTAAATGATGGATGCTAAGATAGAAGACTTACAATGACTCCCAGCTCTCTCCATGCGGGATGCAAAACATGAATTTATAAACCTATACTAAATGCCGATATGCACACAGAAATCGTCTTAAGCAGGCAATTGCTAGCGTGAAGAACCACAAGTCGGTCACCGATCTTCAATCCAAGAGTCCGGTCTAGGCTCACCCCTCCTCTTCTCGACACATCGAGTTCAGGAGTAGCGCTTGACGGGGTGGGCTCGCGACACGTAGGCTTGAAGATAATGAGGCGACTGTTTAAGTTAAACTAAGTCCAAAACGCACTACAGGTACATGCAATGGTTATTAGGGTGTTTGGACCTAATTTACTCGATCAAGCAAGCCTAAAAGCTAAGGGCTCATTCCATAAAAGAAAGGAAAAATAAAACAAAACCGAAAAATGATAAGCGGTAGAAAACGCGACAAAAACTGCGGTGAGCCCCCCAAGTGAACAATCACTTGGGAAATTAGGCTCGAGTGTCCGAAGTGTCCAAGTACCTGTATTATTACAAATTAATAATGAATGTCTCTCTCTCACTAAAATAAGAAACTAACTAACTATCCTCTCTCTCACTCCTCCTGCTCTCTCCTACCGGCTAGGCTAGAATAGTCGACTCCGCCTCCCAAGGTTGCACCGGATCCCCTAAGCGATCCCCCTCGATCTGCGGTCCCTCGCAAGAAGACAAGAAAGAGAATGGTTAGATAGCTCAAAAATGTGAATCAAATACAAGAGAGATAAATGGAGAAATAATGTAAGCAAATAATCACAATTAGACAAAAATATGACCTATACGTTGGTGCTCCCTGGCAATGGCGCCATTTGATAACTAGGGAAATTGAGGGTCGTACGGTTTCACAAGGCGAAACCGCAGTCGGTGTATTGATCGCTCAACAATCCCTAACTAATCAACAATGAACTCACAATCAAACCAATCAAACAAAGACAAGCAAATGTGGAGTCAAATTTATTATAACTCTACATAAAATATGTATAGGTGTAAGTATGTAGAGGTCGAACACAGGGAGCAAACAAGATAGATCGGGCAATGATGCACAAAAATGTGATGTGATTAAATGTCTACAATTATGCAAATTTTTTGTGGGTTTTTTATTTTTTATTTTTTTATTTTATTTTTAATTTTTATTTTTGTATTTTGATTTTCTGATTTTGTATTTTCTTTTTATATTTTATATTTTTGTATTTTATTTTTCAATAATAGGATATATATACAACATAAGTAAAGAGAGGGATGAGTACTTAAAAAATAAGGAAAAATAGTCAAAAAGTAGGGAATAAAATGTTTTTGGTCTTTTTATATTTTTTCTACTGTTGTGATTTTTGGGGATTTTTCAGAATATTTTTGGTATTTTTAAAAGTCCAAATACAAGAAAACGGTGAATAAAGGTGCTGTCCGAAATTAATATAGGAATGAAAAATAGCAAACAGTAACAAAATTTTCCCAAATTAATTTTAAATAAAGACAATAAAATAGAGAAACTACAGAAACTGAGTTTATATTTTTAGGATTTTTCTAGGATTTTTTAGATTTTTATGTAGTTTTTAGGTGTTTCTAATTTATAAGGTTTTTCTTTTGAAAATTTTAATTATTTTTGGATTGACATTAAAAAACAGTAGAATACACAATATATAATTTTTTTTAGCATTTTTCAAAAAGTTTTGCTAATTTTTATGGATTTTTTAATGTAGACAGTACTGAAAATGCATGTTTTGATTTTTTTTAAAAAAATGAAAATGCAATAAAACTGCAATGCAAAAATATGACGTGAATCAGCAAGAAAACAGGAGCCAATGCTAATTTTTGAGAATTTTTTGAGTTAAAATGATGCATGAAATAAATAGGGAAAGCATACAAAAATACTAGGCCTGGCAGGGGTATAAGTGCAAATAAGTAAACATCCAGGGGCCAAGGTGCAAATTTCACACAAAGTATATAACTGAATATTGCAGTTAATGGACCAAATACAAACAACCAAACCCGCGGGGGTACACCTGCAAAATACCCACACCAGCACTTGACTGGCACGTGTTTGGGAAGGACCTAAGTGTTAAATATAAAAACACCCAGGGGCTACTATGCAATTTACCCAAAAATATTACACTTAATATCAAAATCCTTGGACTGAACAGAAATAAGCAAACCCGCAGGGGTCTCTCTGCAAAATGCCCGCACCTCACGTGGACTGGTCACGTGAGGTGACGTGGCCGAGGACCTGAATGTAAATAAAGAAAATGCAAGGGCCTAGGTGCAAATCTTACAAAAGTTTTTACACTTCAACTAAACGTTTGAGGGCTAAAAAAAATTACAAAATTTGCGGGGGATAATATGCAAAATAACCACGCTAGCGCGGTGGCGGACGGTGGCGATGAGTTCACTTATACGCGTGTTAGCTCCTCCTCGCGCGATGACGCTTCAGCCGCCAACGGTCACGATTAGATCTGCGATGAAGGTCGGGCAGCTGGGGATATCAAGATAGGACGACGGTTGGCATTTCTAGGACCGGGGCCCGATCGAACGGCTGTAGACCTCCCAGGAAGAACATAGAAGAACACGGCCGATGGCGAGCTTCGGTCGTCGATCTGGCGGTGCTCCAACCGTCTCCTTCGATACTGCAAGGCGCAAACTACTCCTGAAGATCCCTTGGTCCACCGACGGAGCCAAAAAGGCTCGAAGAGCTCCGGTGCTCCGTGGCGACGCCCAAGAAGACGATGGGTCCAGGTACCTCGAGTTCGTCAAAATCGACCCTCTAAGGGTCCTTTTAGCTCCTGAAACTCGCACAAAAATGATAAGGGAGGCGAGGGCAAACTGCCTCGACCTCCAGTGGGCTCTCACGAGTGATGAACAGTGATATGGATGCTCGTCGGAGCTTGCTCCGGCGAGGGAAGTCGATTGGGCGAATCGAGCGATGGGAATGGACGATGAGGATGGTTACAAGTTGCTACGACTAAGGAGAATAAAAGAAGCAAAGAAAGCAGGAAGATAAACACCTCAAAGGACAGGGCCTGAGGTTGAAAGTACCTCGACGGCAACGTGGCTGGAGGTTGACTGGAACTCGGCCAAATCCGTGACGATCCTCCTCCTTGAAGGGCTGACAATGGAGCCGTCACCTCCAGGTATCAGACGCGAGACAAAGGGGAGAGAAATCAGGATGAAATGCGGTTCGAATTTTGAAAATGGTTGAAGGAAAGTTTTTGTAGGGTTGACAGAAGGTATGCGAAGAACGAGGCGCAGCGGGGAAATCGTTGATCCATGCCTCGATGTTTCATATCGGCGTGTATCCTTGATCGAATGCAAATAAAAGTCAAGAAGACATCGACACAAGAAGATGCAAGTAGCGTCCTCGAAAAATGCGAGAAAATGGGTCAAAATGACCTTCTGACAAACCACAGGGGGCGGGTCAGAGAGTTGACCAGCGGTCAACTCTCGGACCCTCCTGGTTGGTCCACGTGGACCAACCAGGAAAAACCCTGGAAAATTAGTTTATAAAATCATTTAAAAATAGAAAATGAATTATTTAATTTTAGGTTATTAAATAAAAATGTTTATTAATTTATAAATTATTTTATGGTAATTTTTAATTATTTTTATGAGGTATAATTTTATAAGTTAACTTTTATAGCCTTTATAAGTATATTATCTATATATTTTATTAATTTATTTTTTTTTGTGAATTTAATTTATTTTTTTTATTATTTTATAAAATTATAGAATACTTTTATACACTTAAAAATATTTTTTTTATTTTTCTAAAGAGCTTTATACACTTAATAAAATAGAACTATGAATTATACATGTATGTATATGGGTATTTTACCTATGTCTTTTATATACAAGTATTTTTATGTTGTATTTCTTTTGTATTTTATTCCTGTTTTAATGTACATATATATTATAAGTATTATTTATAAAATTATAAAAATATAAAATTATAAAAATAATGAATAATAAATAAATTGAATATTTTAATCTGTACAAGTATACAAGTGGGGTCCAAAATTCAACTTTCAAACCGTAACTCCGAAAAATACGAAACTACTCCATTAAATATATTATTTTAACTATATACAATTAAAGGTGAGTTTGGTACATTTTGAGCTTTTATTTGCAAGATACATGTCTGGGAAGTTGGAGTTCTGGAATTTTATTCAGACCATAACTTTTTGTCTATACATTATTTTTTAGAGAAATCAATTTTGTATTTTTCTTTATTTAATTATCTACAACTTTCATGTACAAAGTTTCTTTATTTGAGATATAAAAAGTGGAACCAAAAATAGGTCCCAAAATGAATAAGGAATGAATAAAATAAAAGGAATTTGTATTGTATTTTGACCCTTATTTCCCCCTACTTTATTCCTTGTCGACCTATTCATCAAGATGCCTAGGTCTCGGGGTTTCGGGTCATAAAATATTTAAATATTTTTTCTTTTTCTTTTCTTTTATTTATTCTATAATTTTGGCTTTAAAACAGTATTTTATACACTATTTACATACACATGCATGAATGCTAAGATGCGGGAATTAAGGTTATTTACACGCATTTGCCAGGGTTTTTGATGCCAAAATGATAGAATAAAGATGATGAAATGTGGATTCATCAGGTACTCAAACCTAAGTTCGGAGTCCTATCTTGGGAGCCACTCGGTGTCCACCACAACGGATCCTGCACGCGCTGTATGTGACTCCTCAAGGCACGTAGACTAGAGTCTAAGTAATCTGACTTTTTATTGTGAGTTAATTAATTAGGTCCAATTACGATCTAATAGGTGCAGGCAGATAATTAAGGTTTGGATCCTAATCAATTACGTCATAATCAGAAGAAAATCCTAAGCTAAGGTCAAAACCGCGTAAATTAGACAGACAATTATAATAAAATACGAGAAAAACTGAAAATCGGTGAAAAACACAGTGAGGTCTCCCGAGCACACCGATGCTCGGCGAAACAGACCCTGATAGTCACCGATAAAGTCCAAGTGGATGTCCCTATATTATTACAATAATAGTCTGCAGAAAATAAAACTAAACTACTCTACACTAAGCTACGACTATCAGTGGTTATTTGCAGCTATTCCACGGCTCCTCGCACTCTCCTGCGGCTCTATGCAGAAAAGAGTCGCCTCCAACACCCGCGGGGTCTTCGGCTTTCGAAAAAGCCGCCTCGGTCCTCAGGTCCTCGCAAGAAATCAAATAAGAATGTATCAGACACGATTATTATAAAAATATGCAAGCAATATCAGAGAAAAATATATGTACAACTATGAACAAAAAGCCACGAAAAAGAAAACCGCGAAAAATAAAAAACGACTACTAAGTCGTGCTCCCCGGCAACGGCGCCATTCTGATGAGGCTGAAAATCCCACAAAATTTGGGTAAGGGAAAAATCAATCAAGGGTTGTTACACCCGGATCTCGCAGATCGGACTCAACAAGAAAAATCAGACCACCAAATAAGAATAATCGGTCAAAAAGTCGAATGAGCGGTCTTTTTATTTATTTAACCTGGTATAGCGACCAGGATCGAACTCAAGGAGCACGGATTGGCCAAGTGGCCTACGAAGTAGTCAGAAAATGAAATAAAAAGATAAAATATTTTTGGTGGTTTTTATAGATTTTTAATTTTTTTGGGCTTTTAATTATGAAGGAAATATGAAGAGAAGGCAAAAAAGCACACAAACTACAATTTATGAAACACTCCAAAACAACTCAGGAAATTAAAATAAAATTATTTTTGTGTTTTATAAGTTTTTAGGTATTTTTGATAATTTTCTCAAAATTTTGTGATTTTTAGTTGATTTTATAAAATAGAAAAAGGTCAAAATAGAGAACTAATGTGCAGCCAGATTTGAAAGGCTAATTAAAAATATATAATTAGCTCTAAAAATCTGGAGACAATTTTTTATGAAAACTAGAAATAAAAACTAAGCTACAGAAACCAAAATTGCATTTTTTGCTTTATAGAATTTTTAATGATTTTTATAAGATTTTTAGGTTTTTTTTCAATTTTTAGGTGTTTTATATATCCAAATGAAATGAAAATTGGTCTAAAGCAAGTAAACAACAAAAAAACCAGTGCCTAATTTTTTTGTAATTTTTAGATGAGTTTTTGTATTTTTAGATAGTAACAAAAACAAGGGTTTTTGAATTTTTAAAAATAAGAAACATTACGAAAATGTTCCAAAAAAATTAGTGAAATTTTTACACAGTGGCAGGAGCCACGTATCCAAATTTCACAAGATTTGGAGTTTATTTGATATTTTATTCAACCACTACAAGAGGCATAGCACACAAGGACCTAAACGCAAGAAAACAAACTTTCAGGACTAAATGGAAACACATGCAGAAACTATAGAGGGTTAATGCAAAATATGCATAAATTTCAACACATGTTCGAATACTGTACGCACAAGGGTATATATGCAGTTCTCAAAACATATCATTCATTCCGTAACAGTCATAAAAACCCAGCCTAGGATATGCAAAAAGCCCACAAAATCACGTGTCGAAGCACGTGTTTCCACAAAGCAGGGACTAAAATGCAAATATAAGAAACTACAGGTCCAGATATGCAAATTATCCAAGTGTGCGAGTTTATTTAATATACTAAATAGAAACTAAAATAAAATGCAGGGGGTTGAGCGCAAGTTACCTAGCCAAAGCGCGTGCGGGGCACGTAAGGGCCAGGTGTCGGGCGGTAAATGGCGAATGGTGTGCGGCTGTGATAGCGCCTCCTGGAAGATCCAACGGTGCTGACAAAGCACCGAACGTGGGGTGCACATGGTCGTTAGATCTGGTATCTAACGGCCTGACAGGAGCAGGGCACTGCCGGCTCGGATGATAACTGGAGGCAAGGCGCGATCCGATGGTAGAGAGATAGGGTAAATGAACTCCTCCTGAGCGAGCTTCTCCGGCGAGCTTGGAGTGATCTGAGCGTCTGATGGAAGATCGGAGAGGGGGGTTCTCCTTGCGATGGCGATTCGCGTCGGGTGGTGGCGCCCGATGGAGCTCCCAACGGTCCTATCCTCAGACGATGGAGGGGGGAGATGGGCGACTCCGGCAGAGGATGGAAGACGCGACTAAGGGGAGTGTCTAGCGCTTATTCACCTGCAAGAGAAAGCTCGTGCTTGGAGGAAAACTCCGGCATGGGTTATTTGCGAAATGACAAAGGGAAGCTGCGTGGATAGGCGAAGGGAGATTCCGGCAGAGGCGACGGAAGGAACCAGACCCGATCTTGGCTCGGATAGCCAAGATCAAGGTGATCAGATCGTGGAAGGAAGGTGACGATGGATCGAGGGATCTATCGATACGGTTGAGATGAAGTGGCGGGGCTCCGGCCACTGGGGCAGAGCTAGCGGAGCGACAATGGAAGAATCAAAGCTACACGATGATAGGGAAGCTAAGGGTGATACCTAATGATCGGATGCGTCTAGGCTGGAGCTACTGGGTCTCCCACGGTCTTCGCCTCGATGGAGCGACGCCTCCAGAGGCTCGGGCTACGCCGGCAGCGGATCTCGATGACGATGGTCGTCAGACCTAAGGCAAACGCCTCCAAATCCTCGCTGCAACACACTCAATCACTCGTTGTCACTCAAGGATGAAGATGGAGGTCCTGGGAGTCGAAGACGGAGGCCGAAGGTCCGTGAAAATACGGCGGAGGCTCAGGCTATATAGTGGCAGGGGTCCGGCAAGATTGGAGTCGGGCAAGCAAATGTGGTGCACGGATCCCTAGGAAGAATGGCGGGCGTGTGTCATGGATCATACGTCATCAATCGGAGCCCGGGGTATGGGTGAATGGCGGTCGGATCGAGGCGCAAAAAGTCGGAGAAGTCGGGTCGGCACAAAGATCCGTGAGAAAGTGGTCCTGAGGGAAGAGTTGACCGGGGGTCAACAATCCCCCATGGACCAATCAGATTATTCCTTTTATTAATTATTTGTAAATTCATTTAAAAATAGTAAATGATTTTATTTCAAAAATGTTTCAACATGAGAAATGTTTATTATTTTTCAAAGTATTTTTTAGTGATTTTTATTTATTTTTTTGAAAAATAAATTAATGTATGTACATAGTGTTATGTTATATACAAGTATATGTACCTATGTATTTTTTATTTTTATTTTTTATTGTTTATTTTTGTACACGTATCCCTATTTTATATTTTATTTATTTACAACATAAAATATGTAATTCAAAATAGTTTTTATTTAATTTTTATTATGTATTTACATGGGTAAAAAAATAGATTTTTTATACATATATACATGGTATATGTACACTGAGGAGAGAGAAACGATTTATTTTTGTTTTTATTTTATTTTATCTCATTTTTATTTTATTTTTATAAATATGTACAAAATATGGGAAACACCTATGTATTTTTATTTGTGAAAAATAAAATATATACACTAAGAGGGGGATTTATACAAGGATGAATGGACCTATCTCTCTCTACTTATTTTATTTTGCGGCCAGGCCCATGTTGAGCCCTACCTTGGGTTCAGGTCACTTAATATTTATTCTAAATTTTTCCCTCTTTTTCTTTATTTCTTTATTCCTTTATTTTTATGCAAAAACATGCTAATTATGGCTATTTACATGAAGCATGCATTTTGATATTTTATTATATTTACAACTAATTACATGGTATTTTGCCAAGATTTCTAGCTAAAATAAAGGAATAAAGAGTGGTGAATGGGGATTCATCACTAAATATTAAAGATACAAAAGCTGGGGCTAAATATCCAATTACCCCACAAAATGCGTGTGATCCAACGACCGGGTGAGATTTACTTAAACACGTGGCATGCCGAGGACGCACGATACCCCTTTGCAGATCAAGGGTCATGATTAGAGCTTGTCTCATATCTAATGGTTGGCAAAGGTGTAGAACGAACGGTTGGTGTCTTATCTGGGAAGCTCTAAAAATCCAACGGCCTGGAGATGCGATAGACGAACTGGTGAAGAACAACTCCGCATTGACTTTGGCTGAAGGCTAACGAGCTCCTCCTAGGGTCCCCCGTGTAGATGATTGGCTAGGGTTCTTCCTGGGTGGAACTAAAGGTGGATAGAGGTTGGAGAAGGATCATAAACCCAAGGAATGTGTTCTAATGGCCGGGGAAAGAGTGGCGAACTAGGAGCCTTCTTTTAAACTTCAAAACCCCCTCAAAGGGGTTCTTCCTAACCTACGAGTTGTTAGACAAATTCAGGATATGGAGGGGGGTAGGTCAGGGCCTTTATGGGTGGCTATCAAAGGTGGATGATGGAGGGCGGCGAAGTCTGACGAGATGGCGGAGGATGGACTTCAAGGCTCAGATCTAAGGTAAATCTGAGGGGCTAATGGGTCAATTTGGTGGAGAAACAAGATGGAAGGAAAGTGGGATGGAAATGGGGGTCAGAATGGACATTGCACGGCAGAACAAAGGGTGGTCGAAGCTATATAAGCTCCGGTGAGGAGAAAATCTAAATCTAAACTAAAACTACGGATTAAAACTTAAAATAAGTGTGTCAATCAAAAACTAAGGACTAAAACTAACTACAAAGCAGAGGAGTGAACCTCGAGCGGCGCTGGGCCACGAGGTCTAAACCTCACGGTGGGAGTGGTGGAGATGGTTGGGAACAACCCCCACCGCGCTTCTTCCTCGCTGTAAAGAGCGGGGACCTCCTCCTGTCACAAGGAGGTCGTCACATGTGCACTCCGAGAGGTCAAAAGTGGTAGAAAACTGAATCGAGAAATGAAAATGGCGAAGAGGGGGTCTTTGTACATATGGAGAAGTGGTGAGGTTCAAGATAAGATCTCGTGCGTAGGAGGGAGATATGGACGAAGAGGGGTACTCGGCGTGGATCACAGTTGAACAGTGATGATCACTCAAGAAGGAGTCGTCAGGCCTCGAGCAATGGATCAAAGTGAAGAAAATTGATAAGGAGATGGAGGTGGCAAGTCTGATAAGGGCTAGGGTTAGGCCAGCTAGTTGACAATCAACTAGAAGTGCCATCTGGTTGGTCCACGTTGACCAACCAGCAAAAACCAGTTAAAAATAGTTATAAATTAAATATTAAATATTAATCAATTTTATTAATTTTAAGTTATAAAATAAAAATGGTATTATTTTCTATAGTATTTTATTATGATTTTTATTTATTTTTATTGGCTATTTTATACAAGTTACTTTTTAATGGTGTATTTATAGGTATATTTACATATGTTTTTTAGTATTTTATTTTTATTTTATTTTTTATTTTATTCTTTTATTTTCTGAATTTATATATTTATAACTTATTTTTATATAAATAAATATTTTTACTGTATTTTCTGATATTATTTGTATAATTAAATAAATATAGGTAAATAATTTATATGTATAAGTATAGGTATTTCATCCATGTAGTTTTATATTATATTATATTATTATTTTCTTTATGGTTTTACTTTATTCTAAATATGTACATATACTATAAATAATATTTATAAAATTATAAAAATATAAAATTATTAAAAAATAAATATTAAATAAAATGAATATTTCATTCGAGTATATTGTACAATAATCCAAAACCTAACGTTCACAGCTTAACTTTAAATTAAATGAAACCACCTTCATTAAATAGTTTATTAAAAGTTATATACAATTGAAGTGATTTTGATACATTTTGATTTTTTATTGTGGAGATATGGGTCTGGGAAGATTGGATATTAGTTTTTTATTTAGAGTATAAAAAGTACATTGTATATTATTTTTGTATGAAATAAATTTTATATTTTTCTATATATTATTATATACAGTTTTTATGTACAAAGTTTCTTTATTTCAGGAATAAAAGATGAAAAATAAAATAGGTCTCAAAAATGTAATATTTGATGAATAAAATAATGAGGATTTTATTGTATTTTTGGCCCATATCTCCCCCTACTTTATTCCTTGTCGACCTATTCATCAAGATGCTTAGGTGTCAGGGTTTAGGGTCATAAAATACCTTTGGTTTGTATTATTTTTCTTTTCTTTTCTTTATTTTATAACCTTGACAATAAAAACTGTATTTTATATACAATAAATAGAACAAGAATGGATGTTAATTGTGGAAAATAATGCAGTATATATGCATTAGCTAAGTTTTTTAAGGCCAAAATGATAAAATAAAGATGATGAAATTAATACTCATCACACATCTATTAAGGATCAAGGGAGATCGAGTTCTTGCAGGGATCAGGTCAGAGTAGAGATAGGATTGGGTCTAGCTTCATGGGTCGAGAACAACTTCGGGATACTCGTCTTCTAGCTCCATGAATGTTGTGGCTATCAGTGTTTGAAAGGGATGCTCTTGTCACCCTCCTTGAGCCTTGCCTTGAGATCTTCTCGCAGTTCAACTTGTCAGAGTCAACTACTATAATATATTAGGACTTCATTACTTTTTTTGAATCGAGGATACATGGTGAAAGGAATGCTAGGAAGTCCACTTTCTTTGTTCTCAAAAGGCAAAGACTTAGCACCAAAACAAATGTGACCTATATATTCTCCATATCCACTTTCAAAATCTCCAAGAAGAAAGTTACATGTGAGTATTTCAAAAGAGAGAGTCCTTGGCTTCACTCAATATTCAAAAGTTCGCACACTTCTGATCAAAATCTATACTCAACACCCTAGATGATGATGCAGGGGAAATGAAGTCATCAAATGAAGCTTCCTCCATTCTCCCCCTCTTTGAATGCGTGAGGAATCAATGCCCTAGGATACTCCTCGAATTACCAACCATTAAACATTGGATAACACCCTCTTATATCGAAACATAGGAACCTTATATTGGGATGAGTTATATTCCAAGTTGTGTTGTCATATCAAGATTGTATCAATTATATCTTCTTTGGTTACAACCTTGTTCCTTGCTTTTTTCCTTTACATCAATCGAACCAAAATAAAAAAAATTAACATCACTTATCCTTTATTCTATATCTGAATGGGTCACACAGGACTCAATCTTCGAGCCCTAATGCAAAGAAAGTTGATACATGTAGTGCATTTGTTAATAAATCATTTATCTCTGTGTATCACAATTAAATTTCAAAGATGCACCATACGATATTTTTATCCTTCAAAAAATGCATATTTTATTTGATAACAAAGTTGGATTAGATTGAAGTAAGCTCCTTCAGAACAGTTCTTTTGGTTCATAATCTTTTTTTGTGAATTATGTGTGTTTGAACGATAGGACAGCATGGTAAATATGATGTGGTGTAATTATATGTTGTATTGATTATATTTATTCTCAAAATATTTTCTATACATTTTTTATTCAAAAGTGATAAGAAATAGGGTAAAATGGGGTTGCCCTTGTGGGGAGGTAACTTGACATCCCATCTCATTTTTTTCTATTTTTTATTTTTTGAAAAATAAATCTGTGTAAATTCATCATTGTATCCTTTTATTATGTTGTTCATGTTTCGTGCGAAACATACTCCTACAACTTCCATCTATACAGCCACTTTTAACGGTCGCTGAATTGTTGAAATCGACCATGTCTAGATGGGGAAATGAGGCTGCTCCCTGGGAGAACCAACGGACTGCTCCTACCGTAATTTTCCCCACAATTTTTTTTATTTTTTTAGAAAATAAAAATATTATATTCATCAATATATCCCTCTAATATTCCATTAAAATTTCGTCAAAAACAGAGACTTCTATGCCCTCCATCCACAACAGGTATAAGATCGTTAAAATTACCTCTTCTGGATGAAGGGTATAGGAGTCTATACTTCTGACGAAATTTTAATGGAATTTAGAGGGATATAGTGATGAATATACATATTTTTATTTTCCAGAAAAATAAAAAATGGGGGAAGTTGAGGTGGGAGCAGCCCCATTTTACTCTCTCTCTCTCTCTCTCTATATATATATATATATATATATATGTGTGTGTGTGTGTGTGGATTTAATGGGGCTGCCTCCCACCCCCTATTTCGGAGCGTTTTTTTTATTTTTTTTGAAAAATAAAATCATGTATATTCATCCATATATCCCTCCTATATACCCTTCGAATTTCGTCAGAGACAGAGACTCCTACGGCCTCCATCGAGATGGTGTCGACTTAAAAAATCCTATTACCATTAAAAAATGACCGTCTAGATGAAGGTCTTAGGAGTCTCTATTTCTGACGAAATTCGAATAGCATATAGGAGGGATATAGGGATGAATATACATGGTCATATTTTTTGAAAAAAAAATGCCGTAAATGGCGCGGGGGCAGCGATTACACCCCCAAATTCCGTTATCGAGAATGATCGTGCAAACACGGTAGCTGGATGCTCGAGAATGATCGATGGAGCAAGAACTTCAAGAGGAGTCCGAAAATATGTGAATATCAGGGAGGTTATCCACAAGAGTCTGGAGGCTCTACCGTACGTTACTAAGGAGAAGCGTCACACAGGACACTGTCTCGGTAGCAGAGTGTCGTGGTGCTTGTAGCAGTGCGAGCACAACGAGTACAGACAGCAGTGCAAGACATGACAGTGGATGCACGCAGTGGTACATACGCGAGCGCAGAAGGGAGGTACGTAGTGAAGCAGTACGCATTGAGGAGCAATGCGGTACGATCACAAATGCGTACACACGAAGGCGCACGGTATCGGCATTGATGTGTGGCAGTCCAAGGAGGCATGGAGCGTTGCAGGTGCTGAGTACGAGCATTGTCGAGTATGCTCGGTAGTACACGTACGAGAGTGGTTTGGAGGCCACGATAGCGAAGTTCCGGAGGACTTCCCCTTAGCATGCAGAACGTTAAGGGAGGGTTTACCGCACGAGGGTCTGGAGGCCGCGGGTTCCCTTTGGCACAAGACCAAGTGTTCGATGGCACTAGGTGAATTATGACAATGCTGCATCAGTAAAACAGTACATGAAGACGAAAGGACAACAAGGGAGTCGAAGAGACGAGCAGACGAAGAGTTGCTGAGGAATGCGAAGGGTTGCCGAAGAACTCGAAGGGTCTCTTGTGTCTTTATGTATCATTATTGTATATGTAATAATGAGTGCCCCTTGGATTGCCTTGAGTCTTGTATATAAGGAGAGGTGGTGGCTCATTTGTAAACACACAGAGTACAGTGTCCACCCACTCCATAGATAGTTCCCCTTCTAATAAGAGAAGAGCTTTGTGCCCGTGCTTTTGTGATCGTGTGGTTGCGTTTTTTAGCGTTCTTGAGCGAGTTCTTGAGAGTGTTCCTGAACGATCCATAGAGTCGAGCTTCTGCTTGTGTCTGAGCATCGGTGCGTTAGCAAGCAGGAGTATCGAGAAGAGTTGGAGCGCGTTCGTGACCGTTCTAATCGGGAAGGCTGGTTAGCTACGGGTTAGCTAACGCCGCACAGGATCGGTCGAAATCGATAGCAGGATTTTGACCCTGTGACAACAGCCATGTTGGCTGCCCCAAGGGGGCAGCCCCATTAACCTATATATATATATATATATATATATATATAGGGAATTTATCCAATGAGCTCTAAGCCCATTTGAGTTGGGATGAGCACCCAATCCTAGCCGTCCATCCACAAGATTCGATCCCAAAAAAATAGGACCTGATTTTCGTATGGGAATAATTCAAAACCGGAAATTAAAACATTGCTAAAAATAGCTTTACGTTTATGGAAAGAAGAAGGCGCGTGCATATGTTTGCTAAAATCTATCGTTTCATTCCAACGCAAGCCATTTGTTTCGTTCCAACGCAAGATGGGAGGTATGTGATTCGATTTCATGATTTAATCGCTTATTTCTATCATAATTTCATTGTTTTAATGATATTTTGATTTTAGCAATGTTTGTTTTGGGATCAAAACTACGAGGTGATGAATTCAATAATTTTTTTTATGAATACTGCATATTTTTTATCGTAAGCAATTTTTATTCGAGAAGTATGATTGAAATATTAGAAAGTTGTATTCATAATATCGATTTTTATTCATTTTGATACACGATTTGTATTCCTAATTGATTTTTTATCGAAGGTTTTTTGATTTCATATAATAAAAAGTTTCAATAAATTACTTAAGGTATTTGTCATGAAAAAATTACTTTTGAAAATTACTTTTATCACATTATGTTACCGAGTCAAATTATTAAAAAAATGATATTAAATTACTTAAGGTATTTGTCAAAGTTACTGTCAATATGACATGAATTACTTTTCTATATATTATTCTTACTGATTCATTTTTATTCACTAGCTACTTATGTATCTTAAGAAAAACTATGTATTACTTGTCAGTTTGACATTCTTACTAAATCTTTTATACTGAATTACTAATGTATTTACTTAATTTACTTATAAGATATTTTATATTACTATCGGCAACACAATTGTTACTTTTCATTCATTGTTTTAAAAATATACAGAGTTACTAATGTATTTACATTGTTTACTGAGATGATATTTTAATTTTACTATTGCCTTCATAATTGTTAATGCACCCTCTTTAATTCTTACAATTTCCAACTACTGGTTTACTAATTCATTTTTATTTCAGGTATATCAGATGCCCGAATATTTCTGATGTTCTACAACTCGCAACATCATTCGTGGATGAAAAAAATAAAAAATGTAACATTGGATCATGAGAGCATCATATTAGAAGAAATGACGATGAATGACCTGCAATTGGATTTGAATCAGGAGACATATGTTTATTTTTACTGAGACACACGTGAAAGTTACTGAGACAAATGTGAAAGTTACTGAGACAAACGTAAAAGTTATTTACATACATGTATTTTTATTTATACCAAGTTACTGATGTCATTTTCCTATGTTACATGCATTTTGTTAAGTGTTACTTATCTTTCTATCATTCTTACTGAATCAATTATATTTAGAGTATTGTCTGCAAATCAGATTCAATAAGAATAATACAAAATCAAGTAACAACAAACAAAGAAATGTAATCAGTAATTTATATGCAATAGTCCAGTAAATGTTGTTGCAAGATTAGTAATACCCAAACAATGGTCAGTAATTTACATTCATTTTATTATATGGTTCAAAATTCAGTAATATATACACAGTGGGCAAGTAAGTAGTTATTATGACATTAGTAAAACCATAACAAATGATCGGTAATTTTCATATGCATTATAAGTAATTAAAAAGATTATACAAGTAAATAAGAGGTGCGTCAGTAACACTCAAAGCATTTAGTAACTATAACATTAGTAACAATCATAATGAGTTCAGTAAAATGGATATATGTAATCAGTAATCATTGTATGACCATTAGTAGTTTACATACTTAATTACTGATCTCAAAACATTAATTACTTGAGAACTGAATATGTATTACTTGAGTAATATGAATGAATTACTGATCTCTTTACAATGTAATATTACAGATGTAAAATACTGACAACTGTTTCAGTATTATTGATCTCGCAACACATAATTACTTGAGTACAATATATACATTACTGATCAAATGTACAATGATTATTTATTTGGTACGAAATTAATGATTTGCATTTGTCTTTCCAAAACCTTCTTCCTTTTTTAAGGACTCGATATAATTGGAAATATAAAAGGCTCAAACTAATTAATATCCGTCCAAAATCGCGCTCCTTCGAAATAGGCAACATTCAAATGGAAATACACGTGGCGAGCCCATGTTTGGTGCTCACCACAACTCATATGGGCACAAGGCTCACAGGATAAACCCTATATATATATATATAGGATGCATTTGAATTGAGGTGGCACATTTCCTTGATTATGGAAAGGTGCCATCTTAGGTCATTAGATGATGAGTGTACGGGTGAGATTGAAACCACTAGGTGGTTTTCGTGCCAACTAACATTCCTAAAATGTTGGTGGATTAAATTAGTGCTAATTTAGTAAAATACATGTCATTGATCTTTCAATATTTAGGTATATATTGAGTGATGAACATATAAAATGTCAGATAATTGTATAATAACTGAGTTAAATGTAAAACATACTTTACAATTATAAAATATGTTAACGAAATCAATTTAAAAAATCTTACGGCTGTTAAAAAAATGACGTCTGGATGGAGGCTGTAGGAGTCTCTATTTCTGAGGAAATTTGAATGACATATTGAAGTGATATAGGGATAAATATGCATGGTGATATTTTTCCAAAAAAATTAAAAAAAAATACGAAAAATAAAGTGGAGGTAGCTATGTTGACTGCCGATAATGGACAAGATAACGACATATCTAAAAATATAAACCATAGATCTCGCGGAGACGAGTAAGGCACGAAAAAAGCCTCCAGTCTATGGGGGACTGGAGAGAGTCCGAGAGGAAATTTCCACGATGAGACAAAATGGATGGTTCGTATATAGATTAACGAAGCACACATAAGAACTTCTAAGAGAATTTACGAGTCGACCTGTGGATCGGGAAGCTTCCTTTTACTCTCTTGTTTTGATCCTTCCTTCAATATATAAAAACGCATGAACCCTCAACAAGTCGTCTCATCTTTGTCTTGAAGCAAATGGACATGGATCTCACAAATAATGCGGAAGCATATAGAAACGAGCAATATGACGGATTAACAAATAATTCAAACAACAAGAAGAACCATGAGCAATCAAATAATCACCGAACAAGAACAAAATCAACCACAAATGTACGGAGAATTTTAATGTGGAAATCCTCAAAATGAAAGGGGGGAAAATCATGGGACCTACTCGACCCAATCAAACTTCTCCACAAAAAACAGTGATGAAGCGTTTACCTTATAGGTTCTCTCCAAGGTGTATCAACGATAAACCACACTGGAAAAGATAAAAGCAAAAGAAGATATAAAGATGTCACCCAAAGTTTGCAGTCCAAACTTGCTCCACAATGGCTCAATCACGGCTACTCATCGGTGTAACCTCCGATGCGAACGTCAACCTGATCCTAACGATTTGTTAAAGAAGGGAAGTTAGATGTTACTGCCCTATTTTCCAAAATACAGCGGTAGAGGAAGTCACAAAGGGGTCCAACAGGCTTTCCAAATCCATCAATTATGTCCACCAGAGAGAAAGACTAGGCAAATTTCCTCTGTACCCAAAAGTGACATTTTGCATCCATGCTCAGCATGAGCTAGAATTAGTTTGGACAGATGTACAACCCAAAAAATCTCCCCCTTCGGCCCATGAGAATGACATGACCAATCAACAAGCTCCATGTATAGAAGATAGACTCCCGAAGTCCAATATGATGATTGAGTTCCCACATGAAATGGAACTCACCATACAACAACGCATCATCTGTAAAGAGGAGTCTGCTCCAATCAAACGAGGGAGCGACAATCTTCAAACTTTTCCAATGGTAATATCTTGGTCATCATGTCTGCGTCGTTGTCATTTGTATGAATTTTTTGTCAAGAACACGTTACTTCTCTTTTAAGACATTTCGTATCCAATGATACCTCGCATCAGTGTGTTTTGACATCGCATGAAAAGTGGAGTTCCTGCCAAGGTGAATAGCACTCTGACTGTTACAATAAAGCACGTACTTCTTCTTATCAAAATCAAGTTCATGCATGAACTTCTTCATCCACATCGACTCCTTGCACGCCTTTGTAGCTGCAATGAACTCGGCCTTTGTAATCGATAAAGTAACACGCTTCTGGAGGTGAGACTGTCAAGAAACTGCACCACCTGCCAATGACATCAAATAACTGGATGTCACCTACTATTTCTGAATATGTGTATGTAATAAGAATAGGCTTTTTTGCTTCAAAGTAAAGAGAGTAACTGCTAGTACATCGAAGATATCTCAAGATCCATTTGACTATTTCACAATGTTATTTCCCCATATTTAAGATGAACCTACTAACAACTCCATTTGCATGAGCAATGTCTGGTCTTGTACAAAACATGATATACACGAGACTATATGTGGTTGATGCATAGGGAACTCTTTCCATATCTTTGTTCTCTCATTGTTATGTGGGCTATCTTTGGAGCTCGGCTTGAAATGCGCTCCAGGGGTGTTAGTTGGTTTTTCCTTCTTTATATTAAATATCTGAAGTACCTTTTCAATGTATTTCTCTTTACACAATGGCAACCCCCTTGACTTTCGATCCCTTATTATCTTCGTTTCAAAAATTTGGCTTGTGTGTTCCAAGTCCTTCATAGAAAAGGACTTTCTCAACTCCTTCTTCAAGTAAGAAATTCTTCCACTGTTGCTACCAACAATCAATATATCATCCACATAAAGCAACAAAATTATGAATTCATTACATGAGAATTTCTTCTTGAAAACACAATGATCTAAAGTAGTCTAGGAATAGCCATGCTCCCCCATGAATGATTCAAACTTCTTATGCCATTTCCTTGACATCTAATTTAAGCCATATAGGATTTTCTTTAACCTGCAAATATCGTCTTCCTTGCCTTTAACTACAAAGCCCCCCTAGTTGCAACAGGTAAATTTCCTACTCTAGGTCAATGTGGAGGAAAAATGTCTTGAAATCCATCTGTTCACTGTCAAAGTCAAGACTAGCTACCATGCTGAGAACCACCTTGATGAATGGGATTTCACTTAGGGTTTAATTTTATATGAGATTTTTACCCCACGAACCTTATAAACTAGTTAAAATTCCTCTACAACCTTTCACAGAACATAATTACCACATCGACCCTATAAATTACCCAAAGAATCCTCATGAGCTTCAAACAGATTAACCGTATGGTTCAAGGGGTAACAGTTAGCAAGTTTACGAGGTCAAAGGAGGAATTATGATATTTCAAGGGTCGGGAAGGTAATTTACAAAGTTTATAGGGTTTATGCGGTAAAAATCCCATTTTATTTATTGAAGAAAATGTGAAGTGTTGTTACCTGAAATGAGAACCCGAAACAATCAAAGAAATTTTATTTTAAAAGCAAATTAAAGCACTAAATGAATAAAATGGATTTTTTTATTTTAATTATTTACTTGATATAGCTCCCAGGGCTGAACTCAAGGAGCAATTGTTATTAAACGAGGTTTATTTAATTCAATAAAAATCAAAGAAATGAAAAAGGAGCTCAAAGTAAACTACTCTTGTATTTTTAGAGAATTTTTATCGTTTAAATTTTTTATAAAATTTTAATATTTGTTATGTTTTTTTATTTTTAAATTTAACTGATTTTTCATTTTGTATTTTTTGTATTTTAAAATTTTCAAATAAAGTAAACAAAGAAAATGTAAAAGAAAGAAAGAAAATATTATTTTTGTATTTTTCAAATATGGTAAAAATATATAGAAAATTCCAGTAATTTTTTTTGAGTTTTATACAATTTTAACTATTTTTATTTTCAAAGAGTTTTAGATTTTTTTAGGGCTTTCAAAATGATTAAAATAGGAAATAAAGCAAATAGTGAAAACAAGCTATTGTTTTTGCTGTTTAAAATATAAAATAATCTCGATAATCCTGAAAGCTAACTTTATAAAATAGAGGATTTATTAAGCTTCAAACAGAATAATATATTTTCTAATTTTTCATTGATTTTATATGAATTTTTATGTATTTTCTGTAATATGCAATTTTTTTTATAAAACATTTTCAGATAAAACTTGTACATGAAATAAAACGACTCAAAACACATGTACAAGCATTTTTTAGAATTTTTGAGACATTTTTCAAATTGTTGTACTTTTTATACTGAAAAACGTGATACTTTTTAGTAGTTTTTGATTTATTAAAAATAGAAAATCAAATTGATGTGCAAATAAAATTTAGTGGAAATAAAACACACTTACAAGAGCTTAACCTGATTTTTTTGGAAATTTTGGATTAATAAAACATTTATTTCATGCAAAATTGAGCACAAATTTAAATCTGAAATTAAGGGATAGAGATGTAAATATTTTATAACTGGAGACTGCATACTAACATGAAATAGAAATGCAAAGTTGCTAATGCAAAATTCCCAACAAAAACGTGTAAAGCACAAGCAATCAGTAACGCAGGGCATAGATGTAATTACATCAAAATATTCTTAATTTTATTAACAGATGAGACGTACAGGATAGGACATGCAATTGTACCAGACACACATGTGTACAATACAAGCACGTGAACACCATAGACAGGGACGAAAAAGCAATTAAACAAACTGCATGGTCTAATAAAGAGTTGAAATTATTTTTTACAGTTTATGGCCTATGATGAAATAGAAGGAAATATAGGGAGTGCACGAACGTATCACGTCTTAAGACGGGAAGTGTATGCGGCAGAGATGTCTTCAGCTGGATCTGATCAAATGGCGTCAATTTGGGCACGCATGGACGATTGAGGATGGATCAGGAAGCACTCTCGTTTGAGTGGATGAGGGTCAATTGGACTCTCTCTTGCACACCTGGACCTGAAAATATGCACAGAGCATGAAGGCGATGCGTCGGCTGGATTTATTGAGCTCTAAAATTGAGAGAAGTTGTAGTGAATGGTTCTTGACATCCGGTAAAGATGCGGAAAGGAGATCATGTCTCTGATATGATCTGATGACCAGATCTGAGGGGTTGGGGCTACGGGAAGAGGATGAGGGAAAATCGCAATCGATAGGTGGTGAAATCGATGGGAAATGACTCTGATCGAGGTGATCAAAGCTTTGGAAGTCAAACTCTACTGATGGGAAATGACTCCGATAAAGGAGCAAAAGGTAGAATGGGCAAGTTAATGCACAAAATTTGTGTTCCTCTTGTCTATGTATTTTTGTGTGGAATTTTGATTTTATATTTTTTTATAGATTTTAATTTCTATATTTTTTATTTTATAATTTTATTTTCATTTTATTTATTATTTTTAATTTCTTTTTCTTTTAAATATATAATATAGGCTTATATAAGGATATATTTACAATACATGGTAATGTAATTATTAATACTAATAACATAATCAAAATACAGAAAATAAATTATTTTGGATTTTATATAATTTTTATTATTTTTATGATTTTTTAGTTATTTTAGCCAATTTGTTTATATTTTTAAAGTAAAAAACATCTCAAAATGGGGATTAAATAAATAGGTCGAATAGTTTTAGAAATTAAAAATAGAAATAAAGCCAAAATTTTCCATAAATAATTTAATTAATAATATATAATATAAATAAAGTTATAAAATAGAAATGAATATTTTCTGAGTTTTTTATATATTTTTATAAAAAATTTTGGAGCCTTTCAGTTTTTATTAGTTTTCTTTTCTATTTTTAGTGGTTTTTGGTCTGAATTTATAAAATGCTAAAAAATAAAATATATTTTTTGGGAATTTTTCATAACATTTTTATATTGTTGGAATTTTATAAATCAAACAAGGAAAAAATGCGCTCTTTCAATTTTCAATAAATATTAGAATTTCCTATAATTAAAATACAAAAATATGGCGTGAATCTACACACTAGTAGGCACCTATCCCTATTTTTTAAGAATTTTTGGAGCACATGTGATAGTTTTAATAAATATAAGACAAACACAAAAATTATTGAGCTGGCAGGGGGCATAAATGTGAATACAATTAAAGTCGAGGAGCTTCCTGCAAATTATCCAAAATATTATAACAGTAAATGAAAGTTTATGAACTAAATAGAAATATAAAAACCTGCAAGGAGTTCTATACAAAATGCCCACCTCACCTGGAACAACACGTGAGGAGAGTTGGCAAGGGACCAATATACGAATAAGGAAAACTTAGAGTCCTGTATGTAAAATGTTCATAAAACATATTAATTAAGTTACAGGACTAAATATTAAAGATACAAAAGCTAGGGCTAAATATCCAATTAACCCACAAAATGTGTGTGATCCAACGACCAGGTGAGATTCACTTAAACACATGGCATGCCGAGGACGTACGATACCCCTTCGTAGATCAAGGGTCACGATTAGAGAATGGCTCATATCTAACGGTTGGCAAAGGTGTAGAACGAACAGTTGGTGTCTCATCTGGGCAGCTCTAAAAATCCAATGGCCAGGAGATGCGATAGACGAACTGGTGAAGAACAACTCCCCGGTGACTTTGGCTGAAGGCTAACGAGCTCCTCCTAGGGTCCCCCCTGCAGCTGATTGGCTAGGGTTATTCCTGGGTGGCACTAAAGGTGGATAGCGGTCGGAGAAGTATCAGAAACCCAAGGAATGGGTTCTAATGGCTGGGAAAAGAGTGTCGGACCTGGAGCCTTCTTTTAAACTTCAAAATCCCCTCAAAGGGGTTCTTCCTAACCTACGAGTTGTTAGACAAATTCGCGATACGGAGGAGGGTAGGTCAGGGCCTTTATGGGTGGCTATCAAAGGGGGATGATGGAGGGCAGCGAAGTCCGACGAGATGGCGGAGATGGACTTCAAGGCTCGGATCGAAGGCAAATCTGAGGGGCTAATGGGTTAATTTGGTGGAGAAACGAGATGGAAGGAAAGTGGAATGGAAATGGGGGTCAGAACCAACATTGCACGATAGAACAAAGGGTAGTCGAAGATATGTAAGCTCCGGTGAGGAGTAAATCGAAATCTAAACTAAGACTACGGATTAAAACTAAAAATAAACGTGTCAATCAAAACCTAAGGACTAAAACTAACTACAAAGCAGAGGACCGAACCTCAAGCGGTGTTGGGCCGCAAGATCTAAACCTCATGGTGGCGAGCAGTGGAGATGGTTGGGAATGACCCCCACCTCGCTTCTTCCTCGTTGCAAAGAGCGGGGACCTCCCCCTGTCACAAGAAGGTCGTCACAGGTGCACTCCGAGAGGTCAAAAGTGCAAGAAAACTGAATCGAGAAATGAAAATGGCAAAGAGGGGGTCTTTGTACATATGGAGAAGGGGTGAGGTTCAAGACAAGATCTCGTGCGCGGGAGGGATATATGGACGAAGAGGGGTACACGATGTGGATCACAGTTGAATAGTGATAATCACTTAAGAAGGAGTCGTCAGGCCTCGAGCAATGGATCAAAGTGAAGAATTGATAAGGAGATAGAGGTGGCAATTCTGACAAGGGTTAGGGCTAGGTCAGCTAGTTGACCAAGGTCAACTAGAGGTGCCATCTGGTTGGTCCACGTAGACCAACAAGGAAAAACCAGTTTAAAAATAATTGTAAATTCAATACTAAATATTAATCAATTTTATCAATTTTATTAATTTTAAGTTATAAAATAAAAATGGTATTATTTTCTATAGTATTTTATTATGATTTTTATTTATTTTTATTGGCTATTTTATTACAAATTACTTTTTAGTGGTGTATTTATAGGTATATTTACATAAGTTTTTTAGTGTTTTATTTTTATTTTGTATTTTAGATTTTATTCTTTTATTTTCTTAATTTATATATTTATAACTTATTTTTATATAAATAAATATTTTTATTGTATTTTTCTGATATTATTTGTACAATTAAATAAATATATGTAAATAATATATAGGTATAAGTATAGGTATTTCATTTTTATATTTTTTATATTATATTATTTTATTATTTTCTTTATGATTTTACTTTATTCTAAATATGTACATATACTATAAATAATATATATAAAATAATAAAATATAAAATTATTAAAAAAAGAATAAATAAAATGAATATTTTTTTCGAGTATATTGTACAATAGGAGTCTAAAACCTAATGTTCACAGCTTAACTTGAAATTAAATGAAACCATCTTCATTAAATAGTTTATTAAAAGTTATATACAATTAAAGTGATTTTGATACATTTTGATTTTTTATTGTGGAGATATGGGTCTGGGAAGTTTGGATATTAGCTTTTTATTTAGAGTATAAAAAGTACATTGTATATTATTTTTATATGAAATAAATTTTATATTTTTCTATATACTATTATCAACAGTTTTTATGTACAAAATTTCTTTATTTGAGGAATAAAAGATGGAAAATAAAACAGGTCTCAAAAATGCAATATTTGATGAATAAAATAATGAGGATTTTATTGTCTTTTTGGCTCATATCTACCCCTACTTTTTCCTTGTCGACCTATTCATCAAGATGCTTAGGTCTCACGAATTAGGGTCATAAAATACCTTTGGTATTTTATTCCTTTTTTTCTTTTCTTTATTTTATAACCTTGACATTAAAAATTGTATTTTATATACAATAAATAGAACAAAGAATGGATGTTAATTTGTGGAAAATAATGCTATATACATGCATTAGCTGGGGTTTTAAGGCCAAAATGATAGAATAAATATGATAAAATGGAGATCCATCACACATCCATTAAGGATCAAGGGAGATCGAGTTCTTACAGGGATCAGATCGGAATAGAGATGGGATTGGGTCTACCTTCATAGGTCGGGAACAACTTTGGAATACTCGTCTTCTAGCTCCATGAATGTTGTGGCTATCAGGGTTTGAAAGGGATGATGTTGTCACCCTCCTTCAGCCTTGCCTTGGGATCTTCTCGCAGTTGAACTTGTCAGAGTCAACTACTATAATATATTAGGACTTCATTACTTTTTTTGAATCGAGGATACATGGTGAAAGGAATGCTAGGAAGTCCACTTTCTTTGTTCTCAAAGGGAATTAGCACCAAAAAAATGTGACCTATATATTCTCCATATCCACTTTCAAAAGCTCCAAGAAGAAAGTTACATGTGAGTATTTCAAAAGAGAGAGTCCTTGGCTTCACTCAATATTCAAAAGTCCGCACACTTCTGATAAAAATCTATACTCAACACTCTAGATGATGATGCAGGGGAACCGAAGTCATCAAATGAAGCTCCCTCCATTCTCCCCCTCTTTGAATGCATGAGGAATCAACGCCCTAGGATGCCTCTCGAATTACCAACCATTAAACATAGGATAATGTCCTCTTATACTGAAACATAGGAACCTTACACTGGGATAAGTTATACTCCGAGCTATGTTGTCATATCAAGATTACATCAACTATATCTTCTTTGGTTACAACCTTGCTCCTTGCTTTTCCTTTATATCAATCGAACAAAAATAAAAAAAATTAACATCACTTATCCCTTATTCCATATCCGAATGGGTCACACAGGACTCAACCTTCGAGCCTTACTGCAAAGAAAGCTGATACATGTAGTGTATTTGTTACTAAATCATTTATCCAGGTGTATCACAATTAAATTACAAAGTAGAAGCACCATACGATATTTTTATCCTTCGAAAATGCATATTTTATTTGATAACAAAGTTGGATTAGATTGAAGTAAGTTCCTTCGGAACAGTTCTTTTGGTTCATAATCTTTTTTGTGAATTGTGTGTAGTTTAACGATCAAAAGGACATCATGGTAAATATGATGTGGTATAATTATATGTTGTATTGATTATATTTATTCTCAAAATATTTTTATAGATTTTTGATTCAAAAGTGATACGAATTAGGGTAAAATGGGGTTGCCCTTGTGGGGAGGTAACTTGACATCCCATCTCATTTTTTCTATTTTTTATTTTTTTGAAAAATAAATCTGTATAAATTCATCATTATATCCTTTTATTATGTCGTTCATGTTTCGTGCAACATACTCCTACAACTTCCATCTAGACAACCACTTTTAACGGTCGCAGAATTGTTGAAATCGACCATGTCTGGATGGGGAAATGGGGCTGCTCCCTTGGAGAAGCCAACGGGCTGCTCCCACCGTCATTTTCCCCCATATTTTTTTTTATTTTTTTAGAAAATAAAAAGATTATATTCATCACTATATCTCTCTAATATTCCATTAAAATCTCGTCAGAAATAGAGATTTATATGCCCTCCATCCACAACAGGTCGATTACAACAATTATAAGATCGTTAAAATTACCTCTTCTCTATGAAGGGTATAGGAGTCTCTATTTCTGACGATATTTTAATGGAATTTAAAAAGATATAGTGATGAATATTCATATTTTATTTTCCAAAAAAATAAAAAAATGGGGGAAATGGAGGTGGGAGCAGCACGTTGACTCCTCCTAGGGAGCAACCCCATTTTACTCTCTCTCTCTCTCTCTATATATATATATATATATATGTGTGTGTGTGTGTGTGTGTGTGTGTGTGTGTGCGTGCGTGTGCGTGTGCGTGTGTGTGTGTGTGTAGGGGTTGATGGGGCTGCCCCCTAGGGGCAGCCAACATGGCTGCCCCGCCCCATTTTTGGGTAATTTTTTTTATTTTTTGAAAAATATCGTCATGTATATTCATCCATATATCTCTCCTATATGCCATTCAAATTTTGTCAGAAACAGAGACTCCTAAGGCCTCCATCCAGACAGGGTCGATTTAAAAAATCCTACGACCATTAAAAAATGACGTTTGGATGGAGGTCGTAGGAGTCTCTGTTTCTGACGAATTCGAATGAGATATAAGAGGGATATAGGGATGAATATACATAGTGATGTTTTTCCAAAAAAATAAAAAAATTCGCAAAAAATGCAGTGGGGGCAGCCATGTTTGCTGCCCCTAGGGGGCAGCCCCATTTTTCCCATATATATATATATATATGTATGTATATATATATAGGGGGCCTTTCATATGAGACGTGGTCCTTTCATCCCTAAGGAAGGCCAACGATCTGGGCCATTGGATTCAAATCCAACGGCATCTTCAATTTTGTTGCCCAAAAGGGTATTTTGGTCATCAACTTTTGCATTAATTATGCACCCAAATTAATATTCCAAAATACTAAATTTAGCTACTTTCATTTTTGGTATTTTTCGCAATATCATATTTAAAAAAATCTAATTTTGTGCTGGACGATATTATCTCAAGCATATATTTGTATCCTCATGCAATTTTTTGTATAATTTAAGGTTCCTTTTGTAATGACTGCATGTCTTTTGTAGAATCTGTTGTTCATTCCAAAAGTCGGTCGTTATTTGTATATTTTGCATGGTTTTTTGTAAAATACAATTCATATTAGTAATTATTGTGTGGTTCTTTGTAACGATTGTATGGTTCTTTGTATAATAAAATTTGTATAGTTTTTCGTAACAATTGTGCTAGTCATTCACGCTTAGTTGATTTGAATATACAAACCAAATTTATATAAAACACATCTAAAATGTATAATGGACATCCAAAATGTGTAATGCACATCAATATATACAAGATTTATAAAAAAAATACAATTTTCATTTGCAACCATTTGATTTTTAAAAATACATACCAAATAGTATAATACATATCAAAATTGTATAATACACATTAATAATGTATATTATACATCAATATTGTATAGTACACATCAATATTGTATCAAACTACGAATCGTTCTTCATCCAGGACTGGTTGCAGCACCGTGTACACGCATCGGCAACTGAGATGAACGACATAGATGAACAACGACCTCCTCGCAGCGGCAACGGCCTTCCTCATGATAACGACGGAGATGAACGGCGGAGACGAACGATAGAGATGAACGACGGCCTCCTCGCAGCGGTCAAACCAAACCAAACCAAATCAAATCAAATCAAATAAACATGTTTTAGGAAAAAAATCAGAGACGCCCAAATCAAAGCAAATTAAATAAAATGAACTTCTCACGAACTATACTAATACGCAGATCTCGTTCGCGCCCATCCGATCTCCTCCTGATGAACTAATCTGCTTGTCGTCCTCTTCCCCATGCCACTGTAAACACACGAGAATGATGCCTCACTCTATGATGGACCTAAGGCCCAAATAATGCTTGATTTTGAAGCTGCTAAATCTTGCTCTTCGGAATATGGTTGCCCATTCCTCCATCTCCCTCTCGGCAGAACCGAAGGCTGTCATCAGCCAACGTCACCAAAGAACTGCGCTTCGAACAGCTCTTTGTCAATCTTATCAAAGCCAAACACCATGTCGTATATGATGACCTTTCCACCCTTTGGAGGTATAACCTCTCAGCATGTTTTCAAGCCTTACGTAATCATCATTGTTCCAATCATGCAGAATTTGCTGCACATAAACGCAAAGATAGGAAGAGCACGAAAAGAGGCCCGCATGTAGATAGATATATAGGCACCACTACGGTAATTAACGAAGGTTTAGGTACCTTGACAAGTATGGCATCAACTGCAGGAATTTGTTCAAACAGTCCCCGGCAATCATATCAACTTCACCGCTACTCTCTGGCACAGCTTCAGCAACAACATGTGGCAGATCCATCACCACACACTTGATCTGGGGGTATGCCATGGCGGGTGAATCCTCCACTCTCGTGCAAGCCATCGTCAACGACTGCCGAGACGCAATCGAAGGTATCTGCTCAATGGTCGATGCCGGCGGAGGGACTGGGGTGCACGTCCAAATATTTAGGGTTTCCAATTTTGAATAAGCAATTAAGTTGACATTAATGGAGGAGATAATTGAGGTAGTTGCATTCTATATTTAGATAATGTATAAAGACCAAAATGGGTTTTTGTTTAATTTATAAATAGAATTAACATGTAATTAATTCCGACCACAAGATCAATTATAAATGGCTGAGATCGTTGGCCTTCCTTAGGGATGGAAGGACCATGTCTCATTTGAAAGATATCATATATATATATATGTATGTATATGTATGTATATATGTATATATATATGTATGTATGTATATATGTATATGTGTGTGTGTGTGTGTGTGTGTACATGTGTATACATGTGTGCGTGTGCGTGTGTGTTACATTTGAATTAAGGTGGCACCTTTTCATGAATATGGAAAGGTGCCATCTAAGGCCATTAGATGATGAGTGTACGGGTGAGATTGAAACCACTAGGTGGTTTTCATGTCAACTAACATTCCTAAAATGTTGGTGTATTAAATTAGTGCTAATTTAGTAAAATACATGTCATTGATCTTTCTATATTTAGGTATATACTTAGTGATGTACGGAATTTTCCAGAAATATCGGATGAAATAATTGATCATGTTTTGAAACAACCGTTAACAATTTACAAATGATTAAGATATTTTACAATTCTGTGTTATAAATTACAAACGCGTAACCACTAATATTCACAAAAAAACCAAAAAGCTTACGGAAAAAATTCTAAAATGATTAATTTGTATTTTTTGTGTAGATGTGTTTCCTAAAATATAGAGTGCTTTGATTATGTACTAATAAATTGATATACACATGGAAAAAATTCTTAAAATGATGGGATTTTTGTTACAACTATATTAGCTAATATACGAAGATTTTTGTTTAGCTGTGTTTACTACAATATTAAGTGCTTTGATCACGTTTTAATCAATTGATATACATGTGGTGAACATTCTTTTTGTAAACTGCATTTTATTTATTTTGAAAATAATCATCCAACGTTATGTGGAAGCAATGTTTGTCAAACACAGTACTTTTTTGTAAATTTCGTAGTCTTTTTTCTAAACTGCTATTTTGAAAATTTTTGTAGTCTCTTTTGAGAACATTCTGTTAGAGCAATGTTTGTAAAGTGTGATACGTTTTCGTAAAATCTGTTTCTATTTTGTAAAATATATTGCTTATTATTAATGTATAAATTATTTTATATGTCCATCCAACGTGTTTCCCAATCTTGTGGATCCATCAAAATTCGTCGTCCATTGTAAACTTTGTGTATATTATGTAAAATCCATGCTCTCACTGTAAAATAAAAAACCAATTAGTAATACTTAATGGGCGCATGGAAATAACTGTAGGAAAATGTCAGACCATTGTATAATAACTGAGTTCAATGTAAAACATACTTTACAATTGTAAAATATGTTAACGAAATTGATTTAAAAAATCCTGCGACCGTTAAAAAAATGACGTCTGGATGGAGGCCGTAGAAGTCTGTTTCTGACGAAATTCGAATGACATATAGAAGGGATATATGGATAAATATGCATGGTGATATTTTTCAAAAAAAAATAAAAAAATACGAAAAATAAAGTGGAAGCAGCTATGCTGACTGCCGATAAAGGGCAAGATAACGACCTCTCTAAAAATATAAACCATAGATCTCGCGGAGACGAGGAAGGCACGAAAAAAGCCTCCAGTCTACGGGGGATTGGAGAGAGTCCGAGAGGAAATTTCCACGACGAGACAAAATGGATGGTTCGTATACAGATTAACGAAGCACATATAAGAACTTCCACAAGAATTTACGAGTCGACCTGTGGATCGGGAAGCATCCTTTTACTCTCGTGTTTTGATCCTTCCTTCAATATTTAAAAACGCATGAACCCTCAACCAAGTCGTCTCATCTTTGTCTTGAAGCAAATGGACATGGATCTCACAAATAATACGGAAGCGTACAGAAACGAGAAATATGACGGATTAACAAACAATTCAAGCAACAAGAAGAACCGTGAGCAATCAAATAATCACCGAACAAGAACAAAATCAACCACAACTGCACAGAAAATTTTAATGTGGAAACCCTCATAATGAGAGGTGGGAAAATCATGGGACATACTCGACCCAATCAAACTTCTCCACAAAAATAATGATGAAACGTTCACCTTATAGGTTCTCTCCAAGGTGTATCAACAATAAACCATACCAACAAAGATAAAAGCGAAAGAAGATATAAAGATGTCACCCAAAGTTCATAGTCCAAACTTGCTCCACAATGGCCCAATCACGACTACTCCTCGGTGTAACCTCCGAAACGAACATCAACCCGATCCTAATGATTTGTTAAAGAAGGGAAGTTAGATGTTACTGCCCTACATGAACGTCAACCCGATCCTAACGATTTGTTAAAGAAGGGAAGTTAGATGTTACTGCCCTATTTTCCAAAATGCAGTAGCAGGGGAAGTCACAAAGGGGTCCAACAGGCTTTCCAAATCCATCAATTATGTCCACTAGAATTGAGAGAAAGACTAGGCAAATTGCCTCTGTGCCCAAAGTGACATTTTGCATCCATGCTCAGCATGAGCTAGAATTAGTTTGGACAGATGTATAACCCAAAAAATCTCCCCCTCCCGCCCATGAGAATGACATCACCAACCAACAAGCTCCATGTATAGAAGATAGACTCCCGAAGTCCAATATGATGATTGAGTTCCCGCATGAAATGGAACTCACCATCCAACACACTCATCATCTGCAAAGAGGAGTCTGCTCCAATCCAATAAGGGAGCGACAATGTTTAAACTTTTCCAATGGTAATATCTTGGTCATCATGTATGCATCGTTGTCATTTGTACAAATTTTTTGTCAAGAACAAGTTACTTCTCTTTTAAGACATTTTGTATCCAAGGATATCTCACATCAGTGTGTTTTGACATCGCATGAAAAGTGGAGTTCCTGCCAAGGTGAATAGCACTCTGACTGTTACAATAAAGCATGTACTTCTTCTGATCAAAATCAAGTTCATGCATGAACTTCTTCATCCACATCAACTCCTTGCACGCCTTTGTAGCTGCAATGAACTCGACCTCTGTAACCGATAAAATAACGCACTTCTGGAAATGAGATTGCTAAGAAACCGCACCGCCTGCCAATGACATCAAATAACCTGGATGTCACCTGCTATTTCTGAATATGTGTATATAATAAGAATAGGCTTCTTTGCTCCAAAGTAAAGAGAGTAATTGCTCGTACATTGAAGATATCTCAAAGATCCATTTGACTACTTCACAATGTTATTTCCCTGGATTTAAGATGAATTTACTAACAACTCCATTTGCATGAGCAATGTCAGGTCTTGTACAAAACATCATGAGACTATATGTGGTTGATGCATAGGGAAGTCTCTCCATATCTTTCTTTTCTTCATCATTCTGTGGGTTATCTTTGAGGCTTAGCTTGAAATGCGCTCCAAGAGGGGTGTTAGTTGGCTTTTGATTCTTTATATTAAATCTCTGAAGTACCTTCTCAATGTATTTATCTTGAGACAAAGAAAACCCCCTCGACTTTCGATCCCTTGTTATCTTTGTTCAAAAAAATTGGCTTGTCTGTTCCAAGTCCTTCATAGAATAGGACTTTCTCAACTGCTTCTTCAAGTAAGAAATTCTTACATTGTTTCTACCAACAATCAATATATCATCCACATAAAGCAACAAAATGATGAAGTCATTACATGAGAAATTCTTCATGAAAACACAATGATCCGAAGTAGTCTTGGAATAACCATGCTCCCCCATGAATGATTCAAACTTCTTGTACCATCGCCTTGACGTCTAATTTAAGCCATATAGGATTTTCTTTAACCTGCAAATGTGATCTTCCTTGCCTTTAACTACAAAGCCCCCTAGTTGCAACATGTAAATTTCCTACTCAAGGTCATTGTGGAGGAAAGATGTCTTCACATCCATCTGTTCACTGTCCAAGTCAAGACTAGCTACCAAGCAGAGAACCACCCTAATGAACGAGATTTCACCTAGGGTTTAACTTTATTTGAGATTTTTACCCCACGAACGTTAAAAACTAGTTAAAATTCCTCTATGACCTTTCACAGAACATAATTACCACATCGACCATATAAATTACCCCAAGAATCCTCATGAGCTTCAAACAGATTAACTGCATGGGGGTAAGAGTTAGCAAGTTTATAAGGTCGAAGGGGGAATTATGATATTTCAAAGGTTGAGAAGGTAATTTATAAAGTTTATATGGTTTATATGGCAAAAATACCATTTTATTTACTGAAGAAAATGTGAAGTGTTGTTGTTACCCGAAATGAGAACCCAAAACAATCAAAGAAATTTTATTTTAAATGCAAATCAAAGCACTAAATGAATAAAATGAATATTTTATATTTTAATTATTAACTTGATATAGCTCCCAAGGTCGAACTCAAGGAGTCAATTGTTATTAGACGAGTGTTATTCAATTCAACAAAAAATCAAAGAAATGAAAAATGAGCTCAAAGTAAACTACTCTTGGATTTTTAGGGAATTTGTATCATTTAAATTTTTGTGAAATTAATTTTAATATTTTTTATGTTTCTTTAAATTTTTACTGATTTTTAATTTTGCAATTTTTATATTTTAAATTTTTAAACAAAGTAAATAACTAAAATGTAAAAGAAAGAAAGAAAACACTATTTTTATATTTTTTATATATGGTAAAGATATCTAGAAAATTCCAGCAACTTTTTTTAGTTTTGTACAAAATTAACAATTTTTAGTTTCAAATATTTTTGGGATATTTACCCAGCGAACCCTGAAATCTTTCAAAATTACCTCTACGACCTTTGAAACATCGATATTCCTCCCTAGACCCTGTAATCTTGCTCCGTCTTACCTCACGAACCCTACCGTTAAATTGGCACACCTAGAGTTAACTTCTTTAGGTTAAAAACGAGTTAATCTAACCACCTATGATCGAATGGTTATAATTAAATAAGAGAAAAAAAGGGAGGAGGACTTGTGCAGGGGAGGTGGCAGGATCGGAGGAGGCTTTACGAGGCCGGCCGTGGGTCTTCTAGCTGGAGCAGAGGAGGCGGCGGATGCACGCGGGGGGGCTCGAGCAGGGCAGCAGGGTCGGGGGAGGGGGCATCGACCTGGGGGGATGCATCGTGCCTGAAGCGAGGGATGAAGCGAGCCGAGGGCGAGCAGCGGAGGAGGAAGGCCTGCGATGGCCATCTTTCTTCTTGTTCTTTTCCTCCCCTCTTTACTCCTCCCCGTTCCCCGTCGCCATCCTCCATCTCCACTGCTCTCACCTCTCCTGCCCCTTTTCGATTGACCACCTCCCCCTCCCCCTCTCATGGATCCCAAGCCTTCCTCCAAAGCTACCGGCACGGAGCCGCCAGTCCAATCGAAGCCCGCTCCTTCTAATCGAGATGCCCAACTTCCGATAACCACCTCAGAGAAGGAGGAGCCCTCGCAGAGGAAGCAGCTTGCACCCAAGAGGACCTCCAACAAGGACAGGCACACCAAAGTTGACGGCCGTGGCCGCAGGATCCGTATGCCGGCCCTCTGCGCTGCAAGGATCTTCCAACAAGGTCAATCACGCACCCGGCGGGCCCCGCATCTGTTGAGATCAGTGCGCGACCCAATTGGGCTGCCATGGTGGGGAGGACACAGGTGGGGGCAGGGATGTGGCCTGCTGTTGGCAGCTTCGGGATGGGGATTGTCGCGACGTCGAGCTCCGGAGACGGTGGGTGGGAGGGAGGTCAGGACCGGGCCTCGACGAGGGAGGGCGGTTGGCGGCGGAGCCTGGAGCAGGGGGGAGGGCGGTTGGCGATGCTCCGGAGGGAGGGGCGGCGCAACCGTTGGGTTGGTGCAGGTGGCGAGAAGGAGTGGCGGAGGGGGAACCTGCTGGACGCAAGAGGATGGAGGGCGCATCCCTGGAGCAGAGCAACAGGGGCGTTGGGGGCGCATCGTTCGCTCGTGGGAGTTGTGGGCAGCGCACGATCATGGCGTGGACGGCGGTTGCGCAGGCGGCGCCCCGGAGGGAGGGGCGGCAGTCGTCGGGGGCTCGACTTGGGGCTTCAGGCGGCGCAACGGGAGCCGGGGCTTCGACGAAGACGGCGGGGAGGCGGCGGTGGGAAACGGATGTGAGGAGGGAGGGGTGGAATGGCAATAACCGTAAATTTGACAAACAAGATGGGTATATTGTTACATTTAATAACGGAATCTGGTTAGTTTTAACGGACAAATGGATGGAGGTTAACCAGAGGGTCTGCACGGTAATGGTTAGCAAGATTACAGGGTCTAGGGAGGAATATCGATGTTTCAAAGGTCGTAGAGGTAATTTTGAAAGATTTCAGGGTTCGCTGGGTAAATATCCCAATATTTTTAGATTTCTTTTAGGGTTTTCAAATTATTTAAAGTAGAAAATAAAGAAATAGTGAAAAAAGCTATTGTTTTTTCTATTTAAAATATAAAATAATCTTAGTAATCCAAAAAACCAATTTTCTAAAAAAGAGGATTTATTAAGCTTCAAACAGAGACAAAAATATATTTTCTAACTTTTTATTGATTTTATATGAATTTTTATGTATTTTCTATAATATGCATTTTTTTGTTTTTATAAAACAATTTTAGATAAAACGTGTACATGAAATAAAATGACTCAAAACACGCGCACAAGAATTTTTTAAATATTTTTCATTTTTTGTAGTTTTTATACTGAAAACATGATGCTTTTTTGTAGTTTATAATTTATTAAAAATAGAAAATCAAATTGATGTTGCAAATAAAATATACTGGAAATAAAACACATTCACAAGAGCTTAACATGATTTTTATGGGAATTTTGGATTAATTAAAACATTTATTTCATGCAAAACTAGGCATAAATTTAAATCTGAAATTAAGGGAAAGAGATTAATTATTTTATAACTGGAGACTGAATACCAAACGAAATAGAAATGCAAAGTTGTTAATGCAAAATTCCCAACAAAAATGTGCAAAGCACAAGCAATCAGTAACGCAGAGCATAGATGTAATTACGTCAAAATATTCTTAATTTTATTAACAGATGAGGCGTACAGGATAGAACATGCAATTGTACCAGACACACATGTGTACAAGCACGTGAACACCATAGACAGGGACGAAAAAGCAATTAAACAAACTGCATGGTTTAATAAAGAGTTGAAATTGTTTTTAACAGTTTATGGCCTATGATGAAATAGAAGGAAATATAGGGAGAGCAGTGCAAATTACCGAGGGTAGCGAACACGTCTTAAGACGGGAAGTGTATGCGACGGAGATGTCTTCAGCTGGATTTGATCAAATGGCGTCAATTTGGGCGCGCACGGACCATTGAGATTGGATCTGGAAGCACCCTCGTTTGAGTGGATGAGGGTCAATTGGACTCTCTCTTGCACACCTGGACCTGAAAATATGCACGTAGCATGAAGGCGATGCCTCGGCTGGATTTATTGAGCTCTGAAATTGAGAGGAGTTGCGGTGAATGGGTCTTGACCTCCGGTAAAGATGCGGAAAGGAGATCACGTCTCTGATCTGATCTGATGACCAGATCTGATCTGATGACCAGATCTGAGGGGTTGGGGCTGTGCATGTGAGATGATCGGTGATGGAGTTGGGATGAATTAGGCGTGGTCGTTGCCTCGATCCAGTGGTGAATGGCTGGAGAGGCTCGTGCGTGGCGGAGGAATTTAGGTAACATCTGGATCACATCGATTCAGCACTAGTTTGCACACTAAATGAGTGCTTTAAGACCATGCATGGTCTTGCAGCTGCTGGTGGTGAGGGTATGCGTCAAAGATCGGTCAGCTAGAGAGGAATATTTGGAAGAAGTATTTATAGGTGAAGCCCATGGTCTGGAAGGATCGACGGGAGCGCATGAAAATTAGTTAGAACAGACGAATCAGGGGTGCTAGCTTGGATCACAAATCTTTTCTCTTTAACTGGGTATAAGAATCGCAACGGAAGGATGTCGGAGGAGGGTGAGATATATAAATCGGAGAAATAGGGTTTGACGAAGCGCAAATGGGTCAAGACCGGCTGAAGGGGGAGTTGACCCGGGTCAATGGACTCGGGTTAATCAATAGAAATTCTGATAAATCAATAAATCAAATTAAATAAAAATACAATAGGAAATGGTTTTAAATTAAAAATAAATAAAATAAATATTGTTAATAATTTAATATATTATTTTATGGTGGCTTTAATAAATTAAAACATAGATAATTAAAGTAAAATAAATAAAAATCTTTATTATAGGTATAAAATACATATTTATACAATAATTAATTTCAATGAATTATATTTACAAATAATTACATAAATTAATAATTTATTTATAGAATAAATTGAGGATTTTAAAAATATTTTTATTTTATTTTTATGAGTTAATTTAATAGTACAAATAAATAGAAATATATACAATATAGGTATAGTATACCTATAAAATAGATACATTATTTTATAAGAATTTTTTATTATTTTTTATTTGATTATTTTTATTACATTTTATATAAATAAAATGCAATATATACAAAATAATAAAAATGCAATATGTACATTTACAAATTAGAAAATAAATAAATAAAAATATGTACAATATATACATATGTGCAAGTATACCAATAGGCTCCCAAAGCCTACTTTTTCCATATTAACTCTAATTTTAGTGAAATGTTATTTGATAGGTAATTTTACAAAAGAAACTCTAAAACTGAGTACACCCAATTTGGAGTTCGTATTGTCAAGTTATAAAGATTGGATATTAGACTTTACGATTTTTTGGTTTTGAGATTTATTGGTATTTATTCATATTTATTTTTTATTTATATTTGTGTATTTTTTACTAATTTTTATAAATAATTCAGAAAAAGAATTGAGTTATTTGGAGTTATAATAAATAAATAGAAAATAAAGAAGTTTTATATACATAATATACAAATATACAAAGGGGTCCAAACGCCAAAACTCACATGATTTATTCCATAATCTTTTGGTATTTTTAATAAATAGTATTAGTTACAAAATGAAGTTCAAAAGTGATTTGGTCATAATGGAGTTTTCTATAAATAGTTGTGAACCTGAGAAGTTGGACTTTTAGGCTTTTTAGGTTCATTGTAATTATTTATTTACTAGTTAAATGATTTTTCTGATTTTTTATAAATAAATAAAAATTATTATAAGAAACTTCCAAGAAGGAAATATTTTTATTTGAGGTTATTTTATTGATGAATAAATTAGGTGAAAATATGTACAAGGTGAAAAATATGTATAAGTTGAAACCTTTCACAACCAATCTACCTTTGTACCTTGTATTTGTAGAGTATTCATCATATTTTACTCTATAAACCTATTTGTTTTTCAATGCCTACTTGTCTTTGGGCAACTTCATAAGCTCAAAAGTGTGATTATCATGAAGGAATTCCATCTCTTCTTTCATGGTTTCTACTCATTTTTCCTTGTTTGCATCTTATAAGGCTTCTTCATAGCATTCAGGATCACCACTATCTGTCAACAAAATTTATTCTTGTGCACAGTATCTGGTTGAGATGACCTCTCTCTCACGAATCTCTTTTGTGGGAGAGCATCAAAAGAAGAAGAAGAAGAAGAAGAAGAAGAAGAAGAAGAAGAAGAAGAAAAAGAGCACTCATCATCCTGTCCACTGTCATCATCACCATCATATGTATCAACATCAGGAATAGAGATATGTGGCATGTCCTCCTCATCTCCTGTGTCTAACACTTGCTCATAAGCATAATCTAAAACCACATGTGGAGCACTCTACAATGGAACTGGATCCACATTATCTGACTCATAGTTGCTTGAAGGAGAGTCCTTAGTAGCCTTATGGATGCCCTAAATAGTTTGATCCTCAGAAAAGATCGCATTCATGCTCCTCGCCATTCTTCTTAATTGGATCAGAAGACATATAGCCAAGATCGTTTTGGCCATATCCCAAGAAAATGCACTTATTTGTCTTTGCATCTAACTTGGACCTTCCAAACTTAGCAGCATACATAAATACGTGGCACCCAAAGACCTACAAATGGTTGTATGAGATATCATTTCCATGCCAAACTCTATCAGGAACATCATCATATAAAGGTACATGCGGAAAAAGATTAATAACATGAACTACAGTAAAAAGTACTTCACGGTAAAAAGAATTAGGCAACTCACGGTATAAATATGTATAAGTTGAAACCTTTTACAACCAATCTACCTTTGTACCTTGTATTTGTAGAGTATTCATCATATTTTACTCTATAAACCTATTTGTTTTTCAATGCCTACTTGTCTTTGGGCAACTTCATAAGCTCAAAAGTGTGATTATCATGAAGGAATTCCATCTCTTCTTTCATGGTTTCTACCCATTTTTCCTTGTTTGCATCTTATAAGGCTTCTTCATAGCATTCAGGCTCGCCACTATCTGTCAACAAAATTTATTCTTGTGCACAATATATGGTTGAGATCGCCTCTCCCTCACGAATCTCTGTGGTGGGAGAGCATCAGAAGAAGAAGAAGAAGAAGAAGAGTACTCACCATCTTGTCCACTGTCATTATCACCATCATATGTATCATCATCAGGAATAGAGATATGTGGCATGTCCTCCTCATCTCCTGTGTCTAACACTTGCTCATAAGCATAATCTAAAACCACATGTGGAGCACTCTACAATGGAACTGGCTCCACATTATCTGACTCATAGTTGCTTGAAGGAGAGTCCTTAGTAGCCTTACGGATGTCTGATGAATCTCGATTCATAATTCTTTATTCTATCATTTGTCCTTAAAAACCCAAGCAAATGCATGTAAATAACATCAATTTGTGCATATTAGCATTCAATATTTATTGTATTTATTGTACATAAAATAAGGTTTTTAATGCCAAAATTATAGAATAAAAAGAAGAAAAGAAAAAAGAATAAAATATTGCAAATATTTTATAACCCTAACCCCGAGACCAAGGCCAGAATGGAATTGGTCGACAAGGAATAAAGTAGGTGGAGATAAGGGCCGAAAATACAATAGATACCTCATTTATTTATTCATTCATTTATGCATTTTTGACACCTATTTTGTATAGAATTATTTATTCATCAAATAAAAATCTTTTGGTACATGAAAGTTGTATATAATAATGTAAGTAAAAATACAAAATTGAGTTTGTGTAAAAATAATATATAGTGTACATTTTATACACAGAATAAAAAGCCAGAATCTCAACTTCACAGACCCATATCTTGCAGATAAAAACTCAAATCTACCAAACTCACCTTTAATTGTATATAGCTTTCCAAGAACTATTTAATAAAATTAGTTTCAGAATTTTTGGAGTTTATTTGTGAAAGTTAGGTTTTGGGCCCCTATTGTACAAAATATCGATTAAAATATTCAATTTATTCATTACTTATTATTTTTACAAATTCGTATTTTTATAATTTTGTAAACATTATGTATAACCTATGTGTACATTAAAATTAGAATTAAACCTAAAATAAAAAGGAGAATAAAATAAAATTATGTCAAAACATAGATGAAATACCTATGTTCTATATGTATATAAATAAAAGGGAAATACATTCTTTAATTCTTTTATACTTTCATATTTTTATAATACAGTAAATATTATGTATATTTTATTAAAAATACAAATCCAAAATAAAAAAACAAATAAAATGAATTAAATGTATATAAAATATAGGTAAAATACCTATAAGTATACCTACATATTACATATACCTATTTATTTAAAAATGTAAATAAACTCATATAAATTAAAAAAAAATATATTTATACTCAAAAAAATAATTTATAAAAATATAAAATAAGAAAATAAATTAATAAAATAAAACATATAAAATAAAAATACATTATACAAAAATAAACATAAATACACTTATAAATACATTATTAAAGTAAACCCATAATAAAATACATCAAAAAATAAATAAAAATCATAAATAAATACTACATTAATTAATAAACATTTTTTATTTTATAAGAAAATTCTAATAAAATCATTTATTATGTTAAATAAATTATTTTCGAATAAATTTCCCTGTTTTGTCCTGTAGTGTCTTAGGTGGACCAATCAAGACGCGCCAAAAGTTGACCGCGGTCAACTGTCCCACATGGGACTCTGACCCATCAGAACCGTCTTTTCCCGTGTTTTCTTTCCATTTTCCCGCTCGATCTATCGCTCCATTGACAACAATCACTTCACGAGATTTATGCCCCGTTCATTATGCATTCACGCCACCCATTTGGATCGCTTGTACAGTCATTATATTCTTCGATATTTGCCGGTCAAATAAGGGTGCCAACCATGTTTATAAATAACTCCATCTCCCTCCTTCTCCATTTTGGCCATTTCCCTAACCCTAGAGCCCCCACCTTCGGCCTAGCGTGCATCCAGGTGACAGTTGGAGGTCCCCTGAAGGTCGTGGAAGCTCGCGGAGGAAGGAGATGCGCCCAAGGCGGCGCTCCGACGACCGTCCTGCTCCTTGGCCCACAGCCAGGTTTGAGCTGCGCTTTTTAATTATTTTTAGTAGCTTTTAATGTTAGCTTTTACTTATGTCATTAGGTTAGTCATTAGACTCTAGGTTTAGCTTAATTTAGCCCCTTCGTAGTTCGCCGGAGCTCCGCTTCGGTGAACCCATTTTACTGTGACTCCACTGTTCTCTGCCTCGCCAAACCACCCCCACTCTGTCCTCTTCGCTTATACTTCATTCCAGGCACCCTCACTCATTCGGATCCTTACCGGATCTGTGGAACCGATCTCCTTCTTCCACCTATCGCCGGAGATCTCCGCCCACTCCATCTTCCACCCATTCAACCGCCAATAAACGCCCCAGTCCCTCTTTTTGCTCGTGTGAATTCTCTTGCAGGGTCTGGAGCACCAAAGGACTCCTACGGAGTCGATTTTTGAAGGAAGAGGAGGTACCTGGAGCCCCTTTCTTCTCCGTGCTCGCCTTGCCGATCCTTGGGCTCCCGGCCTCCCTCGCGACCATCATTAGATGCGGAAGACCTCCCTGGAGGTGGGGACCCCAACGCCAATTCCAAAGACCTTCGGGAAGAGGAGAAGCTAGCGATCAAAGTTCGGGGAAGACAAGTTCTTCCCTGTTCTATGAAGAGCAGTGTCCGTTCGATCGGGGGAGGAGCCCCAGATTCTATCGTGGCCGTCCATCTTAGCCATGCCTCAGTCGTTGATGTAGATGAAAGACCTGATCTGGACCACTCATCGGCGAACCGTCATCGGCCCACGTGGATGCGCCATGTGGATAAGTGAAGAGAAATCAGCCGTCGGATGAAGCGCATTAGGGGTAAATTGCATATCTAACCCCCGACATTTTTGTATTTAATTATTAATGCTATAAATAAAATACGGAGTTTAAAAATAAGTGGACTTTTTGCACTGAGACCCATGTACTTGTTTGATTTGCTATTGGGTCCAATCCACGTCACCTCACGTGTCGTCCCACGTGAGGTGACAAAAGTGGGCAATTTGTACTTATGCCCTGGCAGTTTTTGTAGTCGTAAAATAGTTCTTAAATATTAAATAAATATTTATTTCTGTTGGTATATTTGCACTGTGCCCCCAACAAGTTATTTTATTTGCACAAATACCCCTGCCAGGCTGTTTTATTTTTATGTGTTTTATCTATTTATTAAAAGTACCTATGTTGCTCCTAAAATTTCACAAAAATAGGATTAGATGTTTCATGCCTCATACTTTCACGCCACATGTCCATTTTACATTTTTTGCATTTAACCTAATTATTAAAAATGAAAAAGGAGCCATTTTTGTATTGTTTAATTATAAAATACAAAAAAAATATAAAATGTTTTTGAAAAATTACAAAAATATTTTATATGATGTATTTATATATAGATATTGAGTCCAGAAAATGAAAAACCCTACAAATAGAAAAAGAAAATATAAAAATTTCAAGAAGCTCCAAAATCCTAAAAAAATATAAAAATCCTAGAAAAATACTAAAAATATATTTTTCTCTTTTATAATTACCTATATATTATTATTAACATATTAAAATTAATTTGGGTAATTTTTGGACTTATTTTATATTTTAAAACCCCAAATTATTTTCGGCTATTTAATTAGTCCCATATTAGGGACATTTTTGGAATTAAAAATACATAAAAATTAGTATAATTCATAAAAATACCAAAAAAAATTATAAAAATATAAAAATCCACAAAAAATGTATATTATATCTAGTATATATTGAGTATTTATATAAATATACATATCCTTATGTATTACTCCTCTCTTCTCTTATATGTCTCTTTATATATATGTATGTATATATAGCTATATTATATAATTAAAAAAATAAAAAAAGAAAATACAAAAATACAAAATATAAAAACAAAATACAAAATTATAAAAACAAAAAAAATAAAAAATATATATAAAATAAAAAACCCACAAAAACAATAAAGAATTGGATATGAACCAAGAATTGAATAATCGCAAAACCAATTTTATCACTCAACCATTCGCCTCCCAGTGTTCGACCTCTACTCATGCTTACACCTATACACACTTGCATGTAGAGTTATAATAAATTTTAACTACACGTTTTTTATATTCATTGCATATATTTCATTGTGGGTTATCTGTTGATTGATTTGGGATTTGTTAAGCGGTCACCGCATCGACTATTGATACGCCTTGTGGATTAATACGACCCTCGCAAAAATACATGTCATCAAATGGCGTCGTTGCTGGGGAGGCAATGGATTTTGGATGGTTGTTCATTTATTTATTTAATTCTTTGCTCATGTCCATTATTCATTTCTTTATTTGATTATTAATTGATATTGTTGTGACTTTTCTGACCCTCTCTCTTTATTCGTCTTTGATGCGAGGGACCGCCAAGCAAAGGAGGAATTCCTAGGAAGTCCTATGCACCCGAGTGAGGCGGAGTTGGCTCTTCTACACCAGCCAACAGGAGAGAGCATCAAAGGTAGATGAAGGAGGAATTTTTTAAGACAGTCTCTATTTTTATGCATTTTATTTATTTTATTATGTATATTTATGTGAGAGAGTGACACTTGGCATGTAATAATACAGGAATCTCAGATACTCCAACTCCCGAGGTTCATTGCCCGAGGGATTGTTCCCTTGGGGACCTCGATGGTTTTGACGCTTTTTCTTTTCTATTTTATTCTTATTATTTTGTGTGAATGAGCCCTAGCTTAGGAATTTCTTGCTGATAGATTAAGGTCCAAAGTCCATAATATACTTGCATGTACCTATAGATGCGCTTCTGGACTTAGTCAAATTAGTAATTGTTGGTTATTTAATTTCGAACCTACGTGCCGCGAGCCCACCCTGTCAAGCGCTACTCCTGAACTCGATGTGTCGAGAAGAGGAAGGGTGAACCTAGATCGGACTTCAGGGTTTGACATTGAATAACCAACATTTGGTGCTTCACGATAATAGCAGTTACTATCCTAGGGCGATTTCATCGATTTGCATTTCATGTAGCATAGGTTTCAATTCTGTTATGCATCCCGCATGGAGAGAGCTGGAGGCACTGTAAGTCTTCTTACTTAGCATGCATCATTGATTTCTGACTTGCATGGCTTTTCCTACCTTCTCCCTCTGTTTTTGCCAACCTAGGATGCTTAATGGAAATTGAAACCTCGATAGGCACGTGCATTGAAAATACCCAAAAAAAAGTGATAACCTAAATAAAATTGGGATTGTTAACTCTATTGGACCTAAAAATAAAACATAATGGACTTCCTTATCTTGGGGAAAGCAACCCCCTCATTATATGTATTTTAATTGCTCACGTACACACTAAGGAGTAGAGCCCAAATCCCATCAAGCCTCCTAAGTGTTTGTACAACTTTGTGATTCTCACCTCACTCTAAAAATGAAAAGATAAATGATCGTCACCTGACGGTCTTCACTGTGTCAAGTAGGTGAATTGGGGGTTTGCCTTGTGTATTGATTGTGACGTGAAGTCCGTTAAGTTTTCATTCATTATTAGAGTAGTCGATCCCATCGTGTGAGTCATGCATTTTTCATCTTTGAGTCTCTCTACCTTCCTTATACATATATCTCCTCATTTGCATCGAGTCGTGATATTGGCGCTTGAGCTCAATCATTTCTTCGCCAAGTCCTTTATTTCCCTCTTCTTCACCATCTTCCTCGTATCCACCGTACTATCCCCATCCTCTCAAGTTCGAGGAGAGCATGCTCTTCGGACCACCAGTTTGATGGTGTGCCCACCTTGTGTGGAACACCCAATTTTGTCTATATCCTGATCTTCTCGTCCGCCCTCCTCGTCCCCTCTGTATCACTTTTCTATTACCCGGGAATGTTGTGCACATCGATGAGGCCCGCATCGAGGATTTTATGATTACCTTGATTATTTGTGTAAGTCAGGCCAATGATGTTGAGGATGCTGAGATTGATATACTACTCTTGGTGGATGTGACTTTGGATACGTGCATACGAGCGTATTGAGGATTTTTGATGATGCATGACCATTAGGTGTGATTATTTATTGGGATATTCTGATCAAGCACACCGGATTGAGGATGTGATGTGCTTCAGTGAATTGAGGATGATATCATGATGCTTCTACTGATCGATCTACTTTGAGGTTCAATCCATCTTTGATTTCTGGGATGGATAGACTATCTTGATATATGCTTCATGGTGACGAGGATTGGAACCCACATGATCTCTCATCTTCTATATTGACCCACCCTTGATCTCCTGATTCTATTATCCACCTATGGCACTTTGAGGATTCCTGATTATCTTTTGTGCCATCTCATCCAGATCTGATTGACTTGAGGGACCGTATTGTGATTGACTTGATTATTTGCTCCCTCACATGATCTTATGCCCTCCTGTTGATTGATGGATTCACACTATTTCGAGGACCTGAGATTTTATGCCAGCATTCCCTTGACATACATTGATCTAGCTCGCATTCCTCCCCGAGGACTATCTGCGGGAGAATGCGACAATTTCTAGGACTGCGGTTTCATCCGCTGCTTGGGTCGCCATTTTGATGGGACCGGGAACCGAGTCATGTGATATGCTCGATTGGCCTTCTCCTCTGCTTGTGTACCCGACTTGTCGGTACATGAGGCCACTAGACTGATTGCTCTCCTCGACGGTCCTCGCAAGGACGAGCCTCGATATTCTGGTCATTCATTGCCTAGTTCATAGCTCTCCGAGGGTTATCTGCGAGAGGCTATGACACATTATAGCTCTTTTGGTCTCTTCTGTTGGTTGGCGGTCTTCCGTCTATCTAGGACACATTTTCTGTGGATCCGTTTGATGGATCCGGCTCCTCTAAGCCTTCTCTCTCCTTGACGACCCTCGCAGGGATGAGATGTACTCTGATTATTCACTGTGTAGATCACATCACTTCCCGAGGACTATCTGCGGAAGGATGTGACACTTTCTTTATGATCGGCTTCACTCACTTCTAGTGCCTCCATTTGTTGGGGCACGAAGTCGATTCGTCTGTTATGGGCAGTTGGTCTCCCTTTCTGAGTGAGCGCCCGATCTGTTGGGGCATGAGACCGACTTGCCTAGGCTCCTTTGCGTCCCCTCTCCTTGTCGGTCCTCGCAAGGATGAGATCTTTTCTGATTATTCCTTGACTAGCTCGTAGCTCCCCGAGGGTTATCTGCGGGAGACTACGGCATATTTCCGATCTGATTGGTCTCCTCTATTGGTAGCCGATTTGTCGACTACTGAGACCATTATGTGGGTCCGTCTGATGGATCCGGTTCCTTTGAGCCTCCTCTCTCCTTGACGACCTTTGCAAGGTGGAGACACATTCTGACTATTCTTTGCCTAGTTTGCATAGCTCCTCGAGGACTATCTGCAGGAGAATGCGACACTCTCTTTACACTCGGTTCCTCTTCTGACTGTGTCTCCGACCTGCGAAGCACAGAACCGAGTTGTTTGATATAGATGATTTTGGTTCCATCCTAAGTTGCATATCCGATTTATTCATGGGACCCATATGATTAGACTCCTTTGAGTATGCTCGCCTTGACGGTCCTCACAAGGTTGAGCTCCTGATATCTGCTATTTCCATGCCTAGTTGGCAGCACGTTCCCCGAGGGTTGTCTGCGGGACGCTGCCACATTCTCTTGATGATCCGGTCTCTTCTGCTAGGTAGCTGGTCTGTCACCTACCGAGACCGTACCTGATGATCCGTCGGATGGATCACTGACGCCTTTGCGTCTACTCACCTTAACGACCCTCGCAGGGTTGAGCCACGACTTGTGGTATTCGGTGTGTCTTCTATGATCTTTCTACCTCATGACCACTGAATACCATGATGTCTCTTGTTCCTTACCTTTCCATATCTTATTGAGACTCTGATTGACCGGAGGACTCTGTATTGTTCCTTCTTCCTCCCGGTCTTATAGTATCGGCTCTGTTGCATCATGTTGACCCTATGAGCCGATTGACTGCTTCATGCTACCGCACCCGATCTCTTTACTTTCTGATCTGTTTGTCCCCGGTAGCCGACAACCACCTGACTGCATATCTGGGTATCTTTTCACCTTCTGATTTCGTCCTCCTTCTCACAGGGAGACGATGACACGAGTACGGTATTCACTTGTCAGATATCGTCCTGTACTTCACCAGTTTTTCACCACTTGTATATATGTGTGCCTTGTTCATTCTTTCTCCCGTATGTTATGTGTGCCCTAGATCTATCGCTATATCTTTGTATCTACACTTAGGACGTACCTTGTCCTAAGTATAGGGGGGTACACACCGTGTTGTTCTTTCGTTGTTCAGTTTCATCACTCCTGTTGTTGCCTATATTTAGGGATATCTCACCCTAAGTATTGGGGGAGTGATGCGTATATTCTCCACGATCTTTTCGTCTATCTATGTATATCTCTCTCTTTTCTTCTTTTCTTTTTCATATTTCTTTATCTAAATAAAAGGTGTCATCCCTTTGTGTCAGTTTTCTGTACTTTGGACGTACTTTGTCCTAAGTATAGGGGGGTGCACCCCTGATTTGTTAATTCTTTGATATGTTTATTCCCACCCTTGACCCTCCCTGCTTTGTGCGCAGTCTGCTATACTTAGGATTACTTGATCCTAAGTATAGGGGGGACGGTCAACTTCTATTTCCTTCATTTCTTCGTTCGCTTATTCGTTAGACTTGTCTATACTCAGTACGAGTTATGTCTTCTCTTTCTCTTTTCCGATCTATGAGGACATAGCTCATGCTGAGTATAGGAGGGTCGTATATACTCTGTATATATTTTAGCCATAACTCGTACTTTCGTATAATTATTAATAAATATGGCTAAAAATATGATATAATTTATTAAAATTAATTAATAATGCTTATTATTCCTCGGATTCTTTTTGTATATACTGATCAATAAATCAGGTTAAAAATATTTTTGCAAAATGATTTGAAAAATGGTGTGAACTGTTTGGAAAACTTTTTGTGAAATATTTTCAACCTTTGTAAAAATATTTTGATTGCAAAATTTTTCTATTTGTGTGAAATAAAGGATTTGAGAACCTATTTGCAAATGATTGTGAAAACATTTTGTAAAAATAGTGTGAAAATGTATATATAGTGTTTGCAAAAATCTTTGCAAAATGGCTTTCAAATGTTTGTAAATATTTGCAAAAATTATCTTGTACTATAGTTTTCAAAATGACTTTTAAATAAATTTAAGGAATAAAAGCATCATAATAAAAAAATATATACAATAAAATAAATCCTACATAAAATACATAAAACCCGTTAACAATTGTATATACACCTAAATAAATCACTTTGTTAAAACCTGTAAATTCTTTAAGTCTTGTAAATAAAACGGCACGCCCGTGTAAATAACTGTGTATATTTTGATTGCCAAAATTCTTTTATTTGCAAAAATTCTGTGTGTAAAAATTCCTCTTTTTGTTTTCAAATTCTTTGAAAAATTGCATTATTCTTTGCATATTTGTAAATGGCATTTGCATAGCATTCATATTCTTTGATTGAGCTTGATGATTGAACTAGTCCAATAAAGTCGAAGATTGGAGCTTGGTTGGACCTTATTGCACCTAACTGCACTGGAACCTTATGGGAACTATGTTTAAGGTACTTTAGGTCTATTCAGACTTAATTCTTTAAGAAATCAGGGCTGGGTTCAAGTCACCTCAACTGACTAACTAGAACTTTTCGAGACATGCACATGACTTTTATCGGTCGTGACCTAACTTGGACACTTACACCTTTCACTTGGCTCAACTCAGTTGGAGTGGTGAGGGGGTTGGATTTACCAGTCTGAGACGCACACGAGTGGAAATATTCGTCCTCGTCTCGGGAGGGAAGTGCACCCCAACCTGGTCCAGTTTCAATGAAGTCGAATGACAGGAGAGTGTGGGTTGCAATAAAGCTTCAAAAGAGGGATAGTCTTCTGGCTCAAGAGGAACAAGTCCTTATGTAAATGCTGCTGTAAAAAAATCCAAAAAAGTGGACAGGCTTGTAAATAAAAATAAAAGTGCATGCCGGAGTATGTATATATGTTGTATAGAAAATAAGTAAGCTTGAGCATCAAAGTTTTACCATGTGAGCCTGCAGCTGGATGACTTGACTATACTGGTCTTACATCCCAGGATAGGTAGCTACACTGGCTACCGTCCATTCTTTTCCCTCCCCCTCCTCTTGAGTCGGATGCCACTTGAACTTAGAAGAGAATACCCCGCTCCTCGACGGTAGAGGGCTGGATTGGGGAATCATTGGGTTGTCATTCTGGAGAAGTCGGTTCCTTTGTCATTTCAGTTGGGGAGAGCCACCATCACTTACACCGTACAAGTCAGCTTCATAGTCAAAAGGGTTTACGTATGATATAGGCTAGTTCTGACCTGGCTATTGAGGTAATTTGAACCGAGTTCTGTGACTATCGAAGGCTGTTGTATTTTAAATTTGGTTCCCAACTAGGTTCCACACACATTTTCACACCAAGGTCTAACCTGAGCTCCAAACTTTCATTTTGTACAGATAGGTTTAATAATCATGATCAATTTACTCTATTCTTTAAATTCTTTATTTTTGCTTTTTCTTTTCTTCTTATTCTTTATTCTTTTTATACTTATTGCATAAGTATTTTCTAGGGACTAGCAAAGGCAAGTATAGGGGGATGATGAATCTCGATTCATCATTCTTTATTCTATCATTTTGGCCTTAAAAACCCAAGCAAATGCATGTAAATAACATCAATTTGTACATATTAGCATTCATTATTTATTGTATTTATTGTACATAAAATAAGGTTTTTAATGCCAAAATTATAGAATAAAGAGAAGAAAAGAAAAAGGAATAAAATATTGCAAATATTTTATGACCCTAACCCCAAGACCAAGGTCAGAATGGAATTGGTCGACAAGGAATAATGTAGGAGGAGATCACGGCCAAAAATACAATAGATACCTCATTTATTTATTCATTCATTTATGCATTTTTGACACCTATTTTGTATAGAATTATTTATTCATCAAATAAAAATCTTTTGTACATGAAAGTTGTAGATAATAATGTATTGAGTTTGTGTAAAAATAATATACAGTGTACATTTTATACACAGAATAAAAAGTCAGAATCTCAACTTCACAGACCCATATCTTGTAGATAAAAACTCAAAATCCACCAAACTCACCTTTAATTGTATATAGCTTTCCAAGAACTATTTAATAAAATTGGTTTCAGAATTTTTGGAGTTTATCTGTGCAAGTTAGGTTTTGGCCCCCTATTGTACATAATACCGATTAAAATATTCAATTTATTCATTACTTATTATTTTTACAAATTCGTATTTTTATAATTTTGTAAACATTATGTGTAACCTACGTGTACATTAAAATTAGAATTAAACCTAAAATAAAAAGGAGAATAAAATAAAACTATGCCAAAACATAGATGAAATACCTATGTTCTATATGTATATAAATAAAAGGGAAATACATTCTTTAATTCTTTTATTCTTTCATATTTTTATAATACTGTAAATATTACATATATTTTATTAAAAATACAAATCCAAAATAAAAAACAAATAAAATGAATTAAATGTATATAAAATATAGGTAAAATACCTATAAGTATACCTACATATTACATATACCTATTTATTTAAAAATGTAAATAAACTCATAAAACTTAAACAAAAATATATTTATACTCTCAAAAATAATTTATAAATATATAAAATAAGAAAATAAATTAATAAAATAAAACATATAAAATAAAAATACATTATACAAAAATACACATAAATACACTTATAAATACATTATTAAAATAAACCCATAATAAAATACATCAAAAAAATAAATAAAAATCATAAAATACATTAATTAATAAACATTTTTTATTTTATAAGCAAATTCTAATAAAATCATTTATTATGTTAAATAAATTATTTCCGAATAAATTTCCCTGTTTTGTCCTGTAGTGTCCTAGGTGGACCAATCAAGACGCGCCAAAAGTTGACCGCGATCAACTTTGCCACCTGGGACTCTGACCCGTCAGAACTGTCTTTTCCCGTGTTTTCTTACCATTTTCCCGCTCGATCTATCGCTCCATTGACAACAATCACTTCACAAGATTTATGCCCCATTCATTGTGCATTCACGCCACCCATTTGGATTGCTTGTATAGTCATCAGATTCTTCGATATTTGCCAGTCAAATAAGGGCGCCAACCATGTTTATAAATAACTCCATCTCCCTCCTTCGCCATTTTGTCCATTTCCCTAACCCTAGAACCCCCACCTTCGGCCTAGTGTGCATCCAGGTGACAGTTGGAGGTCCCCTGAAGGTCGTGGAAGCTCGCGAAGGAAGGAGATGCGCCCAAGGCGGCGCTCCAGCGACCGTCCTGCTCCTTGGCCCACAGCCAAGTTTGAGCTGCTCTTTTTAATTATTTTTAGTAGCTTTTAATGTTAGCTTTTACTTATGTCATTAGGTTAATCATTAGACTCTATGTTTAGCTTAGTTTAGCTCCTTCGTAGTTCGCCGGAGCTCCGCTCCGGCGAACCCATTTCACTGTGAATCCACTGTTCTCCGCCTCGCCAAACCACCCCCACTCCGTCCTCTTCGCTTCTACTTCATTCCAGGCACCCTCACTCACTCGGATCCTCACCGGATCTGTGGAACCGATCTCCATCTTCCACCCATCGCCGGAGATCTCCGCCCACTCCATCTTCCACCCATTCAGCCGCCAATAAATGCCCAAGCCCCTCTTTTTGCTCGTGTGAATTCTCTTGCAGGGTCTGGAGCACCAAAGGACTCCTACGGAGTCGATTTTTGAAGGAAGAGGAGGTACCTGGAGCCCCTTTCTTCTCCGAGCTCGCCTTGCCGATCCTGGGCTCCCGGCCTCCCTCGCGACCATCATTAGCTGCGGAAGACCTCCCTGGAGGTGGGGACCCCAACGCCAATTCCAAAGACCTCCGGGAGGGGGAGAAGCTAGCGATCAAAGTTCGGGGAAGACAAGTTCTTCCCTGTTCTTCACAAAGAGCAACGTCCGTTCGATCGGGGGAGGAGCCCCAGATTCGATCGTGGCCATCCATCTTAGCCACGCCTCAGCCGTTGATGTAGATGAAAGACCTGATCTGGACCACTCATCGGCGAATCGTCATCGGCCCATGTGGATGCGCCACGTGGATAAGTGAAGAGAAATCAGCCGTCGGATGAAGTGCATTAGGGGTAAATTGCATATCTAACCCCCAACCTTTTTGTATTTAATTAATAATGCTGTAAATAAAATACAGCATTTAAAAATAAGTGGACTTTTTGCACTGAGACCCCTGTACTTGTTTTATTTGCTATTGGGTCCAATCCACGTCACCTCATGTGCCGTCCCACGTAAGGTGACAAAAGTGGGCAATTTGTACTTATGCCCTAGTGGTTTTTGTAGTTGTAAAATAGTTCTTAAATATTAAATAAATATTTATTTCTGTTGCTATATTTGTACTGTGCCCCCTGCAAGTTATTTTATTTACACAAATACCCCTGCTAGGCTGTTTTATTTTTATGTGGTTGATCTATTTATTAAAAATACCTATGTTGCTCCTAAAATTTCACAAAAATAGATTAGATGTTTGATGCCTCATACTTTCACTCCATATGTCCATTTTACATTTTTTGCATTTAACCTAATTATTAAAAATGAAAAGGAGCCATTTTTGTACTGTTTAAATTATAAAATACCAAAAAATATAAAATGTTTTTGAAAATTACAAAAATATTATATATGATGTATTTATATATATATTGAGTCCAGAAAATGAAAACCCTAAAAATAGAAAAAGAAAATATAAAAATATCAAGAAGCTCCAAAATCCTAAAAAAAATATAAAAATCCTAGAAAAATACCAAAAATATATTTTCTCTTTTATAATTACCTATATATTATTATTAACATATTAAAATTAATTTGGGTAATTTTTGGACTTATTTTATATTTTAAAACCCCAAATTATATTCGGCTATTTAATTATTCCCATATTAGGGACATTTTTGGAATTAAAAATACATAAAAATTAGTAAAATTCAGAAAAATACCAAAAAATTATAAAAATATAAAAATCCACAAAAAATGTATATTATATCTAGTATATATTGAGTATTTATATAAATATATATATCCTTATGTATTACTCCTCTCTTCTCTTATATGTCTCTTTATATATATGTATGTATATATAGCTATATTATATAATTAAAAAATATAAAAAGAAAAAAATACAAAATATAAAAATAAAATACAAAATTATAAAAAAAAAATAAAATTAAAAAAATATATGAAATCAAAAACCCACAAAAACAATAAAGAATTGGATATGAACCAAGAATTGAATAATCGCACAATCAATTTCATCACTCAACCATTCACCTCCCAGTGTTCGACCTCTACTCATGCTTACACCTATACACACTTGCATGTAGAGTTATAATAAATTTAACTCCACGTTTTTTATATTCATTGCATATATTTCATTGTGGGTTATCTGTTGATTGATTTGGGATTTGTTAAGCGGTCACCGCATCGACTATCGATCCGCCTTGTGGATTAATACAACCTTCGCAAAAATCCCTGTCAATGTCCTAAATAGTTTGATCCTCAGAAAAGATCACATTCATGCTCCTCGCCAGTCTTCTTAATTGGATCAGAAAACCTATAGCCAATATCGTTTTGGCCATATCCCAAGAAAATGCACTTATTTGTCTTTGCATCTAACTTGGACATTCCAAACTTAGCAGCATACATAAATACGTGGCATCAAAGACCTACAAATGGTTGTATGAGATATCATTTCCATGCCAAACTCTATCAGGAACATCATCGTATAAAGGTACATGCGGAAAAAGATTAATAACATGAACTACAGTAAAAAGTACTTCACGGTAAAAAGATTTAGGCAACTCGGCCTCAAAGAAGAGACATCTGACTCTCTCCATCAAGGTCATGCTCATTCTCTCTGCAACACCATTCATCTATGGCGTCTCTAGATGTAACATGTAAAGCAGACCCACCATCAACTATCTAAGAAGTATCCTCTTGTACGACAATCATTATCTCATTATCACAAACGATGAAGAGCTCGTGATGTGCAGCTGCAACAATGTTGTCATTCTTCTTTTCTTATTTGTCATCATCATTCATGTTTTCTCTCTTTAATTGGAAGCAATACTTCTTAATGTACCCTTCCTTCATGCAATAGTGATACTCCATGTTCTGATTTATGGACTTGACTTGCTCATGTTGTTATCTATAGCCTTGTCATTCTTGATCTTGCTCCTCCCATGTTCTCTGTAATAAGAACCTCTGAATGTGAAGTGCTTCCTTAGATTTTTTTCGCATCTCATCATTGAGAATGTAAAACTTGACAACCTCCAAAGAAACAACCCCATTAACTACAGAGTTAGTAAGAGAGACTCGTAAAGTCTCCCAAGAATTTAGTAGAGTAGCAAGCAACAACAAGCCCAACACTTCATCTTCAAACGTAATGCCCATGCTTGTCAACTGAATTGTAATGCCCTGGAAATCATTGAGAAAATCAGACACAAAGATGCCCTCCTTGAACCTCAAGTTCATCAATCTTTTGAGAAGAAACAATTTGTCACTTCTCATCTAGGATAAAGATTTTCCAACTTCAACCATACAAATAACGAAGAAGCATACCTAAACAAGCAATTTCACGGATTAACAAATAATCAAATGACAACAAGAACTACAAGTAATCAAGAAATCACCAAGCAACCACAAAATCAACCACAAGTATACGGAAATTTTTAACGTGGAAAGTCCCAAAATAAGATGGGAGAAAAACCACAAGGCCTACTCGACCAAATCGAACTTCTCCACTAGAAATGGTGATGAAACGTTCTCCTATAGGCTTATATATGCGAAGTCAAAACCTTCTCCTGGATGCGTATCAACAATAAACTACATCTACAAAGATAATAGAGAATAAGATGGAGAGATGTCACCCAAAGTTGCAGTCCAAACATACTCCACAACGGCCCAATCTCGGTTCCTCCTTGATTTAAGCTCCGACATGAACGTTAGCCTAATCCTAGTGATTTGGAGATAAAGAAGGGATGTGACATGGTGTTGCCTTGTTTCCCAAAATGCAACAGTAGCGGTAGCCACAAAGGGGGTCAAATAGGGCTGCCAAATCAATCGATTCTGTCTGTCGAAATTAAGAGAAAAATGGGCAAACTACCCCTGTGCCCAAAAGTGATGTTTTTGCATCCATGCCCAACATGGGCTGGAAATTGTTTAGGCAGAGGTACAACCCAACACTTTCCACTGCCAGCTTTCATCCCTCCAATTTCAGCAACTTCTTCTGATATGGAAGAATATGATGAACTATCTTTCCTCTCCGGTGATGGCGATGAGAACGGCGATGATGAATCCAGTAATGACGACCACCGCAATGACCTCATAGACACCGCGTAGCATGGCACAATCGACCCATCCAACGATCGGCTGGCCCTCCACAAAATCATCCTTATTGAATGGTTCTTTAATGGGTAAATAGATCTAATGATGGACCATTTACCCATTGTTTATATATCGTACTCATCCCCCTTATTGAAAAATAACATAGTGAAGAGAGATCCGTAATCTCTAATGAGGGAGATTAGGGTTTGTGTGTGCCCTTGTGATTTTTCCCTCTCTGTAGGGTTTTTCACATACAGCATCATCTCGATCTTCGTACTCTTTAATATTTATCTTCAACATGGTATCAAAGCCTAATTGAGGCTTTGTTTTTATTGTTGTTCTTGGATTCTCCCTTGTGATTGAGAGGTTCATCTCACTTGGACGCCACCGGCCTCCTTGTGTGACAGTCCTCGTGCTTTACGCAAGCCCGAGCAGCGCCTCCGCCCCTTGCCGTGGCTCCAGGACATTGCACGCCATCAGGCCCTGCAAGTGGCCCTCTTGTGTGGGGCACCCACGCCATAGGGCACCCTTGCGGAGTGCGTCTCCAGTCCAGCCCCTGCACCTTGGCCCTTGCGCTTCCAGCCCCTGCGCCTCCATGCTCACAAAGCTACAAGATACCAGATTGCTACAGCCTATTCTGGTGAGGATGCCTTATTGCACAGCTCTTGTGCATCTTGATGTTGATTCACAAAGCTATAGGGCTTTGAGTTCTTTCTTTCCATTGCCATTTGGCGTATGGTTGTGGTGATTGATCAGTTTAGTTGTGTCATTTTTTCCGTTTCTATGATTATGTTGTTGTGAGTTTGTTATTCTTCGAGTTGCCTAGATTTTTTCAGTGTTCTTCATACATACTACTGCTGTAAACTTCTTTTTTTGGTGTGCATCTCTGGGTTGTCTTCTTCTAGTATGGAGCTTCTTCTCCTTGGGATCGTGATTAAGGCAAATTCGTGAAGAAACTTCTTGAAAAAAGTTCTGCACGTATGGCTACTCATTGCACATGTTCTTTGTTTGAATGGATGTTATTAGCGAATTGGAATTTTTGATGATGAGATTAATGGTCGGAAATCATGGCTCTAAACATTACTCTGAAATCAACTTTGCTTTTAACACAAGGCGAGCTGATAGGAGTAATCTAGACATTACTGAGTGGATCATTGACAGTGAGGCTTCTGACCATATGACATGTGATCCGCGAATGTTTCATGACTACAAATTATCCTAAGGAAGAGAGAAATTTATTGTTGCAGATGAATATTGTCGCCGAGAAAGAGACCATATCTGTTGTTGATCGGTTCCTCCTTCATGATGCCCTTCATGTGTTGGTTTTCCTATAAATATTCTATTTGTTAGCAAGATCAAATAAGAATTGAACTGCAAGTTAATTTTTGACAAGAGGTCGTGGATTCTAAAAGGCTTGGAGATGGGAAAGAAGATTGAAATTGGTCGAGTTAAATATAGATTATATCATCTTCCTGCTCGGGTTGGTCAAGCTCTTACTTTTGCAATGAAGGTACGACTTGAGAAGGATCGATCGATGACAGTGAAATGAAGGCATGGGCATCTTGGTCATATCAATTTCACTTCTCTGCGAGAGTTGATTCCCGATATTTTTTCAAGGTTATCTGAAGGAGATTTGAAATGTGATGTATGCCAATTTGTCAAACAAAATGCAGCACTTATCCTATTTCTACCAGTAAATCTACTCAACTTTGAGCTTGTTCATTCTGATGTGTGGATACCTTCAAATATAAGGAGTGTTGGTGGTCATTTCTATTGTATCACTTTTGTTGATGATTTCTCATGGAGTGCCTTCGTATACCTTTTAAAAAGTGTGAGTGAAGTCTCTAAAGCAATCAAAAGTTTCACAAATATGTTTGACACCCAGTATGGATCCTGAACTAAGAAGCTAAGGACGGATAATGCCAAGGAATACTTAAAAGGATCTCTATCTACTTTTCTTGATGAGAGGGCATCATTTATAAAACTTCGTGCAGTTATACTCCACAACATAATGGAGTAGTTGAAAGAAAAAATCGTCACTTGTTAAATGTTATCAGAGCACTCTTCAATGAAATGTGTCAAACAGTTTTGGGGAGAGGGTGTCTTAACTGCAGCCTATGTGATAAACAGGACACCTTCTGGTGTGATAATAAAGAGAACTCCCTACTGATGAATCTCTATTTCATCATATTTATTCTATCATTTTGGCCTTAAAAGCCCTAGTAAAAGCGTGTAAATAGGCTTAATTCATGCATTTTAGCATTCATGCATTTGTGTGTAAATATTATATAAAATGAGGTTTTCAAGACCAAATTTATAGACTAAAGAAAAGAAAAGAAAAAGGGAATAAAATATTGAAAATATTTTATGACCCGAAACCCTGAGACCTAGGCATCTTGATGACTAGGTCGACAAAGAATAAAGTAGGGGAGATAAGGGCCAAAACCAATAAAAACCCCTTTTATTTAATTCATTTTATTCATTTTTTGGAACTATTTTTAGTTCCATTTTTATACCTCAAATAAAGAAGACTTGAACATGAAAGTTGTAAATAATTAAATATAGAAAAATACGAAGTTGATTTCACACAAAAACAGATAAAAAGATATATCCAGAATAAGTTTCCAAAATCCCAACTTCCCAGACCCATATCTCTCAAATAAAAACTCAAAATATATTAAAATCACTTTAATTGTATATAACTTTTAATAAGCCATTTAGAGAAGGTAGTTTCATATTTTTGGAATTACGATTTGAAAGTTAGGTTTTGGACCCCTATTGTATACTTGTACTGATTAAAATATTCATTTTATTTATTATTCATTATTTTATAATTTTATATTTTTATAATTTTATAAATATTTATTATAATATATGTGTATATTAAAATAGGAATAAAAACATCGAGAAAACCTTAAAATAAAATACTTGTATAAAATACATAGATAAAACACATATACATATACCAATATAAAAAATACATTTCTTTATTTAAATATATAACACATCTGATAAAAATATATTTAAGTTTTAAAAAATAATTTATAAATTTATAAAATAATAAATTTAATTAATAAAATTAAATATACAAAATAAAAATAAAACATTAAAATATATAAATAAGTATACATATATATAGCCCTTAAAAGGTAACTTATAATTATAAACCTCAAAAAATAAATAAAAATCATCATAAATAACTTCAAGAAATAATAAATATTTTTTATTTTATAATCTAAAATCAATAAAATCGTTTATTATTTTTAAATGAATTTCAAAATCATTTTTTCAGGATTTTCCATGGTTTGTGCGGTCAACTCTCTGACCTTCCTCCGGCCAATGTCAGAACCTCATTTTTGCCTAATTTCTCGATTTTTTGAGGCTTCATCTTTCACGATTTTATGTCATTGTCTTATGCACTTTTTCTCCTCGATAATCCAGCATACACTCCCAAGCTTAACATCGGGAAATGGATCATCGATTCCATCGATCTCCTTTAATCTTTGAGTGCCCAGACCCATCTTGTACAAAACCCCCCTTTTTTGCTTCCTTTCGAATTGGAGTCTCTTTTGGTTTCCTTTCCTCTCGCCTCTTGCGCTCAAACAGACGTAGATGGTGACAGCATCCATGCCATTCATCTAGGGTAATCTAGGGGAACGGTCTTGAGTGATCTCCGCTACCTCCGTCGTAAGTCGGCGTAATGGTCCATCTCGTGGTTTCCAGGCCAATTGAGGTCGTTTCTATCCATTTTTCTTTGCTCTTTATTTAGTTATACCTTTAGTTCTACACTTCTTATTGAGAGTTTCATCTGCTGCTTTAGCATAGATTTCCATCAAACACCCATCGCTGGAGCACTAGAGCTCCGGCCACCACTGCCCACTCCACTCCATACCTATCATCCACCAATAAAAGATAGTCCCTTTTCCTATGTGCTGTTGCATCTCTATTGTATTTTGCAGGGTCTGAAGGAGGCATCTGAGCCTCAATATCTTCAAAGAACACCTCCCTCATCTTCCACGAGCTCCAGAGACCCACCGATGGTCCTTGAATGTTTTTGAAGGTGTTAACAGCTTCTGGTCATCGAGAATAATGCATAGCATCCATCTGAGGAGCCCTAGATCGTCGGAGGAGAAAGCATCACCGAATCAAAGCTCACCCAAAGCCTGTTCTTTGCCAGTTCATCCAACACGCTTCCCAACCGTTGGATCAAGATCCTCCCCTCCATACGAGCAGCTACCGTAGAAACAGAAGCCCCCGAGCCGTTGACGATCTTCTGATCTTCTAATCTGGGTCGTCCAGACCGAACCGTCATCACGCTCCAGGGACTTGCCACGTGGATAAGTGAAGGCGCCTCCATCGTCCCATCTACACCTAGTCTGGGTATTTTGCACTTTTCACCTAGGCATTTTTGCAATTTATTATTTGGAGCATAAACTTTCCTCTGCCCTTATATTATCCGTGCAATATTTGTAACAAAACCCATGAGCTTCCCATATTTACTTTCAGGTCCACGCCATGTCACCTCACGTGATGCATCATGTGAGGTGGCAATTTCACAGCAGGACCCTTCAGGGATTGCATATTTTGAATTAGTCCTGTAATTTTGAAATGCAGTTATAACTTTTTTGGATATTTTATAAGAAATCCCCAAGGTTTTGTAGTAATTACATTTCAGTCCTTGCTAGTGGCCCACGTGTTTATACACGAGATTTTGGGAGTTTTGCAGAGAAGTCGAAGGGGATTTACTTATTAATATTTGGTCCTTGTAATTTGAATATTTAGTTATAAGTTTCTTGTAGAAATTACACTTTGTCCCCTTCTCTTTGTGCTATTTACAAAAATACCCCTACTAGGAGTGTAGTTTCTTTTTGTTGTCTCTATTTATTTCATGCATCTATAAAACTCTAAAAAATCTCAAAACAAATAGGCATAACTTCATGTTGCATTTATCTTTCACATCAATATTTTTATTTTGCATTTTACATATTTTTATTATTTATAAAAAATGAAAGGTGTCATTTTCGTCCCTATTTTCAATAGAAAATACCTAAAAAATATAAAACCTTTTTGAAAAATTCTTCAAAAAATATATTTTGCTTATATTGTATGTTTAACTTTCAGACCAAAAATCACTAAAAAAAATATAAAATAAAACTCATAAAATTGAAAAATTCATAAAACTCTTTAAAAACATACAAAATTCTTAAAAAATCCAAAAATTGTATTTTCTATTCCATATTTTCTCTATAAAAAATTAATTTGGAGATTTTTTTAATCTGTTACTATTTTCATCTCCATTTTAATGTGGCTTAATTGTTGTTTGAATTAAGGTTTCTTGCTGATCGCCATAGTGACTGCGCCTCTGCCTTGTGTGAGACGTACTTTAGGCCCGTGAAAAACCCTGTTCAATACCTACTCTATTATTCATCCTGATAACTCTCCTTTCAGTTTGGACCCTCGGATCTTTGGGTGTGTCTTCTTTCTCCATAACCGTGGACCTGATGTGCAAAAGTTAGATCCACAGGCTATGAAATGCATCTTTCTTGGTTATTCTAGAATACAAAAAGGATACAAATGTTATGATCCGGTGTCCCATTGCCTTCATGGGAGTAAGGATGTCACTTTAATGAGCCTTACTTTTCTAATACTTTTTCTCAGAGGGAGTATGTCAATATAGATTTTTGAGAAAAATGAGAAGGGGATTTATTTCTTAGCAAGATACAAGAGAATATCCATGTAAGGGATGGCAGTGAGCAAGATATAAAGTAAGATATTACGGATAAAGGTCTATTTGGTCAGACTTATAGCAGAGGAAAGGAAGTGGATAAGGTGGTGGAGACTAAAGAAGAAATGATGCAAAGACATGATTTCCTTGTGGTGGAGATTGAAGAAGAAATCATACAAAGTCATGATTTCAATATCTCCTCAAATTTGAGACACGAAGACTCGGTAAGTAGTCCTCTCACTTTGATATTTCCGTTGAAAATTCTGAGCCTTTAATGGATGATCGCCCCATTGTTGTGAGAAAAGAAGTTAGAAAATGTTCGAGCTTTTACTTGTTATTCTATGGAAGACTTTGTTGCATACACCAATATGAGTCCAAGATACATATGCTTTATTACCTCTCTAGATGCTCATCATGTTCCTAAAAATATTAACGATGCCAAAAATGATCAGAAATGGGTCAATGCAATGAGAGAAGAAATGGAAGTCTTGGTAAAGAATGATACTTGGGATATTGTTGATGTCTCTAAGGGTGCTTGCCTTTTAGGTCTTAATGGGTATACACAATTAAATATGATGCTGATGGGAATGTCGACCAATTCAAGGATCATCTTGTGGCTAAAGGATACAGTCAGAAATATGGGATTGACTACCTTGAGACCTTTTCTCATGTTGCTAAGATGAATACAGTTAGGGTTTTTGTTTGTTAGTAGCTCATTTTTCATGGAAAATGCACCAACTAGATGAGAAAATGCTTTCTTGAATGATGATCTCAAAGAAGTATATATGAAAATGCCACCTGAGTTTGAGAATGATGGTAAGTATTGCAAACTAAAGAGATGGTTGTATGGACTAAGACAGTCTCCAAGAGCGTGGTTCGAACGTCTATGTATGGTAATGATTAGTAATGGATATACCCAAGTATATGGAGATCACTCTCTGTTTGTTAGAAAGAACTATGACAAAAGGTGTATTCTTTTAGTGTATGTGTATGACATGATACTTACAGGTGATGACAAGGTAGAACTTCTTAAGATAAAGAAAACATTTGCAACTGAATTTTAATTGAAAGACTTAGGGAAGCTAAAGTTCTTCCTAGGTATTGAGATGGCTCTATCTCCAAGGGTATGTTTCTAAGTCAAAGAAAATACGCTCTTGATTTGCTAAAGGAGTGTGGCATGTTTGGATGTAAACCTACTACTATCCCTATTGATGCAAATCATAAACTTGCTAAAGAAGATGTGAGCTCCTTGATGAGGTAGGAGAAGGAAGATGTCAAAGATTGGAGGGAAGTTGATTTACCTTAACCTCGTAAGATCAGATATTATCTACGCGGTAAACGTGGTGAGTTCATGCATTCTCCAACCACCTCTCATGCTAATGCAATGAATAGAATTCTAAGATACATACAAGGATCACCAGGAAAAGAGCTTATGTTCAAGAAAATTCCTGAAGTTACAATTGAAGGATACAATGATGTTGATTGGGTTGGTTCTATATATGATAGACGATCCACTTCATGATATGAAATATATTTGTGTGGAAATTCGATTATTTGGAAAAGTAAAAAAGTAGAATGTTGTTTCAAGATCGAGTGTTAAAGTTGAATATCATGCTCTTGCAAATGGTGTCACCGAAATTCTATGGTTAAAAATTCTGTTAAATGACTTGAGCATAAAAGTGAGCATGTCAATGAAGATGTTTTGTGACAACAATGCGGGAATAAACTTGATCAACAATTCTGTAATGCATGATAGAACAAAGCATGTGGAGATAGATAGGCATTTCTTCCGTGAGAAGATTGATGCTGGATTGTTGTGCCTTCCTTACTTGAAGACTACTGATCAGGTTGTTGATCTTTTCAAAAAGGGGTTGCCCACTATGCAATTTGAGATAAATGTAAGCAAGTTCGGCATGGCGAACATGTATGCCCAAATTGAGGGGAAGTGTTGAGTGGTTCTTTAATGGGTAAATGGATCTAGGGATGAGGACCATTTACCCATCATTTATATATTGTACTCATCCCCTCTTATTGAAAGATAACATAGTGAAGAGAGATCCCTAATCTATAGCGAGGGAGATTAGGGTTTATGTGTGCCCTCATGATTTTTCCCTCTCCATAGGATTTTTCACGTACATCATCATGTTGATCTTCGTACTCTTTAATATTTGTCTTCAACAATCCTCAACTGAATTCTCCCCTTACTCCCATCTGCTCCATCCTCCACCTTCGTCTCATCTCCTCGTGCTTCAACCACCACATCTCCACTACCCATCTTCACCAATGTCCAGACCCTCTCCAAAAGCTCCTTCTCCGGCATCTTCCTCTGCGACCCCCGTGTCGAGCTCCATATTGTTTACATTTAATTCTTCCTCTCCTCTATCAACAACATCCCATCCCCCACCCTCCACTTCCTCCCCACTTATGGAAGATGCCACACACTCGCATCCTCGAGGGCCTCCTCTGCTGATCTCTCCATCCACACGTTGATATCTGACTCTACACCATTTGCAAACCAGTCACCCAGGATTACATTCTGTTAACCTCTGGCCCTCCAAGAACACGATGGCCATGTGCTCGACCTCACGCCATCCATCGACAACCTTACTAACGATTACACGCTCATATGCACCTTCCTCTATAAAGAACCAACGCGTGGCTCTGCGGTCTTCTCTTCATGCAACTGTCAATGGTGGAACTCCGAGCAAACGATGGCCAGCAGTGCCATCATTGCTCCCCCCCCCCCCCCCCGCTCCTGATGTCACCATGGGGGAAAGTCATACTGGAGAGCTTTGGAAAGGTCTATCCTACGCTACGACTCAGAAGGGGATTGCACCATGCTGTTGGATGTGCCGGAGAAAGCGAGGAGCGGGTGGGCTGTGTGGCAGATAGGAGAGCTCGAGGGGAGGTTGTGTTGCATGAGGTAGTCGATGGAGGCAGGGATCGTGTTGGTGTTACATGATGTGGAATGGTAATTGGGACATGGTTAGGTTGGAGGAGGTGGGGATGCACATGCAACCTATGGTGATGGGAGAGAGAGAGAGAGGGTGCGAGGTGGTGTTGTGGGTGGAGGGTGAGAATTGGCATTGTGATGTGGTAACAGGAGAGTGATGGCTTCTATGTGGGATGAACATAGCAGCTCCACCGAAATTCCTACTGTATGTCAGCAACTTTGCCTTGTGAACCCCTCTAATGATCTGGTAGTATAAGCAGTGGGCTCTCACTTTAAGGACCAAGGTCCATTCCCCACAACTAGTAAAAAAAACTCCGCCTTTGTAAAGAAGTTCCATGAAAAAGATTATCACCATCGTTGTGAGTAACTGCATACAATCCAGTATTGAGAAAATATACCATATACTGATCTGTGTACTTATGCTAGTATACTCGAGGAGAGGTCTTTGCCCTTGATGTTATGTATCTTTATCATCCAATCTTTCAATATAATTGAGTTTGTACTCACTGTCTTATAATGTTACCACTTCCGATGCAAGTCTTATAAGCTCCGCATATGGTTTTCATTTAATATATATAGAGGACTTATCCAATGGGCCACATACTCATTAGAGATGAAATGAGCACGTTTCATCTCCAACAACTTTAGTAATTAAAATACAAGCTCCAATAAGAGCTTGCTTCATCTCTAGTAATTAAAATACAAGCTCCAGTAAGTAATATATATCAATGCTATAGTAATTTACATCGAAGCTTCAGTAAGTGATATCATAGCTCTAGTAACTTATATAAAGTTACAAGTCAGTGCGAACCAAAGTTACTGATTAAATTACTTCGTTTACTTACATTTGATTCAAAGTTATTGATGGAAATATGAAAGTTACTGGTGTGTTTAGTATCACGGAATTCAGTTACTGATGGCAATATAAAAGTTGCTGAAGTTTGGATATATATTACTTACTGGAGCTTGTATTTTTATTACTGGAGATGAAATAGGCACTTACTGGAGCTTGTATTTTTATTACTGGAGTTGTTGGAGATGAAGCTGGCCCATTTCATCTCTAATGGACATGAGGTCCATTTGATAAAAAAAACATACATATATATAGGAGAAACTTCAAATGAGACGGAGTCTCACCATTTATATGGTTAGCCACCCTCTAAGCATCTTTATAATATATTTTACAAGTTATTATTTCATATATTTAATAATAAATATTAACACAACATGCATAGTGAAATAAAATTATGAAATTATTATTATATTGAATGAAAATGCTAGTTTAAATTTGGATGCAATATTCTACCAAAAATTGTTTTTTTTACCATGTGCATCTTCTATTTTTACAAAATTGGTATAGAGTTTTTAATAAATTGACAGTAGCCTTTACAATCTAAGAAGAGTCTCACCTCATTTGAAAGGTCTCCTATATATATATATTATAGAGAGAGAGAGAGAGAGATATAGTTTTCCTTTCTTCTTGCATCTATAACAACGAAGGAGAATGACCCCTTACATGACAAACACAAGTTTGAGGAAGAATCATTCCTCCTAAGGATCGAACTGACCCATTGATTCTTTTACGATTATGGATCGTCTGTTGTACAGAAGAGTGTTGTAATAGTAGGGAGATGTGCGCACGGGGAGGCTGACCATAGGGAGCGGACCCGCTGATGTACAATAGTGTGATGTAACAACAAGAATTAACCCGATCGCAGTCAAGCGGCATGCACGGGAAGACCAACTGCAACCGTGCACCCATGCCAGCTGCATCCTATTATTTTAATAGATTAACTAAAATATACATGTTTAAGATGATCTACACATAAAAAAGATATGTGAATATATTCATTTCATAACAACTATATCAACAATGATGAACGCAAACATAAAATATTGCCAAACATGATTATAAATAATTCTACAACTATATTTATGTATTAAAATGGATATACGAATACAAATATTAGTGAATGTCAAATGATATCTATGTCTGCATCCTCTTTAAAACAAATACGATAGCAAATCAGATATGAATATATTCATATTCATTTTCTTCTCTACATATAGCGGATGATCCTTTCTTATCTTTTAATAAATAACTATAATGCACGAAGGGAATCAACATAGAGGTTAGAACAAATTAATAACTCAAATTACATGTTATAAAAAAGGAAAAAGAAAAGAAAATACATTTCCTATCAGAGAATGATACACACAATATGGTCATCTGCATCATCATAACGTAAAACTCATATACATCCACCTCGACCCCGATCAAGCGCATCTTCCCGCCTCGCCTCGACCTCGCCCCACCCTTACCTGACTCGACCTCGACCATGATCCAACACCCCGGATCCTGACCCCGACCTCAACCTCGCCCCACCCCAGCGTCCCAGACCCTGCCCAACCCTACCAGCCCCGACCCACCCCCACGACCTACCCCAGCCTCGACCCCAACCTTCCCTGCCAGCCTTGACCCACCCCAGCCCCAGTCCTAATGGCACCCCATCCCCAGCCCCAACAGCGTCCCAGCCCCAGCCTTGATCCCCACCCGCCCTGCCAGTCCTGCCCAATCCCCACCAATAGCCCCCTAGCATGCCCTACCACTAGCATCTCACACCCAACCCCCTACCACCAGCACCCCAGCCCCCTGCCTTGCCCTACCCCACAGTGCCCCCCTACCCTGCCCGCCACCAATGCCCCAGCGCCCCAGCCCCGTGCTCGACGCTTGCTCTTATGCTTGGCCCCACAGGCCTTGCGCCCAGCATACTTGTCATGTCCTCGAGGCCCCCCGCATCCACGATGGCCCCAATTCTCAGACCCTGATGTCCTTGTCGCCTTCGAATATGTCTCCTCCACCCATCGAGACGGCCTCCTTTTAGCTTGTGCTTGCACGTTTCAAACTGATCATGAATTATCGTAATCTTGTTCTACGGAGATTTCTTGTGCATCACATCATCCAAGTGGATTGGTACGCCCTTTTTGCAATTTCCATTGTTTCTCGGATGGAAGGGAAGGGAGCAAAGGGATTGCACATTTAATCTCTCATATTAAGAGGGTGCATCTTTCCAATGATCCCATCCCTGACTCGAAATGGGTAAGCATTTTGCATGTTGTACCGAAATCAGGGATCACCATGATAAATAATGACAACGGAGAGGAGTTCGCAACCTGAGTATTGACATCTTGTCATCTCTGTGTGGATTACAGAAGCTTGAATTTAGCGACCAAGAAGGATCATTTTATGCTCCCCTTCATCAACCAAATAGTCGAAAGACTGGCCGCGAAGGAATACTTATGTTTCATGGACAGATACTCTGGTTACAACCAAGTTGTTATAGTTCCTGAAGACCAAAATAAAATGACCTTCACCTGTCCATTTGGGACTTACGCCTTCCGTAGAATGTTATTCAGTCTATGCAATCCTCCAGCGACATTCCAACGATGCATGTTGGTTGTGTTCACAGATATGGTTGGAATTTTTCTTGAGGTTTTCAAGGACGATTTCTAGATCTTCGAGATATCTTCGATCAGTGCCTATCGTATTTAGACCAAGTCTTGAAGACATGTTGTGAAGTGAATCTTGTGCTCTCGTGGAAGAAGAGCCATTTTATGGTGATCAAGGGTATTATGCTAAGCCATGTAATATAAAAATGTGGCATGAAGGTAGACCATGTAAAAGTGGATGTCATTTCAAACTCGAGCCACCAACAAATCTGAAACATGTTGTACTTGATGTCATAGATGGGGTGATTATAGAAGCTACCCTCCTTGACTATATTTTCAAGCATCTGATCACCACCGTTAAGAGCATTCCTCCAAGTTGTCATCTCGCTTTCTCTCATTCTTTGAAAGCAGCTCTACATCAATTTATCGCTGAGTTGGTGTCCTTACATGATTGGATGAGATTGTTGCTTCTCCCCCGTTGCACCCTACAGATTTTCAGACCCACGAACAAGAGGGATAAAAGATCTGGTAATAGAAGGTCTTTGCAACGATGACTTATTCTGAGCTCACTCACTTTTTGGGGTCTTACATATGGCTTCACCAATTGGGTGGATGATTTTTTGAAACGAGATGATCTGGGACTTCAGATCTTAATCAGAATAAATCTTTGGAAGAGAATAAATATCAAAGCTCTAACATCAAACAATGTCTTCACAAAGTGTTAGATGGACACTCTACAACAATCATAAAGGTTTTATTCTCTTCAAGAGTTGCTCCCTATAATGAAAATACCTTGAAGGCCTTAGAGGCTAAACATCCTTATAAGTTGCCTCCTTCCATACTAGACATCTTTGTTTCAGAGACTCCTCTTATAGTTGATGCAGATGCTATATTGTGGTCTATCAAATTCTTTCCTAAAGGGACATATTGTGAAAGAGATGGCCTGAGAGCTCAACACATTTTAGATGTCATCTGTGGGGAGGGTTCAGTAGTTGCAAGATCTCTTACATGCTATCTCCTTGGTAGTTAATTTATGCCTAAGTAGGAGATGTCTCTTGAGTCTGGCTGAGTTTATAGGCTCTGCACCTCTTAATCCATAGCTCAAACCGGACAATGACATACATCCTATTGTTGTATGGAGGCGCCTTGTATCCAAAGTTGCTACGACAGGGGTGGGCAAGGAGATATCTAAGTATCTCAATGACTTTCAATTTGGAGTTGTGTGTATCTGGAGGAGCGAAAGTCATCTTACACAACACCAACCATCTTTTGAGCAAGCTTCAAGGGGATGGGTCTCTCTCTATGCTTAAGGTGGATTTCTCTAATGCTTTCAACGTGATAGATAGATCACTTATACTTTGTGAACTTAGGAGGAGATGCCCATCTATTTTTTCATGGGTGGAATTTATATATGATCAAGTCTCCATATTATATATTGGAGATAATTATATGTGGTCATCAACACGAGTGCAACAAGGTGACCATTTCGGCCCACTTCTTTTTCTCTGGCATTGCACCCACTTATTCATGAGATTAGAGACACTTGTAAACTCCTACTCCATGCTTGGTGTCTTGATGATGGGATGATCATCGGGGATACATTAGAGGGCCAAGATACTTGACATTATTCAATGCAGGGGTCCAAAGATGGGGCTTATTTTAAATATAAAAAAACAGAGCTTTTCTAGCCTTCATGTGATGGTCAGAAGATCCGTAAAGGGTTGCTTCATGTGGATATTGGGAGGCTGGTGCTAGATGTGAAGTTACTCGGAGGAGCAGTGAGCAGGGATAAAGACTTTATTGAAGACTTGGCTATGATGAGGGCCACCAAAACTATTGACTTAATGCATTTACTTCCTCAACTGGATGATCCACAAAGTGAGATACTTCTATTATGATCTTGTATGGGTACTGCCAAGCTTATCCTCGGCTTTCGGATATGTCAACCAGCATACATGGAACGGGCTGCTACGTGGTTCGACAAAGGGTTACGTGGAGCTATTGAGGATATTGTGCTTTGTGGAGGTCTTTTCTTTGGTGACTTTCAATGGCGAATGGTGTCGCTACCCATTAGACTCGGTGGTTTAGGTCGATAGTCGGCTATTGATGCTTCTTTATATGCTTTTGTTGCCTCCAAATCTCAATCCTGGATGCTCCAAGACCACATGCTACGAGAGAGCGGATATATGGTATGGATTCTGATTTTCTTAATGCTTTGGAAGGCCTACGTGTCGCACTTCCATCTCTTGATCTTACGTATTTTGCTAGTAAGGATATTGTCCCTCCTAAAGCCCAGAATGCTTTGGTGAGTTCTTTTTTTAGCAAAATCGTAAAAGAAATAGAAGTTGGCTAGACAAAAAGTAATTTTCCGATGTTTACAAGCTGAACATGCTCAAGATTTCCTTCTTGTCATTTCTATTGAGGGGCTTGCAATGCATATGTCACCCACTAACGTACTATTCTCAAGTACCGCCTCATGATTCCTCTATTCCCAACAGATGAGGCTTGCCCAGTATGTCACAAATCCTGCTTAGATGCTTTTAGGGAGCATGCCATTCATTGTCGCGAACTTCCATATTTTAAATATGGACATGATTTTGTCAGGGATGTCCTTTTTGATATTCTCAGACATGCGGGGGTTGCTTCAAAAATAGAAGTACCGGTGAATTTTTTGACTAATCCATGGGAGGGGAGATCGACACTTAGATTTGCATATGTTTTAGTATTTGGATGGGTGGAAGGAAAACTTGCATGTGTCGATTTGAATGAAGTTTCTCCATTGGTGGCTCCGATAAAGAGTGATTTTGTTGCGCAATACGTTGCACAAAAAGATGCCTAAGCTAAAGTGGCTAAGCATGAAAAGGCATGTATTGACAATCAACATATAACATCCCCTTTGGTTTTGATACATTCATGTTCTTGGCAAGTGAAGCAGTGGAGCTCTACATGAGGATCCAAAAAATTATGCATAGCAATGTTATGGTGCCTAGATCTTTGAATGTTGTATTTCAAATGATTGGATTTGTCATCCAAGAAGGATTGACGATGCAGCTTGTTGCCCGTCTTCCATCAATTTCTATGTAACGACTAATACTTAAACAAAGAATCTAATAGAACACAACCAAGCATACAAATGAAGCAACCACAAAAAACACCAAACCCTAATTTAAGGTTACATGAGGTGCCATTTTCATTCATCCTTCAAACTTCTTCACGAAAGCAAAGGTGCTGATGTACGGTAGCAACACTGCCGTCTCCAGAACCGGCGACTCGGCCGCAACGCATAGCACCCGCCGCTCTCCGGTAGCTATGCTTAAACCCATCACGCTCCCCTGCACCCACACTACAACCTCCCCGTTGCCGCCCGTGAACGTCAGAGGCTGGACGCAGAGCCCGCCGTCCACGATGAATTGCCGCAACCTCTCCCACCTCCTCCCGTTCCCCACATCCATTAGCACGGACACGACCACGTCCCCCGTCACCTGCGACGCGCTCACACAGCAAAGCATCCCGCCAAATTCCCCCAGTTTCCACACAGCCCATGCATCCTTGGCCTCTTCTGGCAAATTTACGATCGATAGCCCCTCGCTGTCGGGGTCGTAGCGTAAGATCGAACCGTCCACGGTACTCCAATACGCCTTCCCTCCGGCGGAAACGCCGTGGGGGTAGATAGCTACTGTTGGGTGGTGATCTTTCATCCGTGGCTTCGAGCGCCGCCAACTGCCGTCGCCGGAATCGAACACTGCAGAAAAATATTCCAGCTGCCCTTCTTTTGAATCTCTGATCAGTGAGATGCAGATGATTCTGTACTCTCCGGTGATGTTGCGCAGACATGGCGTGAACTCGAACGCGATGGCGTCGATACTAAACGGGGCCATCGGGATCCCGGTGAAGTCTTTAGTGGCGGGATTGCAGACGACGAGACCACAGCCGGAGCGGGTTATGGAGCAGCAGAGGAGGCCACCGGAAGAGGCAAGGATGTGGGGGGTGTTGTTGTACGGGAGGAAGAGTAGGTAAGGATCGGGGAGAGCGTGGTCGGAAGAGGGGTGGAAGGGGATGTAGAAGGAAGGTGGGTTGCAGGAGAAGAGGCCTGAGAAGGAGCGGTTGGAGAGGGTCTGGAGGTGGGAGAAGATGGGGGAGGACAGGCGGCGGTGCCACTCGGGGTGGGTGGCGCGGAGACGGAGGAGGGGACGCACGGGGAGGTATGGGAATACGTTCTTGAAAAAGATGTCTAGGATGGTCTCTGGACGGGGAGGAGGGCGTCTGAATTCAGTATACAGTATGCCGTCAACGCCGTCGCCGTCGATGTCGCAGTCGTCATCGTCGTCGTCCATGACATAGTCGTCGTCGTCGTCAGCACACAGGTTGGGTACTTCATCGCCGTCGTTGGCCGCCATGGCTGTGGGGAAAGAAGGGACACCGGTAAGGAGGAGGAGACAGATATGGAGAAGCGACCAATTTAGATGAACTGTAAATAATAAATGGAGGCATATATATATAATAATAAAAATTAGCCGTTTCCCTTTTTTCCCATTTAATCGAGAATTGACTCACGACCTTAAATAGTTATTTAAATGTTAGTTTCTCGAGTCTTCTGACCTTGAATATATAAAATAACTTTATGAGAAATTTATGAATAATTTCCTCATTGAAAATTTCAATGTGACGACTGAACTCTAAAAGGTAACAATTTGGTACTAGATATTTAATATTTGTATCTATTTGTTGTGCTTTAAAGTTGAAACCTCAAAAAGATCGGAGCATGTTTTAAGATCAAAAGAGATTGACTGAGTTGAGTAGTAGGCTTAGCAAGTGCATTCAGTGGAGAGGGTGCTCGTCGCTAGGTTCAGGAGCTTTTATGTCATTGTTACTTTTCAAAGTTTGTGTACCACAATGAAATCGAGTGTATAGTTCAGGGGCTCTTTTGCAAAATTCTAATAACTATTTCTCATGTCAAATTGTCTTTCGTATTTTAAATTCTCGACTAGCTCCCAAACAATCAAATATTAGTTTTCCTATCTTTATTGTTAAATTTATAACATAGATATTATTCGTTGTCAAACAATTTATTTTCTAAAAAAATCTTATGAAAATTGCTAAATTACTAGTAACGAATAATATGCCTTTGACTTTTTCGTGTAATTATTGGTAGATTAACAAAATTTAGTGTAAATGTTAACGAAAAACCATCTAATTATCAACATTCTATTAACCTTTATCGAAAATTACGACAATTGTTACAAATTACAAGAATAAATTTTAATTTGAAAATGAATAAGTCCATTGTTGCAAATTTAACATCAAGAATATGGTAAAGAATATTCGAGCCGTTTGTTATCACGTATCAATTTTGTTATAGTGTATGTTTGTACTTCCCGAGCCTCTTTCACGAGGGCAACAAAGATTTGATCACAATTATTGATGTTAGATCAACCATTAAGTTACATGAGAATGGAAAACAAGTTTTCCAAAATAAAATAAAATGATTTATTATTCCTTTCACCTTGGTTGCTTTCCTCCCAATCCACCCATCTATCTATCTAAAAGCCAAGGGTGTAAGAATATAGATGGTGATTAACCCACATCTATTTCCTAACTTGTCTAAACTTAGACCTCAAGGCATGAGGAAAACTACAATGAAAAGTAGGGTTTTTCTTTACCTTTTCTTAGCAAGTCAAGAAGTAATATATAATATATATGACATAAAAATTGTGTGTATGAGATTTCTAAAAAAATGTTTGCATGTATGACATCATGATGGACTTTGCCATCTTATGTAAATTTTGTGGATTTTTTTACACTTGTGCCCTTCCGAGATGATGTAATTACACTTATGCCACGCCTTCGTTTATCGTCTCCTCCATCTCGATTGAAATCGTCTAGTGGCCTTAGATGCCTTCATCAAACTTGTAAAGCAAGGAGAGACGACGGCAGGGGACGGAGCCACGAGAAGATTTAAGGCCAGGAGATGGAGATTTCTAAGTAGGGCTGCCAATTGAATTGAACATGTTCGTATTTTATTAGAGTCCGTTCGATAATAGCTCAAAAAATGTTCGTTCGTTTCTAAACAAACTGAACATGAACTTCAAATTTTAGTTCGATAGCTTAACAAACCAAACATTAACATAATATATGTTCGTTCAATAAAAGTTCGAGTTCGATATATGTATGTGTATGTGTGTGTGTGTTTATATGTGTAATTTCGCATTTATACAATTGATAAATTTCGAGGTTAAAGAAATTATGGTATTTATTGGGCTTTATATCACTTTTCTTTGAATAATTTCTTATTTTTACTATTTATCGAACCTTGTTATCGAACTCCGATTTCGAACTTGTTCATATAAACAAGTTTTGGTCAAGTTAAATTGTTAATGAACTGTTATCGAATCAACTCGAGCGCTCACTTTCTAAACGAACTCAAACTCGAACGTATCCTATCGAACGTTTATCGAACCAAACTCGAACTTGAACTTTTGAACTTCCTTATTGAAGCGAACTCGAATATGGGTCTGTTCGTTAAAATTCGGTTCAATTAGCAACCCTATTTCCAAGTGTATATGGTTTTCCTAGGACCTATTTGGTTTGAGGATTAGGTTGAGTAAAATTAAGTTTATCTGAAATCGAGTTTTAATGTATATCATTTTGTCAATAGTAGATATATGGATGGTTGAGAGGGTTTAGATGAATGCGTTATTTATCTATATATTATACTTGCTTCTATATACGTATAGCATATATATATATATGCTCCTGCCGAATTTCTTGATTTAGGATTAGATTTGCCATCCAAAAGGGATTGACGGCGCAGTTTGTTGTCCGTCTTCCATCAATTTCTATGTAATGATTAATAAAAACATCATCAATTTCTATGTAATGATTAATAAAAACATCTTTTAAGAATTTTTCTCTCAAAAACTAGGGTATTTAAAAAAACATTGATACAAAAATGGGAGCAAGTCGGTCTTCCATTGTCCACGTCAACTAAAGACTTATGATGCATCCGATAGCTTTCTGATCAAGTTTCCACAGCCACGCGGTTCTCTTGAAATAAGTAATATAATATTAACTTAGATATTTAGATTTTTATAACTTAATTAATGAGGCAACTCCAAACTTATTAAGGATATTCACTTTGAGCCATTTCAAATTTTCTGAAGATAATTACGTTTGTATCCCTGATTTTTTTTAAAAAAAAACATGGAGTCCTTCCGCCCGAATTGTAGTAATTGAAGCACAATAATGTGAATTTTGTAAGAATAAAGGGACATAAGAACAACTGAACACAAAAATAATACAGCAATCCGTTTGTTTGGAGGGTTAGAATTAGGAAAAGTAATTCGGATCGTGTACTTTAAGGTCATGTACGTTTGGAGAATAAGGCATTGAATAAGGAGTCAGTTCCCGCCTGGTGTGGTTTCCAAGAGTACGGTCACTACAAGAAAATTGACCTAAGGTAACGAATAATTTAATATTCGTTGCCATATCTTCCGCAGTTAAATATATAACAACGAATATTATTTGTTGCTTACTTCTTTAAATTCGCAACGTATAATGGTATTAGTTGTTATATTCCTTGCAACGAATCATATAACATTGATTATTCGTTGTTGTTTTCTCCTAATCGCCGCTAAATATGGCAACGATTAGCATGAATTTTAACGAATAATTCAATGAAAAAATCGTCGTTATATGGACCTTTAACAATGAATATGATATTCGTTGTTAATTACAAGTACAAAAGATCATTTGGCAACGAATAGTATTCGTTGTTATATCTTTAACATCGGAAGATATAACAACGAATATTTAAATTATTCGTTTTCTTAGGTCTAATTTCTTGTAGTTTATTCTCATATGCATCTTATTGTTTTACATTATTTTTATCTTTATTATACATTACCTATCATTATTATACATTATTCTCCTTATTCCTATCTTTTCAATTACCGAATAGAGAATATACCATTATTATTCTTATTCATGTTTATTCCCGAACCGAACGCCTCCTAATTGGCGAGGAATGGATTAGACAAAGATGGATGTATGGTAATTGATTGAAATAGTAAATGGCATCTTATAGTCTTACCCAAGAGAATAACGTCTCGTGGATTATGAAAATACTCATTGCATTGACGTTGAGGAATAGAAAATGATCATGATAGTAAACTAATAGAAGAGTTTTTGGAGATGGGTTAAACGGTATGTAACCCCTCTCTCCTCATGGGTTTATAAAAAAATTTATTCTGAATATAAAAGTTAGTGGACATTTATTATCCGCGATAATCCACATATGTCTGTTACATAATCTTATCCGGATAATGATCCTCATGGGTTCGTCATCTTCATTATTCACAAGATATTTGTTTGCGTAATCATTTCTAGATTTCATAAGGGAGACGAATATGATAACACCTATATGTATATATGCATATGCATGTCTGCAACCTTATTGCATCTGCAGATATACACGTTTCAAAATATATAAAACATATATGATAAGAGATTGGTGCATGTATCTATATTTGTTGGCATATCAATATGTAAAGTATTGTATAGTGTTACGTATTTAAAATTTTTGAATCTAATCGTATTACTTAACATTAATAAGTGTGTATTTAAGTGATAGAAAGAATTTTGTGATGATCTTTTTTATCAATACAATGTTTATAAAGATAGATTATTTATGTGGGACTATAAATTGATATGGGTATTTATGTAAAATACCCTTTAAATTTAATGTCAATTAATTATGGAATTATTGAAACTTACTTTATTGATTGGATTCATTTTCAAACATCCAACTTTACAGATGGAATCTGATGAATATGTGATTCATCATTTAATGAGCTAAAAATTAACCTTTATTCCTAAGTAATTAAGTATATTTAGGAGTTTATAGTGCATTCTTATCATTCATATATATGTAAATAAGATGCATATTTCATCATTCATATTCTACATTAATAAGGAGCCAATAACTTGTATATAATCCTTGTATTCTAATAACTTCTCATATTTTTAATCAATTTACACTAACTCTAATTTAAATCAACTCTATAGTGTAAATATCACTACCAATAACAAATAAAAAATACCTAATAAGTCATAACTTGTAAATATATCAACTAAAATCAAATTCTAGTTGAGATTAAAAAGCTATAAAGTAAATAAAAATCATATATAGTCTCCTATGAACACGTACTCACTTTGAATTAATGCACTTTCAATTATCTACAGATTAGATCAAATCTAAAAGAATCGGAGTAAATATGTGAAACATGAATTTTAGGACCTCGTTGTGTCTTATACATATTTACTAACTTTAACTTAGCATTTTATGTATATAATAAATCTTTTTAATTTATTTATTTTTGTTTATTTTCTTTTATTTATGTTTTTAATAAAGTGTACATAAATTAAAATCCAAAACAATCTAAAAATCAAAGAAAACACAAAATTGTGAGTCTTTATATAGAGTTTGTACATAAGTTTCTTTTATTATATTTAATTATCTTCTCAATTATTAAAAACTTCAAAAATTAGATTAATAGTTAATATTTATCACCTATTTTATTTGATTTTTAGAAAATTTCTTTAAATAAAAATCATATAAAAATATAAATATATAAATATGGTATTTACAAACATAAAACATAAAAGTTGTAGATCTCATGAAGACGAACAACTTTCACGAAGGATTTTTTACTTGAGTTCATTTCCTATGTTATTTTAATTTTTATTTTAAATTTTATTATGAATTATGTAGGGATGATGTGTGGCTACTCCAAGAGACATCATGCACCCCCACTTAGCCCATTAGCTTGCCGATCATAAACCGTTGGATCTAGGCAAGATCCATGATTGGTTTATTCTCTCTTTTTTTGTTTTTGTTTTTTATTTATCTTATTTATTTATTTATTTTCTTTTATTTCTTTCCCGCTTGCCACATGTTGTTCTCTCAACCGTTCCATCTCTACCTATCGAACGATTAATGAATTTCCATTCCATCACCTTTATTCTTTCATTTGGCATTAAATTTCTAGCTAAATGCATGTATATATTCATTCAAAATCAATAATTGATACATATGTATTACTAAGTGGATTGAGAAAATTCTTAAGAGTCGATTACCATAATTGGTATGTAACACACCGACCCACAAAGATAGTCCCACATCTAAAACTCACGAAGTGTGGGTGTGTGTTATAGGTGGTCGGAATTACTACTGGGGCAACTTGGGCTGAAGCATTTTGGGTGGTTATTAACGGATTCATGAACCCGTGCGCAACAAGTTGTTAGAGCCAGTTCTCTCCATTAACAAATCCGGGACCTAAGTCCGGGACGTTACAAGTTCACTCTATGTTTACGTGCTTTAATTGTAAAGTAGCTCTTTACTGGTATTGATTAACACCATTGTAAGTGTAAATAGAAATACTTCTTGTTCCAAATCTACTTTAGGATTACTGTGCCTCTACTTACAGAAAAACTTGCAAGAACTGGTCAGGTCTGCAATCAAACATCTTTGAGTCGGATCATCTTATTTAGAATGTTGTGATTTAACCTTTGCAATTTAGGATGGAGCTGATGGATAGATTCAGTTGCATGATATATAAAAGGTTAAACCAGTCGAAGACAGCATAGTTCTGTAGTGACCATGTCTTTTGCTAACACCCTCTCCAATTTTCTATTTATTATTCCCTTTTCTATTGCGACAACAATGTAGAAGGTTATTTTTTGTCTTTTACCCTTACGATTAGTCATTTTTGTTGCTCTCTCCTCTGAAACTATTCCGTAGCATTAAATATAAGCCCTATTTTTTTTTGTCTTGCCTTTTTCATTTTTCTTCTTTCGCACAACATGATGGTGTTCCTCTTTATTTTGAATCACATATAATCGTCCTCTCTATGTATATTCACAAAAGATTGTACAGACAGGGGGGCTATGGAGGATGGTCGTCAGACCATCCTTCTATTTTTCATAAGGGACGATTGTTTAGTAGACCGTCTCTGACGATTATGGAATTGGGGATCATCGCTTGTGAACATCCCCATGGTGGTCAGGAGGGACGGTCGGAAGTCGGCTGTCCTTTCTTCCTGTAGAGGGGACGGTTGTTTTTTGAACGTCTCTTTCCGCCACCCTCAAAGATCGGTTTGTTTGTAGTGTTTGAATCATTTTCAACGTTATTTTAGTGGTCAAAGGTCCAGTCAATATTTAAGCAACTTAAATCCTATTTAATAAAGAAACCTACTTTTAACCATTACATAAAATAGCAAATGACCTCGGATTTCTCCCGTGGGTCGTAAGGCGGCAGGCGAAGGAGTTGCTTGGGGGTGTATGGGGTAGCGAATTCCCTATACAGATAGAGACACCGATGAAAAAGATAGTCAGAAGGCTTCGGGATCGAGGTCTCATTAGCCTAAGAAGACCATTGATGAATCTCCATTTCATCACCTTTATTCTATCATTTTGGCCTTAAAAACCCCAACAAATGCATGTAAATAGCTTTAATTTGTTCATATTAGCATCTATTATTTATTGTATTAATTATACATAAAATAAGGTTTTTAATGCCAAAATTATAGAATAAAGGGAAGAAAAGCAAAAGGAATAAAATATTGCAAATATTTTATGACCCTAACCCCGAGACCAAGGCCAGCATGGAATTGGTCGACAAGGAATAAAGTAGGGGGAGGTAAGGGCCAAAATACAGTAAATACCTCATTTATTTATTCTTCTATTATTGCATCTTTGACACCTATTTTGTACATAATTATTTATTCATCAAATAAAGAAACTTTGTTCATAAAAGTTGTAGATAATAATGTAAATAAAAATACAAAATTGAGTTTGTACAAAAATAATACTCATTGTACATTTTATACACAGAATAAAAAGCCAAAATCTCAACTTCACAGACCCATATCTTGCAAATAAAAACTCCAAATCACCCAAACTCATCTTTAATTGTATATAGCATTTCATAAACTATTTTATAAAATTAGTTTCATAATTTTTTGAGTCCATCTGTGAAAGTTAGGTTTTTGGCCCTTCTTGTACATAATACCTGATTAAAATATTCATTTTGTTCAATATTCATTATTTTTATAAATTCATATTTTTTAGAATATTGTAAATGATGTATATAATACATGTACATAATAAAAGTAAAAGAAAACCAAAAAGAATTTGTAAAATAAAAATAAGTCTATGTAATATATAGGAAAAATACCTATGAGAAGGATGTACATAAATGAAAAGAAAAAAACATTCTTTAATTATTTCATTCTTTTATTTCCTATAATAATGTATATATTATATATAACCTATTAAAAATACAAATCCATAATAAAAACAAATAAAATTCATTAAATAAATAAAACATATATAATATATAAGTAAAGTACCTATAAGTATACGTACATATACGTAGACCTGTTTATTTAAATATGTAAATAAACTCATAAAAAGTAAATAAAAATATATTTATACTCACAAAAATAAATCATAAATTTATAAAATAAGAAAATAAAATAATAAAATAAAATAAACAAAATAAAAATAAATGTATATAAATATACTTATAAATACATTATTTTAATAAAACCGTAATAAAATACTTCGAAAAAATAAATAAAAATCATAAATAAATATTACATTAATTTATAAACATTTTTTATTTTATAAGTAAATTCTAATTAATTCATTTAATAAGTTAAATAAAAGGGTCAAGATCTGGTCGATTTGGACCAATCAGGGGCCAGGGAAAGTTGACCTCCGGTCAACTCCCCCTGCGCCTCTGACTGGTACGTCTGAACTGTCTTGTCCCCCATCTTCTCGCCTTTTGCCCGCTCGATTCGTCCATCAATCGCCATCGAATCCTTCACGGATTTGATTCCCTGTACATCCTTCTCCCACGCCGTCCTCTTGGATTCTTTGTACATAGCCCCTATTCATCGATATTCACCGGCAAAATAAGGGTGCCCTTTTCGCCTATAAATAAGGAACCTCTGCCTTCCTCCCAAGTTTGGTCAATTTCCCTCCATTTTCTTCCTTGCATTCGGTCCCAGGTACGCTCCTCGTGACAGGGGGATGCCGCCGGCACCTAGAATCGGTTGGAGATGGCGGAGGTTGCACCCAAGGCCGCCGCTCCGGCGAGGCCTCTGCTCCTTGGCGTTTCGCCAGGTACGAGCTGCGCTTTTATCATTTTTAGGTAGTTTTTTTTTATTTATGCATTTCATTCTCGCTTTTTATTTCGCATTTAGATCTGTAGTTTAGCGTAATTTAGGTGATTCGTAGTTCGCCGGAGCTCCGCTCCGGCGAACTTTTCACTGTGCTTCCGACTGTGCCCCGACCACTTTCCACTGCCATTTCATTCCCCTACGCCTTCTCCATATCCCAGCCACCTTGTCCAACCGGATTCGCTTCTGAATCCGCGAATCGAAGCTCCTCCACCACCCTTCGCCGGAGCTTCTTCGCCCACCTTCATCCCTGTGCTGTCAGCTTCAAACCCCGGGTCGAGGGAGACGCCCTCGAGCCCCTCTATCTTTCTGTGCAGGTTAGGTGCCCCAACGCGCACCAGGAGTCGATTCCAAACGCGGCGGAGGTACCTGGAGCTACTATTCTTGTTCGAGCTCGTGGCGACGCTCCAGGGTACCTCTGGCCGACCTGAGACCTCCAGCATAAAGAAGACCCTGCCAGGGAGCTTTGTGGACCTTCAGGAGCGGCGAAGACCGGCAGGAGAGCGAGATCCAGCCGGAGGAAGCTCGCCCCGGCGAGTGTTCTTCCCTGTTCTTCCACGCCAGCTCCCCGCCGTTGGATGAAGACGAAGGCCCCAGTTCTAATCACAGCCGTTCGATGGAGCGCTGCTACGACCGTCAGATCTCACGCGAGATCCAATCCTCTCCGCTCATCGGCGAAGCGTTATCGGCGCACGTGGAGGCGCCACGTGTCAAGTGAACGAAGATCAGCCGTCGGATCAAGCGCCTCTTTTGGGGGTAATTTGCATATCCAGCCCCCGCCTTTTTTGTATTTATTCTTTAATTCTGTAAATATTTTTGCACGTTATAAATAAATTGTAAATGTTGCTGATAGGACCCCGAACTATTTGAAATTACATTTAGGTCCTTCCGCGCCTCACGTGCAGTCCCACGTGAGGCGCGTGAATTTTGCATGTATGCCCTGGCGGTTTTTGTATATTGTAGAATAGTTCTAAAAATAAAAACAAATGTTTATTTCTGTTGTATTTTTGCATTGATGCCCCTGTAACTTATTTTATTTGCAAAAATACCCCTGCCAGGTTGTTTCATTTTTGTCTCTTTATCTATTTATTAAAAATACCTAGATGGCTTCTAAAAATTCAGAAAAATTAGGGTAGATGCTCCATGCAATGCTCTTCCACGCACATATTTTATTTCGCATTTTTCTGCATTTTCCCTAATTATAAAAAAATGAAAAGAAGCCCATTTTTGTACTGTTTAAACTATAAAATACAAAAAAATTAGAAAATGATTTTGAAAAATTCCAAAAAAAATATATATATATATATGGTATAATCATATATAAATTGAGTCCAGAAAATGAAAAACAAAATAAAAATTACAAAAACAAAAATATATAAAAAAATTATAAAAACCAAAACCCACTAAAACAATAATTGGACATGATCATTGGATTAAATAATTACACAACATTGCATACAGCCATTCGCCTCCCAGTGTTCGACCTCTACCTGTACTTACACCTATACACATTTGCATGTAGAGTTATAATAAATTTTAACTCCACATTTTTGGATATTTATTGCATATATTTATTGTGGGTTAATTGTTGATCGATTCGGGTTTCGTGTGCGGTCGCTCAGCGACACTGTAGTCCCGCCTTGTGCGGGCTATCTTGACCCTCGCGAAACCCGATTCATCAAATGGCGCCGTTGCCGGGGAGGCAACGGATTTTGTATGATTTTGTGAGCTTATTTGTTCATTCATCCAATTGTTTGCTCATGTCCATGATTCAGTTATTTGTTTGGTTTTTATTCCTATTTGATATTATGTTGACTGCTCTGACCATTTCTTTCCTTTGTCTTTGATGCGAGGGACCGCCAAGCGACGGAGGACCTCCTAGGAGGACCTATGCACCCGAGCAAGGTGGAGTTGGCGTTTCTAGGCCAAGCCAACAGGAGAGGGCATCCATGACAGAAGAAGGAGAATTTTTGCAGACAGTCTCTATTTTTATGCATTTTATATTATTTCATTTTATTAGGTATATTTATGTGAGAGAGTGACACTTAGAATTTTGTAATAATACAGGACTCTCACAGGTACACTCCGACTCCCGAGGTCCATTGCCCGAGGGATTGTTCCCTTGGGGGCCTCGACGGTTTTGACGGTTTTTCTTTTTTTTCTTTTTTTTTATTTTTATTATTTTGTGTGAATGAGCCCTCGCTTAGGAATTGCTTGCCGATAGAATAAGGTCCAAACACCCTAATATATTTGCATGTACCTATAGTGCGTTTTGGACCTAGTCAAATCTAAAACAGTCGGTTCATTTATCTCTTAACCCCTGTGCCGTGAGCGAGCCCCATCAAGCGCTACTCCTGAACTCGAGCATGTCGAGAAGAGGAGGGGTGAGCCAAGACCGGACTCTTAGGTTAGGGATAAGTGACCGACTTGTGGTGCTTCACGATAATAGCAGTTACTATCCTAGGGCGATTTCTTCGGCTCGCATTTGCATATAGCATAGGTTTCAATTCTGTTATGCATCCCGCATGGAGAGAGCTGGGAGGCACTGTAAGTCTTCTTACTTAGCATGCATCATCGATTTCTGACTTGCATGGCTTTTCCGACTTCTCCCTCTGTTTTTGACCACTTAGGATGCTTAATGGAAATTGGAACCCCGATAGGCACGTGCATTGAAAATACCCAAAAACAGTGATAACTCAAATAAAATCGGGACTGCTAACTCTATGGACCTAACAATAAAATGTAATGAATTCCTTGTCTTGGGGAGAGCAACCCCCTCATTGTATGCGTTTTAAATTGCTTACGTACACACTAAGGAGTAGAGCCCAAATCCTATCAAGCCTCCTACGTGATTGTACATTTTTTGTGATTCTCACCTAACTCTAAAATTGAAAAGATAAATGACCGTCACCTGATGGTCTTCACTGTGTTGAGTAGGTGAATTGGGGGTGTTGCCTTGTGTATTGATTGTGACTTGGAGTTCATTGAGTTTATCATTCATTATTAGAGTAGACGGTCCCGTCCGTGTGAGTCATGCATTTTTTATCTTTGAGTCTCTCTATCTCTCTTATACATATATCTCTTCATCTTGCATCGAGTCGTGATATTGGCGCTTCAGCTCAATCATTCTTCGCCAAATCCTTTGTTTCCCTCTTCTTCATCCAGCTTCTTCGTATCCACCGTATCATCTTCTCTGGTTCAGGGAGAGCACTCTCCTTGACCCACCATTTTGACGGTGTTCCCGCCTTGTGTGGAACACCCAATCTTGTCTATGTCCCAATTTTCTCGCCCGCCCTCCTCGTACCCTCTGTATCATCTCTCTCTTTATCCGGGAATGCTGTGCATATTGATGAGGCCCGCATCGAGGATTATTTATGCAGATTATTTGTGTAAGTCGGGCGTGATATTGCGGATGCTGAGATTGATTTGGTGGATTTTACTGTTGATGCATGCATATGTGCTTCTCGAGGATTTTTGAAGATGCTTGATGATTAGGTGTGATTCTTCATTGAAGATTTAGATCTCGCACACCGGATTGAGGATGTGATATGAAGCGATGATTTGGTGAGGATTTCATGAGTGTCGACTGATCCATCTATTTTGAGGTTTTGGGCCATCTTGATTTCGATTTTGGAGGTACTATCTCGATATGTGCTTCATGATGACGTCGCCTCGAGCCCCCATGACTTCTCATCTGCCTGATTGACCCGTCCTTGATCTCCTGACGCTTTGATCCACCATGGCACTTAGAGGATTCCTGATGATATGTCGTGCCAGCTCAGCTTATTGGATTGACTAGAGGGAGGTTTGTGATAGACCTGATTATTTTCTCCCTCAAATGATCTTATGCCCTCCTGATTGATGAATTCACAATATTTCGAGGACCTGAGACTCTATGACAGCCTTCCCATGACCTTCATTGACCTAGTTCGCATTTGTCCCCGAGGACTACCTGCGGGAAAATGCGGCAATTTCTTGGACTACGGTTTCATTCACCACTTGGTCGCCATTGTGATGGGACCCGAAACCGAGTCAGATAATATGCTTGATTGGCCTCCCTCTGTGACTGGTGCCCGATCTGTCGGCACATGAGGCTAACTGATAGATGGCTCTCCTTGACGGTCCTTGCAAGGCAGAGCTCCACTTTTCTGATTATTCCATGCCTAGTTCATAGCTCTCCGAGGGTTAGCTGCGAGGGGCTATGACACATTCTAGCTCTCTTGGTCTCTTCTGCTGGTAGGCGGTTTGCCGTCTACCAAGACCAGATCCTCTGTGGGTCCGTCTGATGGACCCGGCTCCTTTGAGCCCTTCTCTCTCCTTGACGACCCTCGCAAGGATGAGATACATTCTGATTATTCACTATATAGCTCACATCACTTCCCGAGGACTATCTGCGGAAGGGTGTGACACCTTATTTACGATCGGCTTCACTCAGTTCTGGTGTCTCCTGTCTGTTGGAGCACGAAGCCGATTCGTCGGATTTGTGTTCTCGGTCTCCTCTTTCTGATTATATGCCTGACTTGTTGAGGCATGAGACCGATTTGCTCAGACTCCTATGAGTCCGCTCTCCTTGATGGTCCTTGCACGGATGAGCTCATTTCTGACCATTCTTTGCCTAGCTGGCAGCACGTTCCCCGAGGGTTATCTGCGGGACGCTGCCACAATTTCTAGATTTGTCGGTCTCTTCTGCGGGTAGCCGATCTGTCGCCTACCAAGACCGTTTCTGTGATCCGTCTGATGGATCAAGCTCTGTTGAGCCCGCTCTCCTTGACGACCCTCGCATGGGTGAGCTTCTGTTCTGATTATTCATTGATCAGCATGTACTACTCTCCGAGGGTTATCTGCGGGAGAGTACATCATTTTCTAGGTACACGGCTTCATTTCTGGTGTCTCCCAGTTGGGGGAGAACGAAGCCGAGTCTTCTGATTGTCCTTTAATTTTGCTCACCTTGACGACCCTCGCAGGGTTGAGCCATGTCTTGCGGCATTGGGTGTCTGTCTCCGATGATCTTCCGACCTCGTAACCACCGAATGCAACACTGTCTCCTACTCTCTATCTTCCATATCTTATCGAGACTCTGATTGACCGGAGGACGCTGTACTGATCTATCTTCCTCCCGGTCTTACGGTATCGGCTCTGTTTTCTTATACTGACCCTATGTGCCGATTGTCTACTTCATGCTACCGATATCCTTACTTTCGATCCATTTTTACTCCGGTAGCGGACACCCACCTGCCTGCATATCCGGGTGTCCTTTCACCTTCTGATTGCGTCCTCGTTCTCACAGGGAGACGACGACGAGGGTACGGTATTCACTTGTCAGATACCGTCATGTACCTCACCGGTCTCTTCACCACTTGTATATATGTGTGTTGTATATTCTGTTCTCCCGCATGTTACGTGTGTCCTAGATCTATCGCCATATCTTTGTGTCTATACTTAGGACGTACTTTGTCGTAAGTATAGGGGGTACACACCGCATTGTTCTTTCGTCGTTCAGTTTCGTCACTCATGTTGTTGCCTATACTTAGGGATATCTCGCCCTAAGTATAGGGGGAGTGATGCGTATATTCTCCATGATCTTTTCGTCTATCTGTATACATCTCTCTTTTCTTCTTTTCTTCTTTTCCTTGTCTATTCTCTTTATCTATCAAAAAGGTGTCGCCCCTTGTAGACAGTTTTCTATACTTAGGACGTACTTTGTCCTAAGTATAGGGGGGTTGGCACCCCGAGTATCTCCATTCTTTGATCCTCTCCATTGTCTCCTCTTCTTGTCTATACTTAGGGATATCTTACCCAAAGTATAGGGGGAGACAATCTGAGTACGATCTGTTCATTGCCACCCTTGACCCTCCCTGCGTTGTGAACAGTCTGCTATACTTAAGCTTCTTTGATCCTAAGTATAGGGGGGACGGTCAACTTCTCATTGATTCATTCTTTGATTCGTTCATTTATTTCTTAGACTCAACTACACTTAGTACGAGTTATGTCTTCTCTTTTCTCTCCGATCTATGAGGACATAGCTCAAGCTAAGTATAGGGGGGTCGTATATACTCTGTATATACTTTAGCCATAACTCGTACTTTCGCGTAATTATTAATAAATATGGCTAAAAATAAGATATAATTCATTAATAATGCTTCTTATTCTTCAAATTCTTTGTGTATATACTGATTAATAAATCAGGTTAAAAATAGTTTTGCAAAATGATTTGAAGAATGGTGTTAACTGTTTGGAAAACTTTTTGTGAAATATTTTCAACCTTTGTAAAAACATTTTGATTGCAAAATTTTCTATTTGTGTGAAATAAAGGATTTGAAAACCTATTTGCAAATGATTGTGAAAATATTTTTGTAAAAATATTGTGAAAATGTATATATAGTGTTTGCAAAATCTTTGTAAAATGGATTTCAAATGATTGTAAATATTTGCAAAAATCATTTTGTACTATAGTTTTCAAAAATGAGTTTTCAAATAAATTTGAGGAATAAAAGCATCAAAATAAAATACCTAAAATTCTTTATCAATTGTATATACACCTAAATAAAAAAACACTTTGTTAAAATCTGTAAATTATCTAAGTCTTGTAAAATAAAGCGGCACGCCCGTGTAAATAGCTGTACATATTTTATACTTTGAGTGCCAAAATTATTTGCAAACTTTTCTTTGTGTAAAAACTCCTCTCTTTGTTTTCATGTTCTTTGAAAAATTGCATTATTCTGTGCATATTTGTAAATAGCATTTGCATAGCATTCATATTCTTTTATTGAGCTTGATGATTGAACTAGTCCAATAAAATCGAAGATTGGAGCTTGGTTGGACCTTACTGCACCTAATTGCACTGGAACCCTACGGGAACTAGGTTTAAGGTACTTCAGGTCTATTCAGACTTAATTCTTTGAGAGATCAGGGCTAGGTTCAAGTCACCTCAGTGGACTAACTAGAATTTTTCGAAACACACGCATGACTCTTGTCGGCCGTGACCTAACTTGGACACTTGCACCTTTCACTTGGCTCAACTCAGTTGGAGTGGTGAGGGGGTTGGATTTGCCAGTCTGAGACGCACACGGGTGGAAACATTCGTCCTCGTCTAGGGAGGGAAGTGCACCCCAACCTGGTCCAGTTGCAATGAAGTCGAATGACAGGAGAGTGTGGGTTGCAATAAAGCTTCAAAAGAGGGATAGTCTTCTGGCTCAAGAGGAAAAAGTCCTTATGTAAATGCTGCTGTACATAGTATGTTGAAAAAAAAAAGTGGACAGGCTTGTAAATAAAAATAAAAGTGCCTGCCAGAGCATGTATATATGTTGTATAGAAAATAAGCAAGCTTGAGCATCAAAGTTACACCATGTGAGCCTGCAGCTGGATGACTTGACTACACTGGTCTTGCATCCCCAGGATTGGTAGCTACACTGGCTACTGTCCATTTTTCTTTTCTTCACCCCCCCTCCTCTTGAGTTGGATGCCACTTGAACTTAGAAGGAAATACCCCGCTCCTTGACGGTAGAGGGCTGGATTGGGGAATCATTGGGTTGTCATTCTGGAGAAGTCAGTTCCTTTGTCATTTCAGCTAGGGAGAGCCACCATCACTTACACCGTACAAGTCAGCTTCATAGTCATAAGGGTTTGCGTATGACGTAGGCTAGTTCTGACCTGGCTATTGAGGTGATTTGAACCAAGTTCTGTGACTATTGAAGGCTGTTGTGTTTTAAATTTGGTTCCCGACTAGGTTCCACACACATTCTCACACCAAGGTCTAACCTGAGCTCCAAACTTTGAGTTTGTACAGATGAGTTTAAAAATCATGACCAATTCAATTTATTCTTTAAATTCTTTATGTTTGCTTTTTCTTTTCTTCTTATTCTTTGATTCTTTTTGTACTTATTGCATAAGTATTTGCTAGGGACTAGCAAAGGCAAGTATAGGGGGTGATGAATCTCCATTTCATCACCTTTATTCTATCATTTTGGCCTTAAAAACCCCAGCAAATGCATGTAAATAGCTTTAATTTGTTCATATTAGCATCTATTATTTATTGTATTAATTATACATAAAATAAGGTTTTTAATGCCAAAATTATAGAATAAAGGGAAGAAAAGCAAAAGGAATAAAATATTGCAAATATTTTATGACCCTAACCCCGAGACCAAGGCCAGCATGGAATTGGTCGACAAGGAATAAAGTAGGGGGAGATAAGGGCCAAAATACAGTAAATACCTCATTTATTTATTCTTCTATTATTGCATCTTTGACACCTATTTTGTACATAATTATTTATTCATCAAATAAAGAAACTTTGTTCATAAAAGTTGTAGATAATAATGTAAATAAAAATACAAAATTGAGTTTGTACAAAAATAATACTCATTGTACATTTTATACACAGAATAAAAAGCCAAAATCTCAACTTCACAGACCCATATCTTGCAAATAAAAACTCCAAATCACCCAAACTCATCTTTAATTGTATATAGCATTTCATAAACTATTTTATAAAATTAGTTTCATAATTTTTTGAGTCCATCTGTGAAAGTTAGGTTTTTGGCCCTTCTTGTACATAATACCTGATTAAAATATTCATTTTGTTCAATATTCATTATTTTTATAAATTCATATTTTTTAGAATATTGTAAATGATGTATATAATACATGTACATAATAAAAGTAAAAGAAAACCAAAAAGAATTTGTAAAATAAAAATAAGTCTATGTAATATATAGGAAAAATACCTATGAGAAGGATGTACATAAATGAAAAGAAAAAAACATTCTTTAATTATTTCATTCTTTTATTTCCTATAATAATGTATATATTATATATAACCTATTAAAAATACAAATCCATAATAAAAACAAATAAAATTCATTAAATAAATAAAACATATATAATATATAAGTAAAGTACCTATAAGTATACGTACATATACGTAGACCTGTTTATTTAAATATGTAAATAAACTCATAAAAAGTAAATAAAAATATATTTATACTCACAAAAATAAATCATAAATTTATAAAATAAGAAAATAAAATAATAAAATAAAATAAACAAAATAAAAATAAATGTATATAAATATACTTATAAATACATTATTTTAATAAAACCGTAATAAAATACTTCGAAAAAATAAATAAAAATCATAAATAAATATTACATTAATTTATAAACATTTTTTATTTTATAAGTAAATTCTAATTAATTCATTTAATAAGTTAAATAAAAGGGTCAAGATCTGGTCGATTTGGACCAATCAGGGGCCAGGGAAAGTTGACCTCCGGTCAACTCCCCCTGCGCCTCTGACTGGTACGTCTGAACTGTCTTGTCCCCCATCTTCTCGCCTTTTGCCCGCTCGATTCGTCCATCAATCGCCATCGAATCCTTCACGGATTTGATTCCCTGTACATCCTTCTCCCACGCCGTCCTCTTGGATTCTTTGTACATAGCCCCTATTCATCGATATTCACCGGCAAAATAAGGGTGCCCTTTTCGCCTATAAATAAGGAACCTCTGCCTTCCTCCCAAGTTTGGTCAATTTCCCTCCATTTTCTTCCTTGCATTCGGTCCCAGGTACGCTCCTCGTGACAGGGGGATGCCGCCGGCACCTAGAATCGGTTGGAGATGGCGGAGGTTGCACCCAAGGCCGCCGCTCCGGCGAGGCCTCTGCTCCTTGGCGTTTCGCCAGGTACGAGCTGCGCTTTTATCATTTTTAGGTAGTTTTTTTTATTTATGCATTTCATTCTCGCTTTTTATTTCGCATTTAGATCTGTAGTTTAGCGTAATTTAGGTGATTCGTAGTTCGCCGGAGCTCCGCTCCGGCGAACTTTTCACTGTGCTTCCGACTGTGCCCCGACCACTTTCCACTGCCATTTCATTCCCCTACGCCTTCTCCATATCCCAGCCACCTTGTCCAACCGGATTCGCTTCTGAATCCGCGAATCGAAGCTCCTCCACCACCCTTCGCCGGAGCTTCTTCGCCCACCTTCATCCCTGTGCTGTCAGCTTCAAACCCCGGGTCGAGGGAGACGCCCTCGAGCCCCTCTATCTTTCTGTGCAGGTTAGGTGCCCCAACGCGCACCAGGAGTCGATTCCAAACGCGGCGGAGGTACCTGGAGCTGCTATTCTTGTTCGAGCTCGTGGCGACGCTCCAGGGTACCTCTGGCCGACCTGAGACCTCCAGCATAAAGAAGACCCTGCCAGGGAGCTTTGTGGACCTTCAGGAGCGGCGAAGACCGGCAGGAGAGCGAGATCCAGCCGGAGGAAGCTCGCCCCGGCGAGTGTTCTTCCCTGTTCTTCCACGCCAGCTCCCCGCCGTTGGATGAAGACGAAGGCCCCAGTTCTAATCACAGCCGTTCGATGGAGCGCTGCTACGACCGTCAGATCTCACGCGAGATCCAATCCTCTCCGCTCATCGGCGAAGCGTTATCGGCGCACGTGGAGGCGCCACGTGTCAAGTGAACGAAGATCAGCCGTCGGATCAAGCGCCTCTTTTGGGGGTAATTTGCATATCCAGCCCCCGCCTTTTTTGTATTTATTCTTTAATTCTGTAAATATTTTTGCACGTTATAAATAAATTGTAAATGTTGCTGATAGGACCCCGAACTATTTGAAATTACATTTAGGTCCTTCCGCGCCTCACGTGCAGTCCCACGTGAGGCGCGTGAATTTTGCATGTATGCCCTGGCGGTTTTTGTATATTGTAGAATAGTTCTAAAAATAAAAACAAATGTTTATTTCTGTTGTATTTTTGCATTGATGCCCCTGTAACTTATTTTATTTGCAAAAATACCCCTGCCAGGTTGTTTTATTTTTGTCTCTTTATCTATTTATTAAAAATACCTAGATGGCTTCTAAAAATTCAGAAAAATTAGGGTAGATGCTCCATGCAATGCTCTTCCACGCACATATTTTATTTCGCATTTTTCTGCATTTTCCCTAATTATAAAAAAATGAAAAGAAGCCCATTTTTGTACTGTTTAAACTATAAAATACAAAAAAATTAGAAAATGATTTTGAAAAATTCCAAAAAAAAATATATATATATGGTATAATCATATATAAATTGAGTCCAGAAAATGAAAAACAAAATAAAAATTACAAAAACAAAAATATATAAAAAAATTATAAAAACCAAAACCCACTAAAACAATAATTGGACATGATCATTGGATTGAATAATTACACAACATTGCATACAGCCATTCGCCTCCCAGTGTTCGACCTCTACCTGTACTTACACCTATACACATTTGCATGTAGAGTTATAATAAATTTTAACTCCACATTTTTGGATATTTATTGCATATATTTATTGTGGGTTAATTGTTGATCGATTCGGGTTTCGTGTGCGGTCGCTCAGCGACACTGTAGTCCCGCCTTGTGCGGGCTATCTTGACCCTCGCGAAACCCGAGTCATCAACCATGGCCAATTCGTATGGCCTACTTGACGAACATCAGCAACGGAGACATCGTAAATTAGTTCGCGAGCATCGTTACCAGTCCTATGTCCTACTATAGATGTTGCGACAACCTTTACCAAGTCCAAAGAGCATAATTTGGAGGATATACGTAACATTAACCGAAGATTCAATCTACATGGTTGGATTTTTGGAAACAAATTCGCAGTAAAATACGAACTACAACACCTCTGCTTCTTTACAACAGAAGATCCACTTCGTAAATATTAATAACTAAAATAACAAGATAAATTAGATAAATAATATCCAAATAATTTACCCTCCCAAAGAAGAAATCCTTCACTTTGTTTATGTCTATCGAGAATATGATTGCATTAATATTATTACTATTGTAGATTTAGGCATTCATCTCCCATATCCATGGCTATATAAAGATCCTTGACCCTTCATCTAAGGCATCTAAATCAAGAGAGAAATTAAATAAATGAAGAGAACAAGAAAAAAGAGAGGTTCCTCATTGGTTGACACATGGTCAAAGATCGAAACATATCTCTATTTTTTATCATTTGTATTACTACAAAGTGGGTCAGCACTATTTAAGTCCCTCGCGGGTTACAACCTTTAAGTATAGTGTTAGGTTTTTTTTTGTTGTGATCAATCCTATGATTTTTTACCATCGTATTGAAATTCTCCGTGTTAAAATTTCTTCCTGCATTTGTGTTGATTTTTGTCATTTAAATTTTCATCGGTGGTACTTTGTCTTGGATTTGGCATACTATCTAGGATCCACTTATCAACTTTGTGTTTTTCCACGATTTGATTTACGTGAGAAATTTAATGACGATACTCCTTTAATAAACCATCCAAACAGATTACAAAGAATTATAACTACCTTTTCATCATTGGAATAAAATTTGGAAGATGAAGTTTCATGTATGTTGCTACTTGCAACACTTTTTGAGGGGTGGGAGATTTTGAACTTCTCGCACCATCTCCAAATGTGACAGAGTTGTTTCCTTGGAGTCTGTCAAGGTTGGTGTTTTGAATTAATAGATAAGAAGAGAATCTTAATATTCTTCTCCATGGTCAGAGGTTGTTGTCGTAGAATTAAATTCAGAAATGATAAATGAAGATATTAAAGCAGAAGCAAGTCCATATTCAAACAGAAAGATTTGGAGCATCAACATTACGGGGAAGAAAGGTCACATCATGAAATATCGTTTCTGATTTAAAACGGGGACGTGAGAAGAGAATTTTAATATTCTTCTTCATGGTCAGAGGTTGTCGTAGTAGAAAGTTGAGGGAGAACTAAATTCAGAAATGATAAAGGAAGAGATTAAAGCAAAAACAAGTCCATGTTCAAATACAAAGATTTGGAGCATCACCATTATGAGGAATAAAGGTCACATCACGAAATATCGGTTCCAATTTAAAAGAGAGAAAAGAGGAAAGAAGTAATAAAAGATCGATAAAACGATTATATTGTTTTCGTCACTTCGAACATGATTTGATCATTATGTATGACATGAATATGACGATCATAGCTAGAGATGACACATGTTCGCTCGTTGACAGTAGTTCAGTTCTACACTTGACCTCTACTTTTTCACATCTTACACGCAATTTTGATGATTTTAACATTCTTACAATAGGTAACAATTCCATGTTTAGTGTTATTAACAAGAATGATATTATTTTGTAGATTGTTACGGAGTCATTTTGGAAGATAAAAGGTGTGATGGATGTTTTTGATATGAATCTAAAATTGAAGTCCATAGGAAAGCTTGATGATGAAGGCTATTACAGTATATTTGATGGTGGAGCACAATGAAAGCTTACGAAGGTACTTCTCTTGTGGTTCAAACAAAGAAATGCAACAAAAGCGTCCACATTATGCAAGCATCAACTTTCCAACAATTTTAATGAATGTGAGCAACATTTTAATTCAACTGAGTTGTGCTATATAGGAGGCTCAACCATGTGAGTAAGAATGGTATGTACACGTTGATCAAAGGGATATTCTTCGACGAATGAAGAAAGAAAAGATGAAGAGTTGAGCTCATTGCATAGTAGAAAGGTAGACGAGAAGATTGTCGCGCATGTGGATTCCCCTCGATCTTTCCCTCTCTGAACCAATCCAGTTTGCTCCAATGGATTCCTAGAAATCAGAGACACCATCTACGTTGATCGCATGGTTCCCAAATAACTCACATGCCTTCTTTGAGCTTTCACACCCGAAGAAAAGGTGGTCAGCATTCCGCCTCTCCCAAACATCGCGAGCAATCAGGGTCAGCTGACTGTACAAAACGCGCAAACCTGTCCCCTGTTAAAAGCCTACCACGTCTGAAAAGCCATAAGAAGACCTTCACGCGTATCGGAACCTTCCATTTCCATATCCTTCTACAGTCGGCCACGCATCCTCCCGGGTCAAAGACCACCGGTCCCTTCAATGCCTTGTATGCCTTGCCAATAGAGAACACCCCATCGAACCAGCTCCAGTAGTCTTTTGAAGGATATGGTTAGATCCTCAAGCGCATCACGGAAGCGTGATCGTCGTATCGAATACGACGAAGAACGACTAGTCGCACTAGTTGTTCTATGCAGCGGAAATTAAAAAATTTTCATGTGACGAAACCACATGATCCAAGAACACTTCTCGGATCGTTTCATCTAAACCACAAACAAGTATTAGGTTTACCTCTTGAAGCGTGGTTGCGATCAAGTCTCTAAACGAAGAGATCTCCTGTCTCAAGTCCGATCCGTCGGAGGAGACACTTGCGAGCGCGGAGATGAACCCCGTGCTTCTCGCAATCCATGTTGATGATCCAAGCGGTGGATCTCTTGACCTCGACACACGAGATCCGACGTCTTCTTCACGAGCAAGGCATGCCGAAGTAGACGGAGTTCCACGAGCAAAACATCGGGCAGCATAACAACGGTGCCGCGCCGATGGAGAGCCTCTCTAGGGCATCCATGGTGGACGGCCATGAGAGGGAGAGAAAGAGAAAGAAAGAGAGAGAGAGAGACTTGTTGTCTCACTTATGTGCAAAGAAGAGCAATGGGGTGCCTCTCCTTTTATAGGGTTTTGGGATCCATGGATCTCAATCCATGTGTCAACACAAATCCAATGGTCCACATTAATTTGTGTTTCTTTCAATGGTCATGATTTGTTGCTAAAAACACAACAACAATTAATTTAATAAAAATCAAATATATATTAAATATAATTTGATTTATATCAAATCAATCTCCATTGGAGAGATAGGAAAGGAGGCAAGCCTCCTTCCATAAGGAGGGTGGACGGCCACCACATTCCTTATGGAATTGTGGCCGTCCCCTCTCCTCATTAGGAAGGGAGCTTCCTTTTTCCTATTACATGAGATTACATTATCTCATGATTCTCTCCAATATTTGCAACAACATTTGTTACAAATTATTTCACAAAAATAAATCCAATTTATTTTGTGAACATTGCAATCATGCCATTGGAAATTTGTGAATCATATTCACAACCCAAAACAAAATGTAAATTACATTTTCAATTCAATGTCCAATGTGAATCCAATTCACATTAACATTTAATTAACAAATGTAAATCACAAATAGCTCTCTCTAATATATTATAAATCACATTTATAATATATATGACTAATATGGATATTGCTATCCACATTATTCATATCCATGATAATTAAATCACATTTAATCATCTTGGATCTTTATTCTCTTGTTCTCAAATAATATGAATCACATTCACATTATTCACATCTTTGATAATCAAATCACATTTAATTATCTCAGATAACTCTCTTTATAATATGAATCAAATTCATATTACTCATGATAATTAAATCACATTTAATTATCCATTTTCTCAATGCTCGGATACATATAACAACAATAGAATTATCCCTGAACTCTTTCAAGGATAATGCGCTTTCTCCGCAGATACTTGGAGATAAAGACAGGGCGATTGTATTGTTCCACGTATAGTGACATGGATATTGAGATCATATCTCAAATCCAGATCGCGGGCCTCCCAAAGATGCTTGATTAAATCAAGACCGTAAATCTAATCTTCTTATTGCATCTGAATCACATTCAGATCAATGTCCAACACTTGGACCAAGATCAGATTACTTCTCTACTGAGAGGAGTCACTAAAATCCAGACCCGTTTCATCACTCCCTAGGAATGGAAGCGTCATGGTTATACAATCGTTTATGATCACATCACCCTCAGGTATTCCCAATACCTGTACATCCTGCATACTGGAAGACTCAGACTAAACCCGAAGTATTGGATCAACTTTATACTGTCTACTTCATGGTTTTATCAATAAGTTTCTCATTCGATCATTGGGAGTTGGTATCAATCATACACTTTCCAAAAGCGTATATCATACCTAGGTCTTGATCATATACTTTCCAAAAGTATATATCAAACCTACAAATTCAGTCAAGCTTCCAAAGCGAGACGACCGTGCGCACGGAATTTGATTCTTCCCAATATCTCATGAGTGAGCTCATGTCTTCCGGTTCAGTAACTGAACCTGTATGATCCCTTTGAGAGATCGTATTACTCATATGCCCTTATATGCACACCAGCGCGCCGGTGTGTAGACCTTGATTAGGTCATCAACCTATTGGTCTGCCAAATGTACATACTTAGACATATAGCAACACATCTGTCTCTGGTCAGAGGATGCGTGCCTATATCATGACAGCATATGATATAGGACTTCGGTTATCTCGATCTCGTTAAGTCAACTCTTTGACCTAGCTAATCTGACACCTCCGAATCTCTATTCCTATGCAGAGGACCTGCATCAAGAGGTCGGTCAAATATCAGCCTTTAAAGATAAGGATTGCCATCTCCTACTCAGGCTGGAGATCATCTCTTAACAATCATCTGACGGTGCTTGATGAGTCCTCAATCTAACTCTTTAGATATTCATCCAAGCACCAGCCTCTATGATTCAATAGTTGAATCAACAGCTGTATGATCATCAAGATGGCCATGGTACATAACCCTAATTGTACTAAGGGACCTATTATGCAAATTATGTATTCTTCATTTCAGATTAAGGAGTGAATTACAATAACATTTATTGCATAATGGCTCGCCGTGGGCTCGCATTTCCAACAATCTCCCACTAGCCCAAAGAGCCATTAATGGGCTAATCATTTAAACCCGCACTCATGTGACAATCATAGGCTATTAAGAAAATAGCTAGGTAAGCTGATCAGTCACTCTGTTCCTGCGAGACTATGCCAAGTCCTTTTACGGCACTTGCATATCCCCAGTAACAGTGCTCGCATCTAATGCGAATGTTGCATCTCATGCAACCAATACTCAATCTAGTTGGTTACAGTGTCCCTGACATCATAACCAGTATCCCCATAATTCTTATTAGAATACCTTCATTCCCGGAGATCTCTATCTCCTAAGGTATCTAAAGTTTAGACCTTTATAGATCACTATCTACATGGTCTTAAACTTTTGAAGATAAGACTTTGAGATCACTATCTCAAAAATCTCCTCATCTATGAAGATTTTGTTATTACTGCAATCAAGTGTTTTATCTCTACAGTAGGATTAGTAACAATTTACTACTCCCACTGCATGACAGACATCTGGTATTTGTACACTCTAGCATACACTCAGCTTCTCGTAACTAATGCACAAGTGCAAGTAGTTGTAGCATTTACTTCCTCAACTCTTTGAAGTGCTATCCCTTAAGATAGGTCAGTACCATATCTTAAGGGTTAGAAGCCTTTCTTGGAATTTCTATGAATAGAATATGTCCAAGGTATACTACAAATGTGACAGTCCAATTATCCTCTTCTCTTGGCTTCTGAACAACTTCAGAACTAAGATCTAAGAGGTATCTTTGAGATCATATCTCAAGTTATGGAACAACCAGATAATAAAACACTTATTATTATCCTTATATCATTTTAAATGATCAGGATATCATCTACATTCAGCAAGATGAACACAAAGGCATTCCCACTAAGCTTCACATGGCTCATCAAGATTCTATCTGAAATCATAACAATTATAATTCCATCAAATCTTATGGTCCAACTTTAAGAAGCTTATTTGAGTCCATAGATGGATTCCTTAGCTTGCACACCTTGCTTTCCTCAATCATGAAGCCTTAGGGCTACTTCATGTGAATATCCTCAGAGAGGTATTTATAGAGGAATGCAATCTTGACTTACATATTTGAAGATGAAATAGTCAAGTTGTGCAACCAAGATTAGCAATATTCTGATGTTTTTAAGCATGGTCACCGAAGAGCAAGTCTCATCGCAAGCAATGTCTTCTCTTCCGATGTGTAGCTCATGGCTACGAACCGTGCTTTGAAGGTCTGTACCTTCTCATCATGTTCCCTTTCTCTTGAAGATCCATTTACACCTTTACAGGTCTTACCCATATAGGTGGATCCTCGAGGGTCCATATACAACACTTGTACATGAAGTCTACATTAGACTTTTATTGCTAACATCCATCTATCCATGCTATGATCTTTAGAAGCTTCATCACATGAAGTTCGATCATTGTCAGATTTCTCTGACACATGGAATCCATCCTCAAACTTATTTGAAGAGGTTTTAGTGTTTCATCTTCAATTATCCTTTTAATTTCCAATTTCAGGAGCCTCATTATCTTTTCAAGATTAAATGAGTTCCTACACTACATTTTCATCTTGATTTTTAAAAGTCTCAACCTCTAAGAATCACATTCTCAGAGATGAGATATTTTAAGAATCTCAAGGTCATAAAGTAGGTATCCAATACCATCCTTTATTTTCCTAATGAAGCAGCACTTTCAAGTGCTAGATTCCAGCTTGCATGCATGGAATCATATTAAGCATATATATTGTAGTCTCTTCTACACATATATACCTGGAAACTAAGGGATAATTATGCTAAAATTCATCATTGATAAGATCATGTCACACATGATCCAATTGTATCTACCTATAACTCTATTGAGTTAAGGTGTGTTAGGAGGATTGAGATAGAAGTGATATTCATATCTCTATAAGGTATTCTTTGAATTTATCTAGTAGGTACTTGCTACCTAGATTAGATCAAATTCATTTTATCTTCCTTCAAACTTTGGTTCTAAACCAAAATTAATGAAATCTTTGAACATTTCAAAGGTTTCTTAGGTGAAGAGAAGAAATCTCATATCGTACATAATCATCAACAGATATCACATATCCATAATGTTTACTACGATATAGATGATCTACATACATCAATATGCATGAGATCCAGAATACCTTGGCATCTTACACCTTTCTCTAAGAAGGGTGCATTGGACATTTTACTTTGAATACAATATTCATAAGTATGTAAGTTTTGAAATTTTAGACATTCTAAAGTTTCATCTCTTACTAGTCTATTGATCAAATCAATAAACAAATGTCCAAAGCTTCATCCTCATATTGATCTTAAGTTTTAATTTCAGCATTTAGAAATGTTAATGAGCCATTCATCAATTTTCTAATTTAGTGGAGTCCACTAGATTTTAGATTACTATCTGAAATATCTCCATCATAACTCTTTATGATAGTTCTACCTCAGAATTCATGTTTATTTCCAACATTTAGAAACAAACAATGAGTCTAGGTCATAGAGACATTCTCTAAGACTAAGGACTCTCCCACTGAAATTAACAAGTCTATCAATCCAACAGAGATTGTTGCAAAAATTGCATCAATATCCATGTGGATAACTATAAACCTTTAAGATCAAATTTTCCAGTCTTCTAAAACATATGCAACCTATTGCAAATGTCATCAGAAGATTGAGATACAATTATTTGACTTTATCTTATCAATGATTTATGTAGATTAATCTGATGCTCCATCCGAGTCCTTCTCTAAGGATTCTAGATAGACTTGATAGTCATACTATCAACACATCAACTTATTGCAGTATTGGTATTCATCCAACTCTTCGGATGACATATGGAAGTCATAGATGTATAGTCAACTCTTTGACCATACTTCTTACTCGGGTCCAACCCATGCTTCTACTGCGCTCCCTTTATCTTATAAGCAACCATTGCTTAAGACTAAGGATCTCTTATGTAAGAGCATTTCAACATTTATATATGCTTCATTAAATTCATATAATATGAATATTATGAAGCTTCATGAATGACCAGAGTATAGATAGTAGAATGATGACACTCATCATCTACATCCATCTAAACTCTTAAAACATAGGTTCAGGTAGGTACTCAAACAATTTGAATACATCATCTCTCATAGAGCCACCATTCTGCATGATGCAGTGAACCATCTCATTCATGTTAAATGTCAAGAGCACATATGTATGCCAGAATATCTTCATTAATTTTATAAGGATTATTTGACAATTGCGATCATCATCGACATGTCACTTCCAAAGTACATCCGATGAGAGATCAAGACTATAGAGACATACAAACCCTAGGGTTGTTGTCCTATTATCTATTTAATTGTCATTCCTCAATATTATGAGGAAACTTGCACATTGCAACCACATACATTATGTGTCCAATTGCAAGTACAATATCTGGATCATGAGTCCAATCCATGATATTTTACTGGTTATTATTGAGTATATCATTGAGTGAGTTTTAATGAAAGATTATCTGAAATAAGAAATTTGCATAAATATATAAATATATATATATATATATATATATATATTTTACTTTGATTTAGGATTTTTATATCAAAGTTGTCTTGTCTTGTCAACACTGAAAGTTCATTCCCTTAATCACTTTCAATGTAAGAGATATACTTACCATTATATCTCAACAAGATCTGGGATCTCCTTCCTTATCTTTGTTGCATCCCAATAATATGAGAACCTACAACTCGGATAAAAAGAAGCGGGAACACATTCCGCCTTGCAAGTCCAACTTGCATCTCCCAATTCGGTCTTTAACACCCGGGCCCACCACCCCTAAGGCAATGTTGACCCGTCATTAATTGAACCAACCGTCAACAGGAATACAACTCGCTATGCGCAATCCAATATCGCCCCAATAATATGAGGACCCAATATTGGGGTCACTACGCATACGTCCTTACTCTTTCGAGAAGCGAAGAGCCCGATCCAAATGGATCGTATGCAGGAGTTGTCACTTCGGACAGGCGTCTCCTACATACAATATCTGGCGACGGAACCCTTCGCCTTGACGGGAGACCATGGATGTCACTTATGTGATCATCCATATCATATTCAAATTCTAATTAATCATTATGAATCATATTCATTATGATTAATTCTTCCAAGGGAAATAACACATCTATTTATAATAGAGTGTCTTAATTTTAATTGGATTCCAATTAATCTAATCATATTAAATTAATGATCCAATTAATATCTAACAAATAATTTTTAATTGTTACTTGAATTATGGTATTATCTCAAATACGTATTATTTTGAATTTTAATAATTAGAAATACATCATGATTTCTTAAGCATTATACTAACCCTACCCGCTATCATGGCCAGTACCGACGAGAGTGGGACGGACCACATACGTTGCAACCCGCAACCCCAATGCTCTCCGACTAGACACCATATCCACCTCGGGAAAGGATAATGCAAAATAGATCATTTTGTACTTGAGATGATCATCGGTTCTTCAACCGAAATTATACCATATAGTAATAATCAAAACAATTTTGATTAACATTATAATGAGATTTGCTAAACAAATCCCAAGTCCTATCCAAGCAACATGTTTGTTGGAATGTTGATCATGTAGATCATGTAACCAATCTTGATCTATATCACATCTAATCATTTGTTGGTTAGGGAAAAGTCATTTAAGGACATAATTATCATTAAATATTTCACAAATATTTATGCATAATTATTCCAGGAAATTAAATAATTTAATTTCACTAATTAATTAAATGACAATCACTAGGTTCTTGATTAGGAAAGTATTTTCAGCAGTGACCCTCACTTACTAAAAATACCATATCTCAATCAATTTAAATCCAAATTAAGCAAAGTAAATTTCTAAAGTTTGCTAACTTGATTTACAACAGAACCCAAGTGATTTTCATGCATTTCAAGGCATTTCAAATCCGCAATTAACATCTTAATTACATCATGATCCGCAGTCCCCGAAACAGTGGATACATGTTCACTAAAATGAGCATATCTAGATCAAACGGAATCGAAATCACGCAAACTCAGATCCTACGATTTCCTTATTTAATGGGGAATAAAATACAAATATTATTTTCGTGTTTAAACAATTTAAACAGTGCCGAAAACAATATCAAAATAGAGATGCGAAAATGAAATGCAAGAAAACTTTCGCAAACCCTAATGAACCCAAGTCATCCTCGGTTTATGGATCGTATCCAAAACCACCAACCTAAGGCTCTGATACCACTTGAAGGATATGGTTAGATCCTCAAGCGCATCACGGAAGCGTGATCGTCGTATCGAATACGACGAAGAGCGACTAGTCGCACTAGTTGTTCTATGCAGCGGAAATTAAAAAATTTTCATGTGACGAAACCACATGATCCAAGAACACTTCTCGGATCGTTTCATCTAAACCACAAACAAGTATTAGGTTTACCTCTTGAAGCGTGGTTGCGATCAAGTCTCTAAACGAAGAGACCTCCTGTCTCAAGTCCGATCCGTCGGAGGAGACGCTTGCGAGCGCGGGGATGAACCGTGTGCTTCTCGCAATCCATGTTGATGATCCAAGCGGTGGATCTCTTGACCTCGACACACGAGATCCGACGTCTTCTTCACGAGCAAGGCATGCCGAAGTAGACGGAGTTCCACGAGCAAAACATCGGGCAGCATAACGACGGTGTCGCGCCGATGGAGAGCCTCTCTAGGGCATCCATGGTGGACGGCCATGAGAGGGAGAGAAAGAGAAAGAAAGAGAGAGAGAGAGAGAGAGAGAGAGAGAGACTTGTTGTCTCACTTATGTGCAAAGAAGAGCAATGGGGTGCCTCTCCTTTTATAGGGTTTTGGGATCCATGGATCTCAATCCATGTGTCAACACAAATCCAATGGTCCACATTAATTTGTGTTTCTTTCAATGGTCATGATTTGTTGCTAAAAACACAACAACAATTAATTTAATAAAAATCAAATATATATTAAATATAATTTGATTTATATCAAATCAATCTCCATTGGAGAGATAGGAAAGGAGGCAAGCCTCCTTCCATAAGGAGGGTGGACGGCCACCACATTCCTTATGGAATTGTGGCCGTCCCCTCTCCTCATTAGGAAGGGAGCTTCCTTTTTCCTATTACATGAGATTACATTATCTCATGATTCTCTCCAATATTTGCAACAACATTTGTTACAAATTATTTCACAAAAATAAATCCAATTTATTTTGTGAACATTGCAATCATGCCATTGGAAATTTGTGAATCATATTCACAACCCAAAACAAAATGTAAATTACATTTTCAATTCAATGTCCAATGTGAATCCAATTCACATTAACATTTAATTAACAAATGTAAATCACAAATAGCTCTCTCTAATATATTATAAATCACATTTATAATATATATGACTAATATGGATATTGCTATCCACATTATTCATATCCATGATAATTAAATCACATTTAATCATCTTGGATCTTTATTCTCTTGTTCTCAAATAATATGAATCACATTCACATTATTCACATCTTTGATAATCAAATCACATTTAATTATCTCAGATAACTCTCTTTATAATATGAATCAAATTCATATTACTCATGATAATTAAATCACATTTAATTATCCATTTTCTCAATGCTCAGATACATATAACAACAATAGAATTATCACTGAACTCTTTCAAGGATAATGCGCTTTCTCCGCAGATACTTGGAGATAAAGACAGGGCGATTGTATTGTTCCACGTATAGTGACATGGATATTGAGATCATATCTCAAATCCAGATCGCGGGCCTCCCAAAGATGCTTGATTAAATCAAGACCGTAAATCTAATCTTCTTATTGCATCTGAATCACATTCAGATCAATGTCCAACACTTGGACCAAGATCAGATTACTTCTCTACTGAGAGGAGTCACTAAAATCCAGACCCGTTTCATCACTCCCTAGGAATGGAAGCGTCATGGTTATACAATCGTTTATGATCACATCACCCTCAGGTATTCCCAATACCTGTACATCCTGCATACTGGAAGACTCAGACTAAACCCGAAGTATTGGATCAACTTTATACTGTCTACTTCATGATTTTATCAATAAGTTTCTCATTCGATCATTGGGAGTTGGTATCAATCATACACTTTCCAAAAGCGTATATCATACCTAGGTCTTGATCATATACTTTCCAAAAGTATATATCAAACCTACAAATTCAGTCAAGCTTCCAAAGCGAGACGACCATGCGCACAGAATTTGATTCTTCCCAATATCTCATGAGTGAGCTCATGTCTTCCGGTTCAGTAACTGAACCTGTATGATCCCTTTGAGAGATCGTATTACTCATATGCCCTTATATGCACACCAGCGCGCCAGTGTGTAGACCTTGATTAGGTCATCAACCTATTGGTCTGCCAAATGTACATACTTAGACATATAGCAACACATCTGTCTCTGGTCAGAGGATGCGTGCCTATATCATGACAGCGTATGATATAGGACTTCGGTTATCTCGATCTCGTTAAGTCAACTCTTTGACCTAGCTAATCTGACACCTCCGAATCTCTATTCCTATGCAGAGGACCTGCATCAAGAGGTCGGTCAAATATCAGCCTTTAAAGATAAGGATTGCCATCTCCTACTCAGGCTGGAGATCATCTCTTAACAATCATCTGACGGTGCTTGATGAGTCCTCAATCTAACTCTTTAGATATTCATCCAAGCACCAGCCTCTATGATTCAATAGTTGAATCAACAGCTGTATGATCATCAAGATGGCCATGGTACATAACCCTAATTGTACTAAGGGACCTATTATGCAAATTATGTATTCTTCATTTCAGATTAAGGAGTGAATTGCAATAACATTTATTGCATAATGGCTCGCCGTGGGCTCGCATTTCCAACATCTTTCCCTTCAGAGGTGATGAATACCCATTCATCACTCTTTATTCTTATATTTTAGCTACAAAAACCTTTGCAAATACATGTATATTCATGTAAATACAAATAATTATCAAAAGCATGCATTGTATAAAGTTTAATAATTAGCATGTTTGTGTGCAAAAATAAAAGAATAAAGAGACAAAAGAAAAAGAGGAAATATTTAGAATAAATATTGAGCAACCTAACCCAAGGGAGGGCTCAGCATGGGCCTGACCGCATAAAAGCCAAAGTAGAGGGAGATAGGGGCTCATTTGTGTAAATAGACCTGTAAATTAATAAAAATATTTTCCTCCCAAAAATAGAATAAAAGTGGCTTGTAAATATTGTATATATTTATAATTATAAAAATCAAAACAAAAATAGAAAAATTAAAAAGAAAATAAAAAGAGTCACTTGTGTACATATCCACCATGTACATACAACCACTCCTATATTTATAAATAAATGAATTAAAATTCCAAAACTTTTGTAAATATTCTATTTATTATGGTGTAAATAAATAAAATAAAAACAACAAAAATAAAAATAAAATAAAAAGAACAAAATTAAAAACCAAAAATAACATTGTAAATATACCTTGTACATAGATGTATATATATCTATTTATTTCACCCTTGTATATAAATAATAAAAATAAAATAAAAATACCTTTTTATTCCTTATTTTATGTTATAAATAAATAAAATATAAAATAGGAATAAAAATGCACAAAAATAACAAATTAAAAATTAAAAATTAAAAAGGCATATTGTGTAAATACCTATATATAGCATAAAGTGTATATACCCTATTTTTATTTTGAAAATTTAATTAAAAATCACCAAAAAATAGAAAAAAATAAAACAAAAATATTTCATGTTTTAAGTTTTTAATAAATCGGTCATTTGCTATTTTTAATTGAATTTCCAATTATTTTCCACGTGGCGCACTCCCATTGGTCCACGGGGAATGTTGACCGCCCGGTCAACTCCCCCTTGTGGACCTCTTTCCTCGGGTCGTGACGCCCGACCCGACTTCCCCGATTTTTCGGGTCACGACTCGACGCCTGAATACCTAAACCTCGGGTCCGTTTCGTTCCTGCCACATCCGACACCCTCGCCGACACACCCGCCTCGGGGTCCGCGCTCTGAGCAGCCCTACCCGATCAAACCTAGCCGGACCCCTGGGAGTATAAATCCCGAGATCCGCCGCACGATTTTCCGATCTTTGGCTAGTCATTCCTCCACCCAGTGACCTCCATCATCCTCGCGAGAGTGACAGCTCGCCCCGGTGGTGTTGCAGCGAGGCAGAGGGTGCTCGAACCACTGATCCGGCGAGCTAGCGTCGCCGTGCTCCGCCCAGAGCAAGAGCTTGAACCTTGGGCCACGACGTCCTGCAGGTAAGGACCCAGAGCACCAGCAGCTCACCCCCAGTCGACTCGACCACCTAGGTAGCCCTATTTCCTTTTCCTTTGCGTTAATTTCTAGTTTCCCCCAATTTTCGGCGTCGCCGTCCACCTCCGATTCCGGCCACATCCATCGTCGTATTGATCATCAGACTTTGTCATCGTGTTTGCCTTCCTCCCGCGCACCTTCTCCGCCCCTCCGTTCAACCCAGCTCGTACAGGAGCTGGGGTTTGAACCCCTTCGCCGTCGCGTCGCCGGGGTTCGCCCGTACCACCGCACCGTCCACCCACACCACCGCTAACGGGGTCGAGGCAGTTTGCCCTCGACCTAGGAGCTCTTTGGTTGCGTTTTGCAGGTCAATCGAGGGCTGTCTGAGGCCCTCCTACTTGAGAACCTGAGCTTCTCCTCCGCCGGAGTCGACAGAGCTCTCCGGAGCTCCGTTGATCCATCGGAGATGTCCCACATACGCGGGAGGCTAAGGCGAAGCTTCCTCAATCATCAGAAGCCCCCACGGAGGCTCGGAGCGCGCATACTGGGCCGGCGAAGTTCGCCGGCCACTTGTTCTTCGAGGACCTTCAGGCACCGTTAGATCAGCCTCCAGCTCCAGTTTCAATCTCCACCGTCCATTGGAGGAGCAGCCATCAGCGTCGATCCTTGGAGGGTTGATCCGCACCGTCCGATCAGAGAGGTTTTCCCACGTCGCACCAGAGCCATCCGATTTCACACGTGGAGAGACCACCACCGCTCGATCAGGACGAAGGCTTCCTTTGTTGGGCGCCACCCCTTTCCAGCCGTCCATCAGCACACGTGGTGTCCATCCGAAGGCCTACTTAATAAAGGGTAATTTATCCCTTAGGCCCTTATCTTTAGTGTAGTTTCGTTTTAGTCCTGTAAATATTTGTTGCCTTTTATTTACGTTGGTACTTTTGCACTTTGGACCCTATCTTGTCTGCTTATTGCATGTATGCCCCTGTGTGTAGTAAGTCACGTGCATCGACACGTGTGTAGTTGGGCTATTTGCATGATTCGCCTTGTAGTTCTGGGATGTTACTTAATAAATGAATCTTTTTAGATAATTGCAATTATACCCCTGTGCGTGAGTTATTTGTGCATGTGCGTTTATTTGTGGGTAATTTACAGTAAGGCCCTCGGACTTTTAGTACGAGTTACTAATTAGTCCAGGAACCTTATTTTTCTTGCAAATAGGTCCCTGAGTGCCCTAGGTCACGTGCTTTGCACGTGGATACTTCGGAATTTTGCATCGGACCCCTGGAACTTATTTTAATTGCATTTAGGTCCATGTGTACTGTGCCCTTGTGTTTGATTTTAATAAAATAGCAAACTCACTCCAAATTCGATGAAAATTGGACACATGGCTCCTGCCATGTTGTAAAATTTTCTAGAATTTTTGGGGACATTTTTTATTTCATTTACTATTTTTAAAAATTCAAAAACACACATTTTCTTTACTGTCTAACTTAAAAATTCACAAAAAAATATTAAAACTCATCTAAAAATTATAAAAAAAATTAGCTACTTTGTGTTTTGTCTTGCTTGATTTTCTGACCAAATTTGGTCATTTTTCATTATATAAAACTCATAAAAATTACAAAACACTAAAAATTCTATAAAAATTCTAATAAATAATTTAAAAATCCAAAAATAATAATTGTGGTGCCTAAATTTTCCTTGTTTTTTTCTCTTTACATGAAAATTACCTTCAGGCTTATTAGGGGCTTTTAGATATTTTATCTAAGTCCCTCAAGCTCGGCTAGACAGTATCTTCATTTTCTTGCATTGTTTTATTTTTAGAAAATTAAATAAAAATCCGAAAAATAACAAAAATTAATCAAAAACAGTAAAAAAACATAAAACACAAAAACATTTTTATTTGAATTTTTGAGTGATTCCTGATGCATTAAATAATTGCTTGAATTGGTCTATTTCCTTGTCTTCTTCATTTTCTTAAATAACCAAAAAATCAAAAAATTATAAAAAAATAAAAAAATCCACCAAAAAATAGTTTCCTTTTATTTTTCGATATTTTCGACTACTTCGTAGGCCGTGAGGCCATCACGTGCTCCCTGAGTCCGGTCCTGGTCGCTATACCAGGCTAATCCAATAGCCAGGACCGCTATCGTGTTTGATTGATTTTTCTCTGAGTTTGGTGGTCTGTTTTACATTTTCTTGATTGAGCTGAGATTCTTATTGATCCGGGTCGCAACGACCAGAGTGTGATATTTTTACCTGATCCGGATTAGTAGGATTTTGGCCCATCAACGGTCCTGCAACATTATCCAGCTCCGCCCGCATCACTAATAATTCCTCTAATCTCTGATCCGAGAGCTCATATCGAAATCTTGGGAAGAACGATTGTCCGTCCCACACGCTCGCCACTGGACAATCCGGATCCACAACCAATGACATCAGACGTGGAAACCTCGTGCTCAACGACCCAGTCTCACTCCAGTCGTCCTTCCAAAACTTAAATCCGTTGCCATCTCCAAGCACAGGTCTTAGAAAGGGACGGATGTCCTGCACCACACCGCAAATCCCACGCTAGAAGTACTAGGGGGCATGTCCCAAGACCCCATCCTCAGGCAGCGAAGAGCCGATACCATAAATCTTCCTTATCAGAATGCATGCCAAGCTGTTACAATCACCCCAAATCCGCATTATCCACTTGTTAATGAGTGCTTTGTTCATCTCCTCCAAACTACGCACACCCAAGCCACCATCATCCTTGGAGTAAGAAACTGTTTTCCAATCCACTAAAGGTAATCCACTTGATCATCCCGACGACATCCAGAAGAAGCGTCTCATGATGTTTTCAAGTCGTTTTCTAATTCCAACAGGTAAAATTCTTGAAGATAGGAAAAAGATAGGATTCGCTGAAAGGACTGAGCGCAATTGAACTAACCTACCGCCTCTAGACAAGCAAACAGACTTCCAACCAGCTAGCTTCTGCTCCAACTTCTCAATCACCGGTATCCAGTCCAATAGCATCTTCCCATTTACCAACATCACCCCAAGGTATCTCAATGGCAAGTCCCTACGAGGGGAACGCAACCAACCAGCACAAATGTCAATCTCCTCATCCTCCATACCGAAAGGGACAAACTCTGATTTGACTCTATTGAGTCTTAATCCAGACACATCACCAAAGATGTCGAGAACCACCGACATGCCTCTACAGCTCTCAGCACCTCCTTCCGCAAAAAGCACAGTGTCATCTGCATACTAAAGCAGAGGTATCGAAAGCTCTCCCTTTATGAAGCCCTTGCAAAAACCTCCTAACACCGCTCGATCAATCATAATAGAGAGGGCATCCATTGCAAGGACAAACAGTAGCTGAGCCAGGGGCAACCTTGTCGGATTCCATGTTGCGGCTGAAAATACCCTCCCTTCGGTTGACCATTGATAAGGACCGCACAAGAAGCAACCGTTACACACCTCTTCATCCACGAGATCCATCTGTCCGGAAAACCTCATCTGAACAATGAAGCCCATATGAAACGCCAATCCACACAATCGTAGGCCTTTGAGAAGTCCACCTTCCATATGATTCCCTTTGTTTTCCTTCTACGCCAGTCTGCAATAATCTCTGACGCCATAACAACGCTATCCATGAGATGTCTACCTGGTAGAAAAGCACTCTGAGAAGGAGAGATGATCCTTCCTAGAACTCCCCTCAACCGGTTTGCTAAGACCTTTGCCACAATCAAGTAAATTGCATTGGACAACGCAATTGGACGAAACTCCTCAATCCTTGTTGCCACCTCCTTCTTCGGTAGTAAAAATATAAACGATCTGTTAAGACGATCAAAACCAGAGTTTCCATCTGCAAACTCCAGTACCATCTCCAACACCTCTTTGGAAACCAGCTCCCAAAATTCTCTGAAGAACAACACCGGAAACCCATCCGGTCCTGGACAAGCATCGAGGTTTAGAGCAAAGACAGCCTCGCGAATCTCATGTAACCTGAAAGGACTCGTCAAGAAACCCGCCTCATCATCAGATATACTCTCCACCCCCATGCCCAACCATCTCGAACCACAATGAGGCAATCGTCTGCTCATGTTTTTTGACCTCTCTTGCAATCGCCTCCTCCCCATGAAATTCCTCACCTCCAACTTCGATCGAATGGATCAAATTCCTCCTCCTTCTCCCATTTGCCACCGTATGAAAAAATTTAGTATTCACATCACCTTCCTTCAACCATCTCTGTCGGGATCTCTGTCATATTCAATCTCACGCTTCCTATCTTCCTCCTCAAGGATCTTCTGTACAACCCCCCTGCTGGCTAGCTCTTCCTCATCTAGACTTCTGTTATCCTCCAACAAGTCCAGTCTCACCACTTCCTCTTGTGTCTGAGTACGCCTTCGCTCACGTTCTGCACAAGACTCTCTTCTGAAAACCACTAACCTTTTTTGTAATGTTGCTAGCTTCAATGCAATGCGAACAGTCGATGATCCCTCCACCTCCAGCTCAGACCAAAAACTGGTCATTAACTCACGAAAACCCTCTTCCAACAACCAGCATCGCTCAAATCTGAAGTAAGACGAGTAACCCCTCCCACTACAAGAGTCAAAGCAAAGTGGTGTGTGATCCGATCTTGATCTTGGGAAAGATGTAACAATTGCCAAATTGAAAGTCTCTTACTCTTCAACAAACATTAGAAACCTATCAATTCGAGATCGAGAAGACGAATTCCTCCAAGTGTATTTTACAATTTATCGCGTCAAGCACCTCCAGAGCTATCTCTTCCACCATATCAACAAAAAAATGGATCCAGGATCATGCGCTCCTCTCCCACCAGGCCTATCTTCTGCATAAATCATTACATTGAAGTCACCGCCCACAATCCACGCCATTGATGGGAATCTCAACCTAATGTCCCGCAACTCGTTCCAGAGAGCCTCATTGGTTGAGGATCCCGCAATGCCGTAGACCGATGAAACCACAAACCTTGATTGGTCCCTCCTGCTAAGCAAAACGACTGTCACCGAATGAGCCAAGGTAACCTCATCCACTATATCAAAGATTTCTCCATTCCAAGCCACAACAATACCCCCCGAGCTACCGTTAGCCGACACTGCTCTAAACTCATTGAGATGAGGTCCATAAGTGGAGCTCCATCTCACTTAGTCCCAAGAATCAATTTTAGTCTCCTGCAAGCATGCTACATCCACCTTCCACGTCGCCAAAAGGGTGCCAATTGCCAACCTCTTATCTGGTTGACCCAGCCCCCTCACATTCCAAGTTAGAATTTTCATAGGGAAACAGTGGGATTCACCCCCGCCATCTGAACGCCCACCGTCTGTGCTACCACTTGCTCGAAGAGCCTCCCTTCCTCGCCTCTCGTTGCCTTTGAAAACACATCATGCTTCGACCACCTAACCGTGGCCCTTTCACTAGATTCCAAGTCGGATATCGCCGCCGCCTGGATGCTAAGCAAACCTTCATTACATGATTGAAAATTTGTTGCACCTACGAATGCAACCTCCGCTTCACCTTCTCGTTCTAGCTTCCTCGTCTCCCACCCTTGAGAATCTGCTCGCAGGCGCTTACGAGAGAAGAATGGTAATTGATGCTCGGCCCCAAAAATCCCTTTCTTTTTCGTCACACGATCTGAAGTTTTGCGGTCTCGCGACCCCTTCATACTTGTGCATCGAATCGTCACTTCTCCCTTCATCACGGTTGGCCCTCCCCTACACGGCTCGGGCTCCCTCGATAATCCAACACCTCCCCCATCGACGAGCCCCTTCTCCACCGTAGAAAATTCCCCCACGAGAGTTGACTCCATATGTTGAAGTTCGCAACCTTCCAAAGATATATTGGCAGCTTTGAAAGGTTCCGACAGTTGAGGAGATAAGGACGAATAAAACCTTGTTGTGCGCCACCAACCACTCCCAGATTTTTGCAGTAACCCATCCAATGATGGAGTTAAGGTGGAAACCACGTTTGTGGTTGGCAAGTTCTCAAGACTCGTGGGCTCAAAAACCACCATAGCCCCCTCCTTTGTTGAATTAATATGGTGCATTCCCGCCTCCGGAGCTTTCTGTGATGGATCCGTGGATGTTCGAGGATTCGTACTGGGATTCGGATCCGAAGCAACGTTTAAAAACTTCAGCAGCATTCCCTCCGTGCATGTAGCGGTTGGAATGCCGTCCATTACGCCTCCTTTTTTGGCTTTTGCAATCTTCGGCAGGACTTCCACCAAGCATGCGTCGTTTGAGATTCCAGCCGTTACACCTTCCGATTTGTCTTCCGCCATCGCTGCCGTCGTCGCCTCGAAACCCGCCGCTGAAGCAGGCATCTGATTTTCTCCGGCGTCATCGCATTGCTGCCACCGGCACGGTGGCTACCTTCCATATGTTGCTCCTCCAACACCTTCAGCCACAATGGCACCAACCTTTTCCCTATCTTCAACATCACACGTTGTGGTGACGACGGTTTGTTTCCTTGGACAAGAACCACCACCTGCGAATCTTCCCCGGGTCGCAGTCCAGAGCTCTCCATCTCTAGAACTTCACCTACATACTCCAATGCTTCCCGAAAAATCTCCAACTTTCGGCATCGCAAAGGGACGCCTGCCACCTTCATGCGCCACTTTGCCCCTTCGCTTCCTGAGCTACCATCCAGGAACCTCAGTCTTCTCCATGTGATGCTTCCCTTCACCTCTTGTGTTAATCCTCCCTCCAAAACTCCTCCAATGACCTCTTTCACTCCTTCAAAAGACAAGCCTCTCAGACAAAGGAGCCCACCCGACAACCAAATAGCATCGATTACAGTTCCTGAGTCTTTCGCCAAAACCACCTGTTCTCTAATCCTCCGCAACGCCTCCTCTGGCCCTTCACCCACGACGATCCCTTCCAACGGCTCCTCCAAATTTGCATACTTTGAGAGCCGTTGCAGAGTGCAACCCATCTCAGCCTCCGAAAAAAATGCGTGAGGAGTTCTGTGCACCTTAGCCCTCAGTGCATCTTCAGTAGCGCAAGCCTTCTCAACGATGTTAGAGCCTTTCTTCAATGACCAGAAACCTCTTACCATGCACTCCCTCCGACGATGCCCGGGTTTCCCACACCGGAAACACAATGGGACATGTGACGTGCACTTCAGAGAAAGATGATCATTTGCTCTGCATCGAAAGCACCACTTACCGATCACAATGGGCCTCTGTGGCCGGCTCCGCCGCTTCGGAATGCTCCAGGGACCCTCCCCTGCCAACTCCTCCATCTCCACATCATCTTGCGTCTCCCCTTCTTCTTGCCGACCATCTCCTCCTTCAAAAACTTTGCCGGTGGCCCTCTGTTCCCAATCCTTCTATGATATCCTGAAATTGCAATCACGCCCCTACTTTTTTACAATAACCGTTGAGTTGCGCCTTTGTATTCTTACCAAATTATAATTATGTCCTTCTGTAATTACATTCATGGCCCTTTTTTACCTTGATGGAAGGTCAGATCTTTACATTGTGTAAGAACATAGAGATATGTTTGATGAGCATAGATGTAATCACAAAATATCATGGGGACACTGGTGTAAAAAATATCGTCTACTGTAATGGCAAGCCCAGCAGACTCTGCAATATTCATTTAAGCCGCTCGATTTTGATCGAGCGGTTCCCGCGATTTTGCACTTTTTGTGGACTCGTACCGTGCAAAATCACGTGAACCGCTCGATCAAGATCGAGCAGCTCAAAAGAGTACTGTAGAGTCTGCTGGCTCCCCATTGCAGCAGACGATCCATTCCATTCACGTTGCTTGTTTTACCATTGCTCCTCTATTCAAAAAATACGTGGATATTTGAAGTGCCAGAGATAACAGGAGGGCGGATCGTCTGTTGTAGATGACTCCTGCAGTAGTGCAGGGGATCGTCGGATGGGAATGAACGCCTGCCTATAGGGGGTCGGGGATAATGAGCCCTCTGTCAAGGGCGTCCATTCGGGATTCGTCGATCGGATCCCCAACGCTACAGCAGGGGTCATATAATGTAGACGATCCGCTCTGTACGAACACATATAGTAGAATTTGATAGTAACAAGGTTTTCTTTGCTGCAGCATGGACGACAAATCGAGATGACATATATGGGAGAGGATCCTCTGTTGTAGAGGGTATTGCAGCAGAGGTGTTGCAAATCCCAATAAAATTTTTTTGTGATCCGGATTCTAAAATCTAACCTTATAGATTGAATCTTAGGATAATGCTCTATATATACTTCAAATTTTACTTAAATCTGACATTAGTTACTATTTTATCTTAATGGTCAAACAATCGGTCAAGATCTAAGCAACTTGAACTCCATTTAAAAAAGATCCGAATCTTGAACTATTAAGATAAAATAACAAATAATGTCAGATTTAAGTGAAATTTGGAGGATATGTAGACTATTAACATAAGATTCAATCTATAAGGTTGAATTTTAGAATCTAAATCACAAAAAAAAAATTTATTGAGGTTACAGCACCTATGCTGCAATACCCTCTACAGCAGAGATCCTCTTCCGACATATATACCCTAACTCAGATTTCAAAGAGGACGTTTGCAAATTGTAATTATATATATACAGAAGCAACACACAACCGTTCAATACGTTCTCTGTACCCACACATTACAGAAAATGTTTGTAATTATATATATACAGAAGCAACACACAACCGTTAAATACGTTCTCTGCAGTCATATGAAACGGGCTCGAGTGCCGTGGGCTTCATCTTCTTCTCTGCAGTGGAGCTTCTTGACAAATGCAAAGCTGCTAACGTACGGCAGGAATTCCGGCGCCTCCTGTGCTTCCATCTCGCACAGCTCCCGCCGCTCCCCCGTCGCGGTGTTGCAGCCCAGAAAACAGCCCTCCACCCACAGTACCACCTCCCATCCGCTGCCTTCCGCCGTCACGGGTCGGACTTTCAGGCCCTTCCCAATCTCCATGGACCTCACCTCAACCCATCCACCATCTCCCGTCACTACGTACACCGCGACCACTCCATCCTCCAAAAAGTAACTCATGCAACACAGCCTCCCTCCGAGCTCGGAAAGCTGCCACACCGTGCTCCTACTCCTCACCTCCTCCGGCACGCTTAGCATCACAGAGCAGTCCTCGACGGCGTCGTAGCATAGGATGAACCCATCGACGGTTCGCCAGTACGCCTTCCCCCCCACGACGATGCCATGGCGGGAAAGGAGCTCGGGGGGGCTGCCGGCAATCACGTGCCGGCACACCCTCCACTGACCATCATCGCATGAGGAGAAGACCGCGAACCCACGACTCAGTTCGCTAGATTCAGTCGAGACGAAGGTGCAGATGAGCATGTAGTCATTGTCGACGTATCCGCGCTGCAGCACGATGCTCAGTGCGACGCCGTCGTTCTTATTTGGTGAAGGCGGTAGCTCCGTGTAGTCTTGGCCGGGTGAGGCAGGATTGCATATGATGTACGTTCCATGAGGCGAATGCGAGTGAACTGAGCAGCAGAGAAGCCTCCCCGAGGAGGCGATAACGTGGATATGTCTTGAGCCGAGGAACGCAAGAGAGGAGTCAGGGATGCCATTGGCGGAGGCGGGGAGGAAGGGGAAGTAGAAGGAATGTGGGTCGGCTTTGGGGTCGCAGCAGAAGACGCCGGATAGGGAGCGATGCAGTTGGGTCTGCTGGGAGGCGAAGATGGGCATGGAGATGCGGCGCTTGAAGCTGCGAGAGACGCAGCGGAAGCGGAGGAGCGACCGTACCGGGAGCAATGGGAGGAGATCACGGTGGATAATCTTTGGGAGAGTTTCCACGCGCGGTTGCCTTGGCGCATAGGCAAGTAGCGTGTCGTAGCCGTCCTCCTCGCCGTCGTCGTGCGTTTCTTCTTCGTATTGATCGTCTCTGGAACAAATCGGCGGTGGCGGCGAGGGAGAGGATGAGCGATCCATGGCGATGCTGGAGGCGACGACGGGATGAGAGGACCTGTGGGATCATATTAAAGATAAATGGAGGTCTCTCACGTGGATCTGAACCGTGTTGATTGTGACTACAAGATCAAAAAATTCTGAAATGCTCATAACACGATCTGCATCCTCAATCAATACAAGTCGGCAGCTTGGTGTCGAAGTATTGATATTGCGTATTCTTAAATTTTATTTTCCTACCGAGGGAAAGATGCCAAAGAAATAAGGAGCTACATTCAACCCACTTGATCCAAATGGGTTGGAATAGCTCAGCATATATTTTCCAATCTTGCAATGAAGGATATCAGTGGTTTTGGTTGACCACTGGATTCCGAGGTCGTTGGTTTTTCATGAATATAAAAGAGTACAATACACAAAAGTTTTTGAATTTTATATTGAGTAAATTAAAAAAAAGTGTTTGAATTACATATATGATTTCAATTCCATATTAACTTTAAAAAATAACAATGTAGTACCTCAACTTTCAAATTTGTCTCAATGTGATCCTTCACCATAGAAATTTAGTTAATTATTTCATCATTTTAACCTTAAATTTCAATAGACGGGGATCATATTGAGATAAATTTGAAAATTTGGGTAATATATTGTTACTTTTTAAAGTTCAAGTATGACATTGAAATCAGGTGTATAGTTGAGAGACTTTTTTGTAATTTATTCTTTTATATTCAAACCATATTGAGGTAACTTTAAATAAAGATCATGCATCACATTATAATTTTTTATTGGGAGAAGTTGTAGGTATTATAGCGGGCCAATCAATTGGAGAACCGGGTACTCAATTAACATGAAGAACTTTTCATACCGGTGGAGTATTTAAAGGCGGTACTACTGAACATGTATGAACTCCGGAAAAAGCAAATTCAATGAGAGTTTGGCTCATCCCATACGTACTCGTCATGGGCATCCTACTTTTCTATGTTCTATAGACCTATATGTCACTATGAAAAGTCTGGATATCATACATAATGTGAATATTCCACCAAAAAGTGTGATTTGAGTTCAAAACAATCAATATGTAGAATCAGAACAAGTGCTGGAATTCGTATCGGAGCATAAAACGATCTCAACTTAAATCATACGCTTTGAAATACATTGATGTAGGATTTAAAATCATGTACCACAGTATTACTTTGAGAGTTTAGTAAATATTGAAATCGTGTGCATAATTTAGAAACTTTTATGTAAAATACTCTAAAAAAAGATCGCCGTTTCATTTTCTACCTTCCATCATTAGAGAAAGAAAATCAACGGAAATGGTATTATTTTATGTATAGGTTTTTACGTTAATGCGTATTTTTACAGATACTATAGATAACAATAAATTTAATTAATTTCTTCACAATTTTTTTTACTGGATCACTAATGTAAAAAAATGGGTCATGAACGATAAACTTCCTTTATTTGTACTTCTGCCACTCTTCCAGAACATCAATACGTCCAATATCATATTCCTTGTCTTTCAGTTTAGAGTTCTACCATGGAACTTCGACGATTCAGCAAGATATGTATTTTTCACTAAAAATATAGCATTTATGAAAAGTCCCGTATAGGTTCAACGAAGGAATATACATACATATGTGCATACATATATATATATATATATAATTGTAGAAAATGATAGTGCGGAAGTATACCAAAGATAAAGAAATATAAACTGGAAAGAACGATAGGATTTTACGTGGAACCTTGGACTCGTTCGAGTAAAGGATTAACCCTAGGGTTTCCCTCAAAACACATCTCTCTCTCTCTCTCTCTCTCTGAGTCCACTCTCTCTATCTTATTTGATATATTAAATAATTAATTTCTCTTTCATCCATTCTAACATAAAAATAATATATTATACCATCTTATCATTTAAAAATTATAAAATACTTAATTTATACTCACTTTTCCAAACTTCAATACAATCACATTACAACAACTAATTACTTTTCCAAACTTAAATACAATCACATCACAACAAATCCTCTCAATCTCAGACCCCCTATCCAAACATCAAAACACAAAAATAGGTTACCTTGGGGAACCTTCTATTAAAACACACCCTAAGGAGCAGAATGAAACCACATGTGAAGGTCTCTCAAGTAGGGATGTAACTCTCGGTCCGTTATCGAGGATTACTGACCCTGACAATTTCTTGGGATCGGACCCATACGGACCCGATTAACCATCCCCAAAATGCTTAAGCCGGGTTGTCAAGTAGTAATCTCGTCACTATTTATCCCACCCGGAAACTTCTTGTTTCCACGGTGTAGGACTTTCATTTTTGGGGGGTGTTACAGCCTCCCCCACTTATATTCGCAACGTCTTCGTTGCGACATGGCACATCACTTCTTCCCAGTGACAATGGCGGCTTCACGCTCCGGGTAGCCATTTCCTCCAACCTCTTTGTAGGGGCGCTCCACCTCTCGGGTAGCCCTTTCCATTGTCAGAGGGCGTTCGGCTCTGATACCATTTGTAACGTCCCGGGCTTAGGTCCTCGGTCCGTTATCGAGGATTACTGACCCTGACAATCTCTTGGGATCGGACCCATACGGACCCGATTAACCACCCCCAAAATGCTCATATATATATCTGTATCTGTCCGTCATCGTATCCGTTTTTAAGAGGATATGGATATGAATTTTTATTTTTGGAGAATACAGATATGGATATGAGATTTTATTTTTTCCAGATACGGATATGGATACATATATTGTTTTCAAATTTTGAGGATACGGATACAGATATTGTTACATTTTTTGATGGATACAGATATTTGCATTATTGAATTTGTGTTTATATCCTATATACATACATCATCTTCACGAGTGAGATGCACCGAAGGAGACGGAGATCCACGAGCAAACGATCGGGCAGCATAACGATGACGCTGCGGCGATGGAGAACCTCTCTAGGGCATCCATGGTGGATGGCCACATGAGAGAGAGGGCGTGTAGAGAGAGAAAGAGAAATAGAGACTTATGTTCTCTTTGTGTGTAAAGAAGAGGAAAGGGGTGCCTCTCCTTTTATAATATTTTGGGATCCATGGATCTCAATCCATGGACAACACAAATCAAATGATTCTCGTTGATTGTGTTTCTTTTAATGGCTATGATTTATGTTGGTAAAAACCAACAACAATTAATTATATAGTATTTCCAAACATTTAAGATTTGCCATGAAATACCATGTCATGTCTGTTGCATATACTTCTTAGGATAACAACATAACAAAAAATCTCACGAAAACGATATTACTAGAGACTAAGAATAGAACAACTTGTTTGATAAATCAAAAGCTTATATCACTTTATGAATTTAACTTGGGAACTAGATGGTGCATGACCTTCTTCAAATATCGATGCATGATCCTTCTCGTGCATGCTTTCTAACCTTCATTATCTCCTACCTTGAAAGTTCACTTGTCATCTTCTCGACCACCAGTGTCATTCCTGACATTTCATATGTCCTATGCAAAAGGAAAAAAGGGTCCTTATAAAAAAATTTAATAGTAATTTTCTACAATATCTAAACTTCTTATTATAAAATGTTCCTAAAATTTTACAAAGACCTACATATGTTTGTGAACGATTGGCGAACGTCAGACAATAATTAATGAACTAAGGTCATATAATTACTCAACTCTACTTTTTAAAGACGTGATTGACATATCTACAAACACTAAAAAAGTAATCAACTCTAAGTAACTCATCGATGGATTGAATTTCTTCGTCCTCATCATTCTTATCAAATGTTTTTTTTCTAATGATACAACCCTTTACTGGATTACTTGATTTTATATCCATTTCAAATGCAATTTTTTTAGTAATTGCTAAACTAGTTGCAAAAACTTATTCTCTGTTCTTAGTAAAATTTGATAAAATGCCACCTACTTGTTGTATGTTAGAGACAATGCAAATAGATTCAGATTGTAATTTTTTGCTCATCATAAAGAAATAAAATGTCATACCAATTTATCATACCATGAAGAAACTCAAAATTAAGTGCATTAGCAAAACTCTCAACTTCACTCTTTAATTTTGCATACCACAAGTTCTATTTATTTGATGGTAGCCTATAGTTAGGAATGAGAATAGGAATGGCGCCTATTTATCATTGTGGGATTTGGATCAGGCCGCAACCTACTAAACTTTTTGGGTCGGTCCAAGTCTGGCCTGGCCTAATAAGAATGGACTCAAGTTTGGGTCGAACTTGCCCATTTAGTTTACTATATATTTAACTTTTTGATTTGGTGAATGTATGTGTATCTCCAAGTATGTTACATGGTTAGTCGCAATATATTGCATCTAATCTCATTTTCAAATATAGGAAGAAATATGTATATTATTTAATCATTTGTTATACAATTATTAAATTTAGTATAATACTATAGTTTCTTTTTGTATTTTGTTGTCTTGTAATTTGTTACTTTTAATTTAATTAGTTATTAGTTTCAACTTTACCAAATAATCTTATTAAATCTAAGCATTAGAAAATACTTCTTATCCGCAGGATAATCCGTTTATATTCATAAAGTATCCGCATATGAATCTTGATTATTTATTTCTATATGTGTATCCATATTTAAGGATATGATTTGCAATTTTCATTGTCTACAATGTATCTATTTCCATATCCGTATTTTTAAATGGATAAGGATATGGTAACAACAATATATGTATATGTATCTTCCTATTAGCATCTCTACTATCAATGGTAGGGTATTCTTTAATGATTTCTCTTTATCTCTCTCTCTCTCTCTCTCTCTCTCTCTTTCATCTCTTACAAGTGGTGCGGAGCTTCTTTTACAGACCCACTAGTATGATCAAGTCTCACTCACAGTAGATGGGGACTAAACTTGTGGATGTGGTAATTGAACTCTTGAGGAATCTGATTACCCATCTATACATGTTTTACATACTCTAACATTATCCCTCAAGCTGGAGCATGCAATGTCAAGCTTGGATAAATAGAAAGAAATCACTCTCTCACACGTACAATACAGGACACCACAGAGAATATCAATTTGTTGATGACGTTACTTCTCATGTCATGCTGGTGAGGTGGAAATGAAGGGTTGGAGGGGTTATTTCTCATAGGAACCTCGGAAGGATCTCCTAATGGAGTTTACGGACATTGGATAATGGAGTCTGAAAGTCACTCATTAGAGAACTAGGTCTCTCCCATACTGGTTCAGAGAATGGGATTTCTACTATGGTGTCTCTATAAATTCACATGAAAACCTTAAACCACAAGGGTTCAGAGAATGTAGACTCTACTCTGAAGCCCCTATGGATCACTATGAGTTCAAATCAAAGAATAAGGCATCTCAAGTAATGATCACATACATGCATGCGTCAAACTAGTAGAGTCTAAAATTTGGATGTCTAATCTTAGCTGGAGAGTCTGGATCTGTCATGTAGAACTTTATATGATACTTTCCATTTCTCCTAGACTTATTAGAAGATGACATCGACAAAGTTGGAAGAAGATGTAAAGATGAGGAAAACAAAATACAATATGTTGATCTCTCTCTCGGTCTTTTCTCCTTTTTTCTCATAAGATTTTTTATAAGATACATCATTTCTTCTTCTTCTAAACTCACATCCTTTCACCATTTTTTAATGGGGCCCTCTCTCTCTTTCTTTTTTCCTTTTTTGTATCAGTGAGGCCCAACATTGGGTCGAAAAAACTATAAACCCCCTCCCCTCTTTTCCTTTTTTTGACTTCAACCCACCTCGGCCCAATAAATTGCATCCCTTTCCTTTTTTTCCTAATCTGATAACAGCATATTTTGTGACCCATGATCTTTTTCTTAATGGAGAGGGGTATCAAACCCCTGCATCTCCCAAAATAGGTTTCCATGAAAGAACCCATGTGAACTGTGCACACCGCCAACTAGAGTTCCACGAAAGTGTCGTCGTATGCTAGAGATAGATCGGCAACGTGAAAGCGCTTGGGGGGCATTGCTCGGAAGATGTTGTATGTGCAGCCACCTATAGAAGATGAGTCGACACTATTATCCGCATGAGAGAGGGGGGTATGTTGTTTGGGAGGCGGTGATGTCTTCTGGTGGCGCGCGATATGATGTAGGTAGTGATGGCTTATGGTGGCCCATGCACGATACCCCATGGAGATCGAAATAGGTCTCTAAGGGTGAGTTTGGTTCGTGGGATATCTGGGGGAGGATAACCCATTTGTGTATTTGGTTGGTGTGTTAAGGGTTGGGAGGGTTGTGTGATGTGATTGTATTGAAATTTAAAAAAAATGGGTAGTTATTATGATATGATTGTATTGGAATTTGAAAAAGTGGGTAGTAGTTATGATGTGATTGTATTGAAGTTTGGAATAGTGAGTAGAAGTTGAGTATTTTATGATTTTTAGATGATATGATAGTATAATATTTTTTGATAGAAAGAAAGTGGGCCCCATTAGTGGGTTAAAAGTGTGGGTTTTGGGGGGTTACCCACTCAAAGTGGCGGGTAACCCCCCACCCGAACGGGGTCTAAGGTTCCGCTTCTTGGAGGATGTTGCTCCTATTGTTGTTGCTTGGTCTTCGTGTGAAGAGGCTACATAACCATGTTGTTTCGTTGGGGCTAATTTGGGTGTTGCCGATTGAAAAACCACCACCTGATCAGCTTCTCGAATCCCTACGAAGAAATCAGAGAAAAAGTATCTTGGTCGTTGTCGACCAGGAGAGTTTTACCAGAAAAGATTAAGGTTTACTTAATCTTCTTATTTTTATTTATACTCCTAAACAAATGTATAGTAGATTCGTACGAGAGTGTCGAACTCAGGGAGGCAAACTGTATTAAACTAGGGGAAATCGGTAGAAAAATTAGGTAAAGGGCTTCCTATTTTTTATTATTTTTTTAAAGATTTTTTCTATTTTTATTTGAATTTTATTTTGTACTTTTTATATTTTAAATTTGTTTTACTGTTTTTATGGATTTTTAGATGGTTTTTATGATTTTTATGGGTTTTGGTTAACTTCTAATGTAGAAAACAAAAAGTTTATTGAAAACAGTAATGTTTTTGAAATTTTTAAGAGTGAAAACAGTGACGAAATCTTTTTATTATATTTTCTGTAGAAACTAGATGAAATTACCTTTAAAATGATAGGTTGTGCGTTTGTAGGGAATTTTTATTGAGTTAATTATGAATTTTTGAAGTTTTTATGAATTTTGTAATTTTTATTAATTTTAATATTCAATTTTTATTTTGTTTTGGGTTCACTATGCAAAATATGATGAAATATACTGTAACTAATTTTTATAGGATTTTTAAAAGTATTTTGACATTTTTTATGGTGTTTTAATATGTGTAGGGTATGTATAGTATATTATACAGATGCAGGGGTACATGTGTAATATGTAGGAAATGGTGGGGTCATGTGAGAAACAGTAATTGTTCTAGAGGCTCTGGTGCAAATCCTCCAAATTGCCTGTGGCTGTCCACGTGATAATCCCCTGCTGACTTGGAGGGTATGTGCGTGATTATCAGAATCTCCTAGGAATGTTTGTGCAAAACTCCCAGTATGCAATTATTTGGCCACGTGATGCTCCCCTTCAAGGACCGGTACGCAAATTAGATCAATTCTGCGTGGTTAGATGCAATTTGTCCGCAGATAATTGAGTCAGGCGGTGGAGCGTTGCTTCACACGGTGAGTCGACGCGTGGCTGGATACGAGCTGTTTGATCAGATTTCAATCAACGGCTGAATTTACCCCCAAATTGAGTAACCGTTCCTGCGGCGATGTTCAAGGCGATCGGCAGAAGACAAATTTTAGTTCTCCGATTTCCCCCAAACCAATAGAGGTGGTGAAGCTCTCGGCTAATCTCGCGGCTTCGCAAATTGATGAAAATCGGGGGTGGTTTCTCGAGGCTCACAGCTCGAAGTTAAGGTGCTGCGACGGTTCCGAACATCGACGTAATCGGAGATCAGAAAATTTCTCCGATGAGTGGTTGTGTCTAGCGGAACTGCTTAGCTCCAGGGGTTGATGATCCTGGGCGATGACGGCTAATACACGTTGAGCTTCGGAAGTCAAATCCCTGCTTGTATATTGCAAATGCGTCGAATGCTTCCAGGTAATTCGATGCAGTTTCGAGACCTGTAAAAAAGGAGAACGGCTCGAGGCACTAGTCCTCGACCAGAGAACGGAAGGGAACAGAGAATGGAAGTTCTCGTGATGCGATGTGGAATAGAACGTGAACTGGAAAGGAATGACAGAATGGCAGTGCTACTTGAAGTGTTTTTAAACGTGATTTTAGTTTCAAATTGACGAGGGGAATGGAAATGATGTGAGTTGAAAACGAAACAGGAAACTGGAGGATTTGAGATGATCAGTAATGGAATAAGATAGAGAAACGAAAGCTTAAACGGGATGGAAGTGAATTGACGGGGTAAATCGGATGAGTGGATCGGATTCAAACCAAAAATTGATAAAAACAGAAAGGATGAGAGAGAGGGGGAGAGAGAGATATGAGAAGAGAAGTAGGAGGGGAAGATAAGAGGAGGAGCTAACCTGGCAAGTAGAAGGAGAATACGGATCAGTGCCTGTGGACGCGGGGCTCGTCGGAGCTCCGCTAGGGATTTTCGCCTCTACAGTCAGCAATCCTGGAGGCTTGACGCGCGACGGAGTGCGGCGGTGCAGCACCCAGCGGCGGTGATCGCGCCGTCCCTCGACCTCGATCTCGCTCGACGATGAAACGGCGGAGCTGTCACCTCTCAACTCGCTCTCGGAGCTCACGGATTAGGTGAAAAAAATGGCGGATGGGTTTGGAAATGAGGGGTCATCGGCCTTATATAGGCGAGGAGAGATACGGGCACCGGAGGAGGTGACGGGATCGAGGGGTGGTTGGTGAACGGCCGGCCAACGGTCGGCCGTTGAGGCGGTTGGAGAAGGGAAGAAGAAGGTGGTTGATGGCTTGGGGAAGAAGGGAGGAGGAAGATGACGGTGGGGAAAAATTGGAAAAGAGGGAGAGAGAAGAAAAAGAATGGAAGCCAATGGCAAAATGCCATGTGGCAGAAGAAGAATAAAGAAGAAAAGACAAAATAGAGAAGAGACAAAAGATATATATATATATATATATATATACAACATATGGATATTAAATAAATACATCGTGTATTCAATTAAATAATTAAATAATATGGATATAAATTATAATTAATTAAATTAGTTAAATAAATAATTTAAATAAATAAATAAAGTATTAATTATTTTAAATAAAAATAAAGGATTAATGTATTATATATTAATATAAGTTACGGCTTATTGTACAATATACCAATACAGACCCCGAAAAATCGCGTTTTTCGCATTAACTCCGATTTTAGCAAAAGTGGTGTCATTTTGTAGATAATTGAAAAATATAATTTTAAGGATCGATTTTGCTCAATTTGGAGTTGATACGGCCGAGTTGTGAGGCCCGGACGAAAAAAGTAGCGGCTTCGGGCCTCCGGATTTTTTCGGTATTTTAATTTATTTTTATTTTTATATTTTTATATACAATTTTAAATGATTTTAGGAAAAAGAATTAAATTAATCGGACTTACGGTTATTTAATTAAAAATCCGGGAAGATTATACATATAGTACAAGTATACAACGGGTCCAAAAAGTCGAAACTTACCGGTTTTATCCGATTATTTTTCTGATTTTTTTAATAAATAGTATTATATACAAAACAGATTTTAAAAGCGAGTTTGGTCATTTTGGAGTTTTCTATAAATAGATATGAACCTCGGAAGTTGGCTTTTACGGCTTTTCCGGTTCATTATGGTTATTTTATTTTTGCACTGAAATATTTTTCTAATATTTTTATAAATATTACATATTTTTATGAACAATTTTTATAAAAGGAGTGTTTTGATTTGAGGTTGTTTCGATGATAAATAAAATAGGTGAAGTATTTACATTTATGAAAAATGGGTAAATTATATTTTTGGTCTTGATTTTCTTGATATTTTTATAAGTTAGGATCCTTATCTCCCCCTACTTATTTCTTTTGTCGACCCGGTCAATATTGACCTGGTCTCGGTGTTAGTATCAGTCTATATATTTTCTATATACATCCTTCTTTTATTTTTCTTTTTCTCTTTATTCTTTTATTTTGGATAATTTAAGTGTTAATTATATAATATTAATATTTATGTTTAGAATGTTAATTAATTGGAATTAGTGGATATTTACATGTATTTTACCAAGGATTTTAGCCAAAATGAAAGAATAAAGGCGATGAATCATGGATTCATCACCGATCTTTAAGCGTGGCATGGACCCTCACTTGTATCTTGGAGCATTGTCTTGGGCGAGTCTCGATCCTGAGGGATCTCGAGGCTTGCATTATGAAATCTGAAGCAATGCCGAAAATAGGGTTTCAGAAAGAGCCCCCGATGATACCTGATGAGGCCAAAAAATCCGATCAATCCGGATCAGGTAAAAATATCACTCTCGGGTCGTTGCGACCCGGATCGATAGAGATCTCAGCTCAACAAGAAAAATGAAAGAATATACCACCAAACGGAGATAAAATCAGAGAAAAATAACTAGTGGCCCTGGCTATTGGATTAGCCTGGTATAGCGACCATGGTCGAACTTAGGGAGCACGTGATGGCCTTGCGGCCTACGAAGTAGTCTCAAATCAAATAAAATAAAAACAAAGCATTTTTGGTGGATTTTTAATATTTTGAGATTTTTTTGGATTTTTTAATTATAAAGAAATTAAGAAAAACAACACAACAAGCAACTTGCAACAATTATTTAACTACTCTAAGAAGCTCCAAAAATGAAGCAAAAAATTTTTAGAATTTTAGTATTTTTTACTGTTTTTGATAAATTTTTGGTATTTTTCTGATTTTTAGGGAATTTTAGAAAAATGAGAGAAGGCTGAAATGCAAGAACATGTCCAGCCGAGCTCTTAAGACCAAAATAAAATCTAAAATGGTCTCAACATAGCCTGAAGGTATTTTTAATGTAAAATATAGACGAAAAGGAAAAATCAGAGACTGAGTTTATTATTTTTGATTTTTCTATGATTTATTAGAATTTTTATGAGTTTTTCAAAGTTTTTCAATTTTTATATTTTCTATTAATCCAAAGGTGACCAAAATTGGTCAGAAAAGCAAACACAACAAAATACACAGAATCTAATTTTTTTTGTAATTTTTGAAAATGTTTTTATATTTTTTTTGTGATTTTTATAACTGGACAGTAAGAAAAGTAGGGTTTTTTAATTTTTAAAAATAGAAAAGGGCTCCAAAAAATTCCCAAAAATTAGTGAAAATTCTACACAGTGGCAGGAGCCACGTGTCAAATTTTCACTTGATTTGGATGAGATTTGGTATTTTATTCAAAACAATCAAGAGCCCACAGTTATAGGGACATGATCGTAATAAAAATATCTTTCAGGGGCCTAAAAGTAACAAGACTGGAAGCTCAGGGGGGTCCGGTGCAAAAATCCCAAATGTACACGTGCGAGGCACGTGTCTGGGGCACTCAGGGACCTATTTGCAACAAAACTTAAGTCCCTGGACCTATTAGTAACAGGTACTAAAAGTCCAGGGGCGAAAGTGTAAAAAGCCCACTAAATTCGGCACATGTAGAAATAAAGCATTCACAGGGGTATATGTGCAAATATCTAAAAAGATTTTTCAATCAATAACCATCATAAACACATGTCCATCCATGCAATTTCACCAAAAATACACGTGTCGATGCACGTGACCACAACAAGCAGGGGTAGAAATGCAATTAACAAAAACTACAAGGTCCACTACGCAAAAAGTCCAAAATAAAAACAACTTAACCAAATATTTATAGGACTAAATATTAAAAACTAAGAAGCTAAGGGCCTAAGGGATATTACCCCTTATTCTGATCCGAGGGCTGAGAAGCGGCCACGTACCTGATCGGATGGCTGAAAGTGGGGGCAGCTCAACGAAGAGCCCTCGGCGCGGATCCAACGATGGAGGGCTCGCCACGTGTCTGATCGTGCGGCTCTGGTCGAGGCTCGCCTCTCCTCTGGTACGGACGGTGCCGATGGCGCCACGTGGTGATCTAACGGTGCTGGTGCGGGGCGCCTCTTCGTATCAGTGGACGGTCCAGATTCAATCTGACACTCCGGGGTCGAATGGACGGCAGAGGAGGGACCTGGAGGAACTCCTCGTCGGCGAACTTCGCCGGAGGAATGTGGGCACGTTGGACGTCTACAGGGGTTGCTGATGGTCGGAGAAGAATCGTTGGAGCCTCCCGCATCTGAAGAGCCCTTCCGATAGCGCCACGGGGCTCCGAGATGCCATGGCGACGACGGCGGAGCTCAAGCTCCTGTGCTGGATGTGGGGGACCTCAGATGGTCCTCCTCTGACCTGCAAGACTACATAGAAGCACTCATGGGTTGAGGGCAAAGTGCCTCAATCCGGTTAGAGGCGATGGGGGTGATCGGTGCATCGAGATGTGGAAGCTCCGGTGAAGCGACGGCGGTGGAGCTCCAATCCCAGCTCCTGCGCGAACTGGGTTGGATGAAGGGGTGTAGAATGTGCGTGGGAGAAGGGCGCAGATGAGGGTGTCGTCCGATGATCGAAATGGTGAGGGAGGTGGTCAGAATCGACGGTCGTCGGCGATGGGGTGATTTGGGCGTAATCTAAAATTGGCGAAAGATAGGAAGATCTAAGCTTACCAGATGATCGGAGTCGACTGGGGGTGAGCCGATGGAGCTCTAGGTCCTTGCCTCGAGGGTCGTCGATGCCCGAGGCTCGAGCACCACTCAAGGGCGGCGCACGGTGGCGCTAGGTCGCCGGATCGATGGTCCGAGCACTCTCTCCTCGCTGCGACACCGCCAATCGCGAGCTGTCACTCAGGCGAAGGTGGTGGAGGCCTTGGGTAGGGAAATGGGGAGCCAAAGATGAATGAAAGCGTGGGTGGAGCTGCTGCTATATAGTCCTAGGGGTCCGGCTAGAAGGATTCGGGGCGAGCTGATCGGAGCGCGGATCCCCAAAACCCACCCCAGGCGTGGATCAGGGTTGATCAAGGTCAGATTAGGACCCGAGGTTGGCGGATTTGGATCTCGGAGTGAGGTGCAATAATATCGAGAAATCGGGTCAAAGACTCGGATCCGGGGACTCTGTGTGGTCCAGGGAAGGGGAGTTGACCGGGGGGTCAACATCCCCCGCGGACCAGTGAGAAGTTGCCATGTATTAATGATTAGAAAAAATAATATAATAGAAAATGGTCGAATTTTACAAAAGTCAAAACATGAAAAATGTTTCTTTTATTTTAAACTATTTTTTTGTGATTTTTATTTATTTTTTTGAAATAAAAATTAGGTATTTACAATATAGTATAATATATAGGTATATGTACAATATTGAATTTTTATTTTGATTTTTAATTATTTATTTTTGTACATTTTTATTCCAATTTTATATTTTATTTATTTACAAGATAAAATTTGGAATAATTAGGGTATTTTTTTTTATTTTTTATTTACAAGGGGTAAATAAATAGGTTTATTTATATACATATATGTTATCTGTACAATGGTGATGTTGATTTTTATTTTTATTTCTTTTATTTAATTTTTGTTTTTGTAATTTTTATTTTATTTATTTACATCATGAAGTAAGGAATATTTACACTTTTTATGAGATTTTAATTTATTTATTTATAGGGTGAAATTAAATAGGTATGTGTTCTTATGTACAGGTGGATATATACAAGGAAGGATGTTTTTATTTTCTTTTTAATCTTTTTATTTTGATTTTGGATTTAAAAATATTTATAAATAAATAGAAACCTATTTTATTTGGGATATTACACCCATAACCCTGAGTAATCTCGTAATTACCCCAGGAACCCTGCGCAAGCACGAATTACACCCATAACCCCGAATAATGTTTAACCCTTACATTACATAACCCTGAGTCAACTTCCATCCATTTTACTGTTAACTATTGACGGTATCCGTTATGTATTTTATATTTATATCCTTTAAGTTTTCTATTATTTACAAAAAGGTTCATTTATCCACCTTCCTCCTCCACCTTATCCTCTTCCTCCTCCAAACAACACCCACCTCCTCCTCCAAGCAGCAACTCCTCCCGACAACCTCCTCCTCTCCCCTTCGACCTCCAAGCAGCACCCACCATCCCAGATCCCCCCGCCCTCTCGTGCCTCCGCCTGCTGCCCCCTCCCCCTCCCCCGCGCGCCTCCAACCCCCTGCAGGGCCTCCCTCCCCCGCGCGCCTCTCCCCCTGCAGCCCCCTCCCCCGCGCACCTCCTCCCCCTGCAGTCCCCTCTCCTCCGCGCGCCTCCTCCGCCTGCTGCCCCCTCCCCCTCCCCCGCGCGCCTCCAGCCCCCTGCAGGCATCCCTCCCCCGCGCACCTCCTCCCCCGCGCAACCCCCTCTCCTCCGCGCGCCTCCTCCGCCTGCTGCCCCCTCCCCCGCGCCCTCCAGCCCCCTACAGGCCTCCCTCCCCCGCGCACCTCCTCCCCCCTGCAGCCCCCTCTCCCCCGCGCACCTCATCCCCCACGCACTCCTCCCCCGCGCGCCTCCTCCCCCTGCAGCCCCCTCCTTCGCGTACCTCCTCCCCCCTGCAGCCCCCTCTCCTCCGCGCGACTCCGCCTGCAGCCGCCCCTCCCCCGCTGCTCGGCCTCCTCCGTGAAAGTTCCCATCGTGCTAGCTCCCTCCAGGATGGAACCCACTTCCTCCTTCCTTCTTTTCTTTTTTTTGATTAACCTCGACCGTAGGATCATGAATTGGGTTAGATTAACTCAACTATCTGGTTGAGTTAACGAACAAAACTAACGGAAGGTTATGGGTGAAAACGGTGTGTTATTCAGGGTCTTGAGGATAATTAGTGTTTATAGAGGGTTCCTGGGGTAATTACGAGATTACTCAGGGTTATGGGTGTAAATATCCCTTTTATTTTTATTTAGAGGAAAATATTTTTCTTTATTTATTTACAGTATATGAACAAGGGTGAGCTTCCTTATCTCTCTCTACTTTGGTTTTTATGCGGTCAGGCCCATGTTGAGCCCTCCCTTGGAATTAGGCCGCTCAATATTTATTCTAAATATCTCCCTCTTTTCTTTTGTTTCTTTATTCTTTTATTTATGCATAAAAACATGCTAATTCTTTATTTTTACACAATGCATGCTATTTGATAATTATTTGTATTTACATGAATATACATGTGTTTGGCAAAGGTTTTGTAGCTAAAATAAAAGAATAAAGAGTGATGAATGGGTATTCATCACCCCCCTATACTTAACTTTGATAGTCCCTTAGCAAACACTTATTTGAAAAAGAAGTGAAAAAGAAGAAAGAAAAAGAGGAGAAAAATGCATGGATCAATGCTGATTATCAAATTGACCTTCATTAAATTGAAATATGGACTCGATTAGATCTTTGGATTATTAATGTGTCGGAACCTTATTTGGACCTTAAGCTTAAAACCTAACAGCCTCCAAGTTCCACAATCTATGGACAAGACTCCTCAATAAACCAGATCAGAACAAGTCTACATACACAAATCTAATGACCATGAATCCTTCCTTGTAGTGTAAGTGATATGTAGCTCCCCACCTTAGAAGTAACAAAGAAACAACCTCCCCAACCTGATAACTCTAATGCCTCAGTCTAGCAACTCTTTCCTCGAGAAGCGGGGTATTCCCTTCTAAGTTCAAGTGCAATCGGCTCAAGAAGAGGGGGAAGAAGATGAAGAATGGACCATGGCCAGTGTAGCCATGTATCCTTGGGAGCTCTAACCAGTGTAGCTGAGTCTCCCGCTGCAAGCTTCATGAGATGTAACATGTATACCATAAGCTTTTGCTTTATTTGACTATATACACTTCGGAGGGATTATTAAATTTTCAATCTGACCCACCACTTTTTTGGAGTTCTTTTATTTTGCACATTTTTTGTGTGCAACTGTACAACATATCTACATGGTGTAGCATATATACAAGGAGTTTTTCCTCTTGAGCCAGTAGACTATCCCTCTTTTGAAGCTTTATTGCAACCCACAACTTCTGTCTTTAGACTTCATCACCACCAGACCAAGTTGAGACACACTTCCTTCACTAGAAGAAGAAGAAGAGAGGTTCCGCCTAGAAGTACTACCCTGATATGCTACCCCAAGCCAAAGGAAACTGCCTCCTCATCACCTCATCCGTGGGAGAGCTATGTGTAAAGTGCTGGTGCAAGTCAAGCCATTGTCTCTGAGAGTCATGCGTGTGTTGTTAAGTGCTCTACTTAGGCTCATCACGATGACATATTCTCATAGCCTAGTGGACTCAAAGAATTAAGTCACAATGGACCTGAAAAGCCTTAACCCTAAGCCCTATAAGGTTCCTCTTATAATTAGGTGGATTAAGATCTTAATCAAGCTCCATTTCCCAATTTAATTCCAGGCTAGTTTAAATATCAACTATAATCCAGGAAAAACTAAACAAATATTTACAAAGATGCTATTTACAAATGTGCACTTTACAAATATTTACAATCATGCAAAATTTTTGAGAAATGTTTGAAAACATGGATGTATGCATGAATGCAAAGTTTTGCAAAATATTTACAAACATTTACACAAGGTTTTTGCAAACTTTTTGTTTTCAAAACATATTACAAAAATTTTGCACTATATACATAGATTTTATTATGAAAATATTTACAAATTCTTTACACAAATCATTTTACAATCATTTGTACAAAAATAGTTTGTATAAATAAATAGGTATGTGCAAAATGAATTTTATATACAAGGGAAAATTTTTAATTTTTATGAGTTTGTAGCCATTTTTATTTTTTCACACACTCACACAAAGTACGAGTTATGGCTAAAGTATATATGAAATATATACACACCCCCCTATACTTAGCTCGAACGATGTCCTCAGAGTGATCAAGAGCGATGAAGAAGACATAACCCGTGCTTAGTATAGGGGAAGTGAAAAGGAATGGCTAGATACATAGATGAATGAAAATGAAAGAATAGAATGAGGAGAACTCGGAGTTTTCCCCCTATACTTAGGATCAAGTAATCCTAAGTATAGCAAGCTGTACATGAAGGGAAATCCGAGTGAAGGATGTACAGGTTCTACCCCCCCCCCCCCCCCATACTTAGGGTGAAATATCCCTAAGTATAGGCAGCAAAACAGGGGTAGAAAGAATCAAAAGAATACCCGAGAGTCCTACATCCCCCTATACTTAGGGTAAAGTACACCCTAAGTATAGCATAATCATAAGATGAGAAAAGGGATGTGGGACTAAAGAATAGAGTGATATGGACAACTGGATCTATACAGGTCGGAAGAACACTGATAATCAGGCGTGAGATGCAATAGATGTGAGTCAAGAGACCACATCTCACGCAAAGTGAATAGGGGCAACATCAACGACCCGCGGCTCATGATCTAGATATGGCTTGAGCCGCTGGCCGTTCACTCGAAAGGTACTCTCAGAAGACAACTCAGATATGTCAATACTCCCATTGTCGTGTACCTTTCTCACCAAATATGGTCCCTTCCATTTGCTCTGTAGCTTCCCTGGGAATAATCTAAGCCTAGCATCAAACAGTCATACTCTCTGTCCAGGCTCAAACTGCTTGTGGCTGATATGAGAATCATGCCACTCCTTCACTCTCTCCTTATAATGTAGGCTGTTTGAAAAGGCAGTATCATGAAGCTCCTCCAGGGCTGCTAACTCTACCCTCCTCTGATCTCCTACACTATCTGGATCCAAAAGTATATCAGTGACTGCCCAAAGTGACCTATGTCTCAGCTCAACCGGTAAATGGCATGGCTTGCCATAAACGAGGAAAAAGGGAGATGTACCCAAAGGAGTCTTGAAAGGCGTCCGATATTCCCACAAGACCGAATCCAAAAGCTGTGACCAATCCTTTCGGTCAGGGCGGACGACTTTCTGCAATATAGTCTTGACCTCCCTGTTCGACACTTCAGCAAGACCATTCGTCTGAGGGTGGTATGGAGTGGCAACTCGATGGTCTATGCTGAACTCGCTAGCAAGGGCCCTTACTTGTCGTTGACGAAATGAGACCCCCCGTTTGATATCAACACTCTAGGAACCCCGAACCGTGAAATGATATGCTTCCTCAAAAATCGGCAAACAGTCCTAGCATCTGCGGTTCGAGCGGGGATGGCCTCAACCCAAAGACTCACATAATCAACGGCCAACAGAATGTAATCCAATCCCTGACTCTTAGGGAATGGACCCATAAAAACGATGCCCCATGCGTCAAAAACCTCACAGAAGTGTATGGGCTACATCGGCATCATATCACGCTATCCACAAGTGCCCATCCTCTAACAGTCAGTACATCTCTTCACAAACTCATCAGAGTCCTTGAAGAGAGTAGGCCACCATAGGCCGGATTGGAGCACTTTCTGTGCTGTTCTCCTCCCTGAGTGATGTCCTCATGCCTCTAGCTTGTGGCAGTAAGTAAGGACGCTGTGGTGCTCCTCCTGAGGAATGCACCTACGCCAGATACTATCCCCTCCCTCATGGTAAAGGATGGGATCCTCCCAATGGTAAAACTTGGCCTTCGCGAGGAATGTCTCAAGTTTCTGCCTGGGCCAATCTTGTGGAACTTTCTTGGCGACAAGATAGTTCACAATATCGGTGTACCATGGGAGCAAGGCGATAGCAAGGATCGCCTCATCTAGAAAGGTCTCATAAATAGGGTCAATCTGCTCAGAATCCTCAAGATACTCCAATCGGGAGAGATGATCCGCTGCCACATTCTTGATTCCAGGCTTATTCTTAATCTCTATGTCAAACTCCTGGAGTAGAAGGATCCATCTGGTCAATCTAGCTTTGGCATCCTTCTTTGCCATGAGGTACCTGATGGCGGTATGATCAGTAAAGATGGTCACTCTAGATCCGATAATGTACGATCTGAACTTATCTAGGGCAAAGACTACGGCTAGCATCTCTTTCTCTGTGACTGTGTAGTTCCGCTGCGCGGCATCCAATGTACGGCTAGCATAGTGAATAGCAAAAGGGACTCCATCCCTCCTCTGTCCTAGCACGGCCCCTACGGCAAAATCGGAGGCATCCGTCATGATCTCGAATGGGAGAGACCAATCAGGTGGCTGAAGGACAGGAGCCTCTATCACACATCTCTTGAGAGTCTCAAACGACGAAATGCACTTGTCATCGACAAGGAACTCGGTGTCTTTCGTCAACAGATCAGTCAACGGTCGGGCCACCCTACTGAAATCACGAATGAATCGCCGGTAGAAACCAACGTGCCCTAGAAAAGACCGTAACTGCCGTAAGTTGGATGGTGGATTGAGTTTGCTAATGACATCCACCTTGGCCGGATCAACCTCCATGCCCCTGTTGGAGATGATGTGGCCAAGCACCGTCCCTTGAGTCACCATGAAGTGACTCTTCTCCCAAGATAATACCAGGCGAACCTCAATGTATCGCTGAAGTACTCGGTCTAGGCAGTCAAGACAGGAGTCGAATCCGTCGTCGTAGACCGAGAAATCATCCATGAAGACCTCCAAGCACTCCCCCACCATATCCGAAAAGATAGACAACATGCATCTTTGAAACGTTGCAGGGGTGTTGTATAGCCCAAATGGCATGCGTTTGAAGGCATATGTCCCAAAGGGATAGGTGAAGGTAGTCTTGTCCTGGTCCTCTGGCACAATGGCCACCTGGTTGTAGCCGGAGTACCCATCCAGAAAACAATAATGGCTCTTCCCTGCCAGTCTCTCAATGATCTGATCTATAAAGGGCAGGGGGAAATGATCCTTCTTGGTGGCCTGATTGAGTCATCTGTAATCCACGCAAACCCGCCAAGAAGTGGGTACCCGGGTAGTAATCTCCTCTCCGGACTCCGTAACCACTGTAGTGATGCCCGTCTTCTTGGGCACCACATGTAACGGACTGACCCACTTGGAGTTGGAGATGGGGTAGATAAAATCGGCGCTCCACCACTTCGAAATTTCCTTCATGACAATCTCTCTCAGATTCGGGTTCAGTCGCCGCTGGAACTCACGCGACGGCTTTGCCTCATCCTCAAGATAGATGTTGTGAGAGCAGAGAGCCAGACTGATCCCCTGGAGATCTGCTACACTCCATCCTATTGCCTTGCGATTCTTTTAAAGAACCCCCATCAGACGGGATTCTTGCTCTCCAGTCAAATCAGCGGAGATAATGACTGGGTACATCTCATGCTCACCCGCAAGGAACCTATATTTCAACGACGCAGGTAGTGGCTTCAGCTCTGGACAAGTCGGTGCTGGTAAATATGGCTTCTGAATAATCCGAGTGTATGCTGCCAAATCTACTCGGGAGAATGAGAACTCTCTCTCGCAAACTGGATCTGGAGAAGGCTGTCCTGCTAGACTGTCTCTGCTCTGCTCGACATCTACCTCCTCCCTGACTGTAGGCTCAGAAGAAGTCAGATCTGGTATATACTCATCAAACTCTACCTAATCAAAATTTGACTCCGAGGGATCTGTATCATCCATGGTGGCCTCAGTACCACCGTCATGAGAACACAAGTCTGTCTCGCGGTCTCGAACCGGCTCTACTGCCTCAAAAGTATCCTGGACCAGGAATGTGCTCTCCAAGTTGTCCTCTGCTGTCGTCTCTGCATCAACGGTCTCTGAAGGTGAGAGGATAGCCTATGCATCTAGATCTGCCCAAACTGCCTCATCATCTGTAAGCACAAAGTCGCAGTCCTGGTGGATGTCTGGCCCGGCATCTGTCATCTGCTCTGTATCGGAATTGGTCTCTGAGCATGCTCTATCTCTGACTCTGATGTCCTCGACCGTCTCTATTTGTACACTCTCGCCCTCGACACGAAAGTATACCTTTCCGCTATCATGGTCGGTCACTGCCTTGGCTCTGGCCAAGAATGGCCGACCTAGAATGATGGGGGTATCGGTCAATGACTCAGGGATCTCCATGTCCAACACTACGAAGTCCACAGGGAATTGCAGGCCCTGAATCGTTATGACAACGTCCCTCAGCAACCCCTTCGGCCTCTTAACAGATCGCCAAGCAAACTGAAGGACTGTCCTGCTCTGTCGAAGAGTGCCCAACTCGAAGCGGTCGAGAAGGGCTGCCAGAAGTAGATTGATTGACGATCCGCTGTCTAATAAAGTACGGTCGAGCCTCTGCTCTCTGATATGGCATCTGACATATGGGGCTCCTGAATCTGACCTCTTGGCCGGCAGACGGTTCTGGATCGCGAAATAAGTGGCTCTGGTCAGCACATGGATCTCTGAATGGTGGTTCCTCCTCTTCCTCCTAACTGTGGTCCTGTCTCTGAGTGAACGCTGGAGTAGAGGGATGTGCTGCAAAGCCTCCTGAAGAGTCAGCTGAATGTGAAAACAGTCTATCATCTTCTGGTTGAACTCTTCCTGCTGCCTCTTTTTGGGGTTTTCTATTTTCTTCCCCTTCCCCATCTGAAGATCTCTAGGGAAGGGGATCACAGGTCCTTCTCAGATGAAGGAGTAGGAGAGGGTCTAGACGGCTCGAAGGCCGGATCTACACATACATCAAGCACCACAATGGGACCAGAAGAAAATAAACCCTTTCCTTTATTGCCAGAAATGTATCGAGATACAGGTGCAGAAGGAAAAACTACCGGACTCTCAGAAGAAACGGTGGCATCAGCACCACCCTCGGCTGGAAGACTCGCGGCCTCAGTACCGCGCTCTGGCTCGGCAACATAGGTGGCCTCAGTACCACCTCCTCCGACTGGTGAAACGACGGCATCAGCACCGCCGGTGGGATAAGCATCCATGGTGGCATCAATACCACTGTCTTCATCTCTAGCGGCATCAACACCGCTCTCCTCCTCGTCTGGCGCTCTGGAAGTGACCTCGGGGTGTCACTCAGTCGAGGCGCTGCATGCTGGCATCCTACCGCTCCTAAGTGTGACAAAGTCAGTATCAAAAAGATATGCAGACATATCACCAAGAACATCACTCGGAGTGGCATACTCAGTACAAACTACCTACTCAGACTTCCTTTTGAGGTTGTTCGGATTGGGCTCTATCTGGGCAGGGATGGCGGCCTTCCCTCTCACAATGTCCCGCATCTCCTGGCGGAACTCATCCATCTCCCGTCGGAATGTAGCCTGCTGATCTATAAGGAGGCAGGATATATCGTCCAAGGAGGGGTTCTCATAGGATGGCCCATGAGAACCTGACGGGTAGCCTCTTTGGTAGTGAGGATGTTACTGCTGCCGTGGGTGAGAGGGGTATGAATGAGAATGATACTGCGGCTGAGGCTGATCACGCCTCCAAGACTGTCCATGCTGATGGGGACGAGGACCATACGATTGTGACTGCTGCTGCTGCTGATGGTGGCACACTGGGGGCTGCTGTTGCTGGTGATCTCTCTGATGGCTATACTGGCCACCCTGTCCTGACGGATGCTGCTGGGGCTGGGCACCTCCGGTTGCCCAACGGAATCCGAGATGGTCTCGTCAGATACCGGGCTAGGGGCGGTCGTACCAAATCTCATTGACATCCATCAACGGCTCTGAATCATACTGGAGTGGCGGAAGCACTGCCAGAGGCTGATCCGACTGGTAAACCACCATCTGTGTGTCAGGAGATGGTGGTGACTGGTAAGAGGGATGCGGCTGTTGGTACGGCTCCGCCTGTATAAGGTGAACCTGTCTAGGCTGTTGGTGGCTGGAGCGCTGGGACGAGCTGCCGGAGCTACTCGGATCGCCTTGTGCCTGAAGATGGGGCTAGGAAGCCGTCTGTGCCTCCTGGAGACACATGAGTTGTGTCTTCAGGTCACTCAGAGTCTGTGCCATCTGCTCCATCTGCGTGATACCCTGGCACTGCTTCTTCTCAATGATCTCCATCCGGTCCAGCTTCTCGCTGATGATGCCCATGTCAGCGGCTGTGGACTCGGCCTGTGCCGCTGCCGCTGACGAACAGGATGGACCGGCGTCAACCCGTGCGATCCTATGGTACTGCACAGTCTGTGGTTGGGGGCGTCCCTGAGTGTACAATCGGGTCTGGGACATCATCATGTAGTTCTCTGCCATCTCCTCGTAGATGGCTCAGACCTGATCATGGTCCTTGGCGAAATAGGACCCCCCACAAGAAGCGTTCACCAGGACCTGCAGCTCTGGTGTCAACCCAGAGAAGAAGCTCTGAAAAAGGTTCGGCTTCGAGATGTCGTGGTGCGGGCATCTGCCTGTAAGCTCTCTAATCCTCTCCCATGCCTCGTGAAACTGCTCGTTGGGGAGCATGGAGAAGTTGCTGATCAGGGCCCTCAATGCATTCGTCCACCCGAGTGGATAGTACTTGTTCAAGTACTCGGTGCGGAGCTGCTCCCAGGTATATACAAATCTCCCCAGATGCTTCAGCCAGGTGGCTGCTCTGTCTGCTAGTGAGAAGGGGAAGGCAATCATGCGGATGGCATCCTGGTCCACTGATGACCGACAATAATAACCCTAGCAACTAAGGATAAAGAAATAACAAAGGTCGTTGCGACCTTAGTCGCTCAAGAGATCAAGCGGTCAATCAAGAAAATTAAGTGCAGACCGCCAAAATTAGATAAAAATCAAAGAAAATACGATAGTGGTCATGGCTATTGGATTAGCCTAGTATAGCGATCAGGGTCGGACTCAGGGAGCACGTGATGGCCTTGTGGCCTACGAAGTAGTCTACAAAAGAAATAAAATAAAACAAAGGTCTTTTTGGTGGATTTTTAGTCTTTTTATAATTTTTTTTTGGATTTCTAATTAATGAAGAAAATAAAGAAAGCAAGTAAACAAGCCTGTTCAACCAATTATTTAATCACTCAAAAATCACTCAAAAATTCAAATAAAAATGTTTTTATGTTTTTTATATTTGTTACTGTTTTTGGTTAATTTTTGGTAATTTTCTGATTTTTATTCAATTTTATAAAAATCAAACAAGGCAAGAAACAAGGGTATTGTCCAGTAAGGTGTCAAGGGCCAAATTAAAATACAAAATGGCCCTATTAACACCTGAAGGTAATTTTCCTGTATAGTAGAAAACACAAGGAGAATTTAGGCATCAGAATTATTATTTTTGGATTTTTCAATTAATTATTAGAATTTTTATACTGTTTTTAGTGTTTTTCAGTTTTTATGATTTTTATATATCCAAAAATGACCAAAATTGGTCAGAAAATCAAGCAAGGTAAAATAAACACTATCTATTTTTTGTAATTTTTAGAGGTGTTTTAATATTTTTTGTGAATTTTAAAGTTAGACAGTGAAGAAAAAGTGTGTTTTTGAATTTTTAAAAAAATAAATGCAATAAAAAATGTCTCCAAAATTTATAGAAAATTTTACACCATGGCAGAAGCGATGTGTCCAATTTTCGTTAAAGTTGGAGTTAATTTGCTATTTTATTAAAAATGAAAACCAAGGTACAGTGCACAGGGACCTCAACGCAAATAGTAAGAAGTCCAGGGGGTCCGGTGCAATTTTTCCAAGAAAACATGCTGACCTGGGCACTCAGGGACCTATTTGCAAGGAAACTAAGGTTTCTGGACTATTTAGTAACAAGTACTAAAAGTCCAGGGACCTCAGTGTAAAATACCCACTAAATAACGCACATGCACATTAAAACCATTCACAGGGCATATCTGCAAATATCAAAAGTATAAATACTTTCATTAACACCCTAGAACTTAAGGTCCATACATGCAATTAACCCAAACCAACACGTGTCGAAGCACGTGATCCACTACAGGCAGGGGTATAAAAGCAATTACCAAACACTACAGGGTCCACTATGCAAATTACCAAGCGTAAATAAAATATCTAAAATATTTACAGGACTACTGCAGAATAGGTAGGAAACTAAGGGCCTAAGAAGCAAATTACCCTTTATTAATTCGAGGGCCCGATGCGCGCAACGTGCTGGATCTGACGGTCGAGGAAGGGGCGCGGCTGAACACTGGGGTCCTCGGCTTTCATCCAACGACAGGGGCCTTGCCACGTAGAAGATCGACGGTTGGGAAGCGACGTGGCTAACCCTCAACGATCGGATGGTCACGATCACTCCTCCAAAGATCGAACGGTGATAGCTGCTCCTGAAGTGGACGGCTGCGATGCAAACTGGAGCTGAAGGACGATCGAACGGTCACGGAGGTTCCTCGAAGAACTGGGCTCCGGCGAAGTTCGCCGGACTCGTGCTGGCGCTGGAGGCCTCCTCGCGGGCAGCTGAAGATCGGGGAAGAATCGTTGTGGGCTCCCGCGTCTAATGGCACCCTCCGATGACTCGACGAAGCTCTGGGGAGCTCAGGCGAGTCCGGCGGAGGTCGAGCCGCTGCAACTGGATGTCGAAGCCCTCAGATGGGCTCCTTTGGACCTGCAAAGAGGTGCAACGGACTCGCGGGTCGAGGGCAAAATGCCTCGACCCGGGGGTGATGGTGGTCGGTGCGGCGGGGCGACGGGGTTTCGGCGATGCGACGGCGGAGGACCCGAGTCCCAGCTCCTGTGCAAGCCGGGTTGAATGAGTGGGAGGAGAACGTGCACGAAGGAGAGGCGATTGTGATGGGTTGCTCTGATGATCGATTAGGTGGCTAAGGTGGACGGAATCGAAGCTCGAAGGTGACAGAGTGATTTGGGGGAAATGCAAAATTCGGGAAAAAGAAGAAGAACGGGGACTACCTACTGGCGCAGTCGACTGTGGAGGAGCAGGGGGTTCTCCTGGTCCTTGCCTCAAGGACCGTAGGTGTCCGAGGCTCTGGCGCTACCTCCAGGCGGCGCACGGCGGAGCAAGCTCGCCGGATCAGTGGTCTTCACGCTCCCTCCTCGCTGCTACACCACGGGAAGCGAGCTGTCACTCTCGCGGAGGTGATGGAGGTCACTGGGTGGAGAATAGATGAGCCAAAGATACCAGGAAGAGGAGGCGGAGCTCAGACTTTATACTTCTAGGGGTCCGGCTATTGGGGAGTCGGGCGAGCAGCTCGAAGCGCGGATCCCGATGCAGTCAACTGGGCGAGGGTTTCGGATGCACGAGGAAGACATAGCGCCCGGGGTTTACGGATTTGGTGGGCGGATAGTGCTGGGAGAAATTAGTGAAATCGGGTCAGGAGCAAGGATCCGCGGGGGTTTGGTCCGCGGGGGAGAGTTGATCGGGGGTCAACAATCCCCGTGGACCAACCAGAGAAGGCCACGTGTAAATGATTTAGAAATTCAATTAAAAATAGAAAATGGCCGAATTAAAGAAAACTTAAAACATGAAAAATGTTTGTTTTAATTTTTTCTATTTTTTGTGATTTTTAATTAATTTTTCAAAATAAAAATAAAGTATGTGCACTATAGTACTATACATAGGTATTTACACAATGTTGATTTTTGATTTTTTATTTTTAATTAGTTATTTTTGTACATTTTTATCCCCATTTTATATTTTATTTATTTATAGCATAAAATCAGGAATAAAAGGGTATTTTTATTTTATTTTTATTATTTATGTACAATGGCAAAATAAATAGCTATATGCATTTATCTACATGGTACATATACAATGTTATTTTTGGTTTTTAATTTTGTTCTTTTAATTTTATTTTTGTTTTTGTGGTTTTTATTTTATTTATTTACAACATAAAAGATAAAATATATACAAATTTTTAGGGATTTTAGTTTATTTATTTATAGGGTGAAATAAATATAGGTAAGTGCTTTATGTACAAGGTGAATATGTACAAGTGATCCTTTTTTATTTTCTTTTTAATTTTTTCAATTTTGGTTTTTTTGATTTTGTATTTATAAATATATACAAATATATACAAGCCTATTTTATTCTATTTTTGGAGGAAAATATTTTTGTGATATTTACAAGTATATTTACACACATGAGCTCCCTATCTCTCTTTACTTTTGGTTTTTATGCGGTCAGGCCCATGCTGAGCCCTCCCTTGGGATTAGGTTGCTCAATATTTATTCTAAATATTTCCCTCTTTTTCTTTTTAATCTTTATTCTTTTATTTTTGCATAAAAACATGCTAATTATTACTTTTTACACTATGCATGCCTTTTGCTAATTATTTGTATTTACAAACATATACATGCATTTGCAAAGGTTTTTGTAGCTAAAATATAAGAATAAAGAGCGATGAATGAGTATTCATCACCCCCCTATACTTAACTTTGCTAGTCCCTTAGCAAACACTTATTTGAAAAAGAAGTGAAAAGAAAAAGAAAAAGAGGAGAATGTACATGGATTAAGGCTGATTATTAAACTTGCCTTCATTAAATTGAAATATGGAGCTCGATCAGATCTTTGGATTATTAATGTGTCGGAACCTTATTTGGACTTAAGCTTAAAACTCAATAGCCTTTAAGTTCCACCAATCTATAGGCAAGACTCCTCAATAAACCAGATCAGAACAAGTCTACATACACAAACTCTAATGACCATGAATCTTTCCATGCACTGTAAGTGATATGTAGCTCTCCACCTCAGAAGTAACAAAGAAACAACCTCCCCCAACCTGGTAACTCTAATGCCTCAGTCTAGCAACTCTTTCCTCGAGAAGCGGGGTATTCCCTTCTAAGTTCAAGTGCAACCGGCTCAAGAAGAGGGGGAAGAAGATGAAGAATGGACCATGGCCAGTGTACCCACGTATCCCTGGGAGCCCAACCAGTGTAGCTAAGTCTCCCGCTGCAAGCTTAATGAGATGTAACATGGATACCATAAGCTTTTTCTTTATTTGACTATATACACTCCGTGGGGTTATTCAATTTTCAATCCGACCGACCATTTTTTTGGAGTTCTTTTCTTTTTGCACATTTTTTTCATGTGCAACTGTACAACATATCTATATGGTGCAGCATATATACAAGGAGTTTTTCCTCTTGAGCCAGTAGACTATCCCTCTTTTGAAGCTTTATTGCAACCCACGGCTTCTGTCTTTAGACTTCATAACCACTAGACCAAGTTGAGGCGCACTTCCTTCACTAGAAGAAGAAGAGATGTTCCGCCTAGAAGTACTACCCTCATATGCTACCCCAAGACAAAGGAAACTGCCTCCTCACCACCTCATCCGTGGAGAGCTATGTGTAAGGTGCTGGTGCAAGTCAAGCCATTGTCTCTAAGAGTCATGCATGTGTTGTTAAGTGCTCTACTTAGGCTCATCAAGATGACATATGCTCATAGCCTAGTGGACTCAAAGAATTAAGTCCCAATGGACCTGAAAAGCCTTAACCCTAAGCCCTATAAAGTTCCTCTTGGAATTAGGTGGATTAAGATCTTAATCAAGCTCCATTTCCCAATTTAGTTCCAGGCTAGTTTAAATGTCAACTATAATCCAGGAAAAACTATACAAATATACAAAGATGCTATTTACACAATTTTTACAAACATGCAAAATTTTTGAAAAATGTTTTGAAATCATGAATGGATGAATGCATGAAATGCAAGTTTTGCAAAAGTATTTACACACATTTACACAAGATTTTTGCAAACTTTTGATTTTCAAACATTTTGGAAAAAATTTTGTATTATATACATAATTTTGCTATGAAAATATTCACACAAACTTTACATCAAAAGATTTTTGAAAACATTTTTACAAAAATAATTTGTAAACTAGCTATGTATGTGCAATAAAAGAATGTTTATTTACAGGAATTTTTTTTAATTTTTGTGGTTTTTCGGGTTTTTAGTCATTTTATTTATTAACACACTCACACAAAGTACGAGTTATGGCTAAAGTATATATGAAATATATACACACCCCCTATACTTAGCTCGAGCGATGTCCTCAGAGTCAAGAGCGATGAAGAAGACATAGCTCGTGCTTAGTATAGGGAAGTGAAAAGGAAGGTGTAAAGCCTTGAACTTGGCATATCTCGGATCCTACATAATAAGATCCGGCTCATAAAGAGGAAACCGGCAGAATTTGTTTCGTGTGAATCGGACTTCGTTTCGATTTGTTATGAATTTCGGAAGAAAGAGAAGTAAGGAAGGCTAAGATGTCATTAATCCATAATGACTGTCATTAAGACTAATTAAACACGATTAAAGAAATTAATGACGATTGAAAGCCGCTAATGATCATTAGTAAACACTAATCAATAGTTAACAAAAGATATGCGTAAGCCGCAAAAGTTAAATCGCGATTAGTGAAAGTTAATCACGATTAGTGTTAATTAAGCGTCATTAGCGAATCTAGAATCCTCTAGAATGTTCTAACTTAAGCTCCAAGTTTGGGATAAGTTTTGGCTAAAATCATGGGCCAAAACCATGGGCCGCTAAACCATGGTTAAGGTCTAAACCATGGTTTTCTACCATGGTTAGTGGTTTTCTGGGGCCTATAAATAGACCCCCCTACCCATTCATTCTCTACAACTTACACTACCACCACCCCAAGGGCTATGGTCGAGAGGTTGGGAGGAGGAGTGGGAGGCGAGGGAGGAGCGCTAGCGAAGCGCTGCCGGGAGAACGAGGAGAAGAAAGGTATGATCCTCTCTTAGTTGCTTCGTAAGCTAGGCTTTCAATTCATACTCTTGTTCTTCCAAGTTTTGTTTTTGATTCATATTTCTTTCCGATTCGTTTTCCTGTTGTGGTTCGAGGAGAAATCTGTGTAACACCCTACTTAGGTGCGGGCGGCTATGCACGTCAGTGACCCTGTGATTCGTCACACGTTCACTCATCTAAGACGCGTGGTGTCTACCGATTCTCCATCGTTTATGTTTCTATTCTTCGTATTATGCTTTTATAGTTATTCCGATGGAGAAATCTGTATAATACCCTACTTAGGTGCGGGCGGCTGTGCACGTCAGTGACCCTGTGATTCGTCACACGTTCACTCACCTAAGATGTGTGGTGTCTACCGGTTCTTCATCTCTTGTTGTTGAGTATATTCTTTCAGTTTCATTGTTATTTTCCTCTCGATTGATTTTATAGAGGAAACTCTTTTCGTTTTTATTTTGAAATATGTCCCGATATAAGGGGAAACTCTGCCGAAATTTTCCGAGAAATATATCCCGATATAAGGGGAAACTCTGCCGAAATTTTCCGAGAAATATATCCCGATATAAGGGGAAACCCTGCCGAATTTCTAAGAGAAAATATGTTCTTGACGTTCTTCGTGTTCTTCGCGTTCTTCGCGTTCTTCGTTCGTTCTTCGCGTTCTTAACATGTTCTTAGCGTTTTAATACGAAAAATGAAATTCGATCTTTTCAGGAGCCTTAAATTAGCCTTTCTAAAAACGAAACTCGATAAAGCCTTGCATACACGAGAGAGAGCTTGATTAGGTAACGAAATCCTTCTTTTTGCTGTTGGGTTTTCATACGAAATTATTGAAATTCTTGATTTAGTGTTCTTTGCTACGAAGAACCCCAATTTTGGCTATTTTTGAAAAAGTCTGAAGAATTGCTTTGTAATTCCCACTAAAATAAGATTTACACATCAAATTTATGCGTTGGCTCAGAAAGTTAGGGTTTGGGAGTTAAAATAGGCATAAATAGGAGTATACATATGGTTATGAATAATATATATGTGAGTCGATACCAAGTATTGCGGTTTATGCAAATCAAAGACTTAACGAAAGAATTACATCATGTGAATTGGTGTGATTTGAGTTGGATCCTGAAAAGCATCATGTGTCACGATAAGGATGACTGGGAGTAGTACTACAGGTCGGGCATGCAACCTGTAGGTTGTCGGAAGGAACCCGTATTGGCATTTCCCTACCTAGGTGGTACACGATTGCCCTGTTATGATAAGTGCACACAAATTGAATGTTTTGCAACGCGTGGTACCGGGAGCCAATATATTCGGGTTGGAACGACGGAAGATGTGGTCGTGTCATGTGGAGGCACGAGTGGTTCAATAGCGGCTGGGTCACGATAACATGTATTTAAAGCCGCTAGGTTATATGATTAAATGTTAGCCTGAGGTTTTAAGCAACCGAGTCCTCGAGGACGGTGTGCTCATTTGATTTTCCAGGCTGAGGGTTGAGACCCTGTTTAATAAAAGAAAAGGAAATTGTCAGGGTAGTATTGGAGGATTGGTTGAGGCGACGTGCGGCGGCATAAGCTTACCAAGATCAACACAATCTCCAATCCCGAAGCATCCACAGCTTCGGAGTCCAAGAATGGTGGGGTTCCCCTGGACTAATCCCTGATGTGGAATAGAAAGGAATATGAATTAAATTAATAAAAAGGAATGAAATTTTGTGATATCAAGTTTTGAAAAAAATTACACAATTTATTTGCTTTTCTCTTCTTCGTTACTTAGCATTCGCTAATTTTTATCCTATGATTTATGGAAAACCCAACAGGTATCGGTGAGCCATAGCAAGGACTTTAAAAATTCATCCGGCTTACATACTAGACATCCAGCCAGCCACAGTAGCTTTACTCTTGAAGGTAGTTAGTAATCTTTTGTATATTTTCCTTTCAAGCTGATGTACATGTAATGGTTATAGTGGGACAATGTATCCTCTAAACTTTATTTTGTGAATGGAAAAGTGTTGAAATACTTTCTTCCGAGTATTTTTATTTGCAGTATATTTCTGAATGTTAGTTGTGATTGCTGAATAAATTATTGCTGAGTAACCAGATCCGGATATGGGAGGATCCGACGGCCCAGGAAACGGGGTCGTGACAGAAGGCTATATACAAAGACGAATGAATAGAATAAGGAGAACTCGGTGGTTTCCCCCTTATACTTAGGATCAAGTAATCCTAAGTATAGCAAGCTGTACATGAAGGGAAATCCGAGTGAAGGATGCACAGAATCTACCCCCCCTATACTTAGGGTGAAATATCCCTAAGTATAGGCAGCAAAACATGGGTAGAAAGAATGAAAAGAATACCCGAAGGTCCTACATCCCCCCTATACTTAGGGTAAAGTATACCCTAAGTATAGCAAAATCATAAGCTGAGAAAAGGGATGTGGGACTAAAGAATAGAGTGATATGGACAACTGGATCTATACAGGTCGGAAGAACAGTGATAATCAGGCGTGAGATGCAATAGGTGTGAGTCAAGAGACCACATCTCACGCAAAGTGAATCGGGACAACATCAACGACCCGTGGCTCATGATCTAGAAATGGCTTGAGCCGCTGGCCGTTCACTCGAAAGGTACTCTCAGAAGACAACTCGAATATATCAATGCTCCCGTTGTCGTGTACCTTTCTCACAAGATAAGGTCCCTTCCATTTGCTCTGTAGCTTCCTTGGAAATAGACGAAGCCTAGCATCAAACAACCATACTCTCTGTCCAGGCTCAAAATGCTTGTGGCTGATGTGAGAATCATGCCACTCCTTCACTCTCTCTTTGTAATGTAGGTTGTTTGAGAAGGCGGTATCTCTAAGCTCCTCCAAGGCTGCTAACTCTGCCCTCCTCTGGTCTCCTACACTATCTGGATCAACAAGTATCTCAGTGACTGCCCAAAGTGACTTGTGCCTCAACTCAACAGGTAAATGGCACGGCTTGCCATATACGAGGAGAATGGGAGATGCGCACAATGGTGTCTTGAAAGACATCCTATATGCCCATAAGACCGAGTCCAAAAGCTGTGACCAATCCTTTCGGTCAGGGCAGACGACTTTCTGCAAAATAGTCTTGATCTCCCTGTTCGACACCTCGGCTAGACCATTCGTCTGTGGATGATATGGAGTGGCAACTCGATGGTCTATACCGAACTCGCTAGCAAGGGCCTTCACCTGGTAGTTGATGAAATGAGACCACCATCTGAAATCAATACTCGAGGTACTCCGAACCGCGTGATGATGTGCTTCCTCAAAAATCTGCAAACTGTCCTGGCATCTACGGCTCGGGCGGGGATGGCCTCAATCCAACGACTTACATAATCAACGGCCAACAGAATGTACTCAAATCCCTGAATCTTAGGGAATGGACCCATGAAATCGATGCCCCATGCGTCAAAAACCTCACAGAAGTGAATGGGCTGCATCGGCATCATATCACGCTGTCCACAAGTGCCCATCCTCTGACAGTCAGTACACTTTTCACGAACTCATCAGAGTCCTTGAAGAGATAGGCCACCATAGGCCGGATTGGAGCACTTTCTGTGCCGTTCTCCTCCCAGAGTGATGTCCTCCTGCCTCAAGCTTGTGGCAGTAAGTGAGGACGCTATGGTGCTCCTCCTGAGAAATGCACCTACGCCAGACGCTATCCCCTCCTTCATGGTAAAGGATGGGATCCTCCCAATGGTAGGACTTGGCCTTCGCAAGGAAGGTCTCAAGCCTCTGTCTGGGCCAATCTTGTGGTACTTTCTTAGCAACAAGAAAGTTCACAATATCGGCATACCATGGGAGAGAGGCGATAGCAAGGATCGCCCCATCTGGGAAGGTCTCACATATGGGGTCAATCAAGTTAGAATCCTCAAGATGCTCTAATCGGGAGAGATGATCCGCCACCACATTCTTTACTCCAGGCTTATCCTTAATCTCTATGTCAAATTCCTGGAGTAGAAGGATCCATCTAGTCAGTCTGGCCTTGGCATCCTTTTTTGCCATGAGGTATCGGATGGCGGTATGATCAGTATACAAGGTCACTCTAGATCCAATAATGTATGATCTGAACTTATCTAGGGCAAAAACTACGGCTAGCATTTCCTTTTCTGTGACTGTATAGTTCCGCTGCGCGGAATCCAAAGTGCGACTAGCGTAGTGGATAGCAAAAGGGACTCCATCCCTCCTCTGACCCAGCACGGCCCCCACGGCAAAATCGGAGGCATCCGTCATGATCTCGAATGGGAGAGACCAGTCAGGTGGCTGGAGAACAAGAGCCTCAATAACACTCTGCTTGAGAGTCTCAAACGACGAAAGACACTTATCATCGACAAGGAACTCGGTGTCTTTCGTCAGTAGGTCAGTCAACGGCTGGGCAATCCTGCTGAAATCATGAATGAATCGTCGGTAGAAACCGATGTGCCCCAAGAATGACCGTAACTGCCTCAGATTGGACGGCGGTGCGAGTTTTCTAATGACATCTACCTTGGCCGGATCAACCTCCATGCCCTTGTTGGAGATGATATGGCCAAGCACCGTCCCTTGAGTCACCATGAAGTGACTCTTCTCCCAAGATAGAACCAAGCGAACCTCAATACATCGCTGAAGTAACCGATCTAGGCAGTCAAGACAGGAGTCGAATCCGTCGCCGTAAACCGAGAAATCATCCATGAAGACCTCCAAGCACTCCCCTACCATGTCCGAAAAGATCGACAGCATGCATCTCTGAAAAGTCGCAGGGGCATTGCATAGCCCAAATGGCATGCGTCGGAAGGCATATGAGCCGAAGGGACAGGTAAAGGTAGTCTTATCCTGGTCCTCGGGAGCGATGGCTACCTGATTGTAGCCCGAGTACCCATCCAGAAAATAATAATGGCTCTTCCCTGCCAGTCTCTCAATAATCTGATCAATAAAGGGCAGGGGGAAATGATCCTTCTTGGTGGCCTGGTTGAGTCTCCGGTAGTCAACGCAGACCCGCCAAGAAGTAGGTACTCGTGTAGCAATCTTCTCTCCGGACTCTGTAACCACTGTAGTGATGCCCGTCTTCTTGGGCACCACATGCAAAGGGCTGACCCACTTGGAGTCGGAGATGGGATAGATAAAATCGGCGCTCCACCACTTCTAAATTTCCTTCGTGACAACCTCTCTCAGATTCGGGTTCAGCCGGTGCTTGAACTCACGTGACGGCTTTGCCTCATCTTCGAGATAGATATGGTGGGAGCACAGGGCTGGACTAATCCCCTGGAGATCTGCTACGCTCCATACAATCGCCTTGCGGTTCTTTTCAAGAACCCCCATCAGACAGGATTCTTGCTCTCCAGTCAAATCGGCGGAGATAATGACTGTGTACATCTCATGCTCTCCCGCAAGGAATCTGTACTTCCGCGAAGTAGGAAGCGGCTTCAGCTCTGGACAACTGGGTTCTGGCAAATCTGGCCTCTGAAAAGTCTGCGTGAACGGTGCCAAATCTGCATGGGAGAACTGAAACTCTATGTCAATCTCAGAAACTGGAGAAGGCTGCCCTGCTGGACTGTCTCTGCTCTGCTCGGCATCTACCTCCTCCTCAGCTGTAGGCTCAGTGGCAATCAGGTCTGGCATGTAATCCTCACAATCTGCCCAATCAGACTCTGACTCCGAGGGATCTGTGTCATCCAAGGTGGCATCAGCACCACCATCATCACAAGAATCAGTGTCGTGGTCGAGAACCGGCTCTGCTGCCTCAGATGTATCCTGAACCAGGAATGTGCTCTCCAAGCTCTCCTCTGCTGTCGTCTCTGCATCAGCGGTGTCTGAAAATGAGAGGATGGCCTGTGCTGCTGGGTCTGCCCAAACTGCCTCATCATCTGTGATCACAAAGCCACAGTCCTGGTGGATGTCTAGCCCTGCATCTGTCAGCTGCTCTGTGTCTGAAGTCGACTCTGAGCATGCTCTCTCTCTGTCTATGATGTCCTCGACCGTCTCTATTTGTACACTTTCACCCTCGACGCGAAAGTATACCTTCCCGCTATCATGGTCGGTCACTGCCTTGGCTGTGGCCAAGAACGGGCAACCTAGAATGATGGGGGTATCGGTCACCGACTCAGGGATCTCCATGTCCAACAATACGAAGTCCACGGGGAATTGCAGACCCTGAATAGTGACGACAACGTCTCGCAACAACCCCTTCGGCCTCTTGACAGATCTATCCGCAAACTGAAGAACTGTCCTGCTCTGTCTAAGAGTGCCCAACTCGAAGTGGCCAAGAAGGGATGCCGGAAGTAGGTTGATCGACGATCCGCTATCTAATAGAGTACGGTCGAGCCTCTGCTCTCTAATGTGACATCTGACATAAGGGGCTCCTGAACCTGGCCTCTTGGTCGACAGACGGTTCTGGATCGCGAAACAAGTGGCTTTCGTCAGCACATGAATCTCTGAGTGGTGGTTCCTCCTCTTCCTACTGACTGTGGTCCTGTCTCTCAATGAACGCTGAAGAAGGGGAATGTACTGCAAAGCCTCCTGAAGAGTCAGCTGTATGTGAAACCGATCTATCATCTGCTGGCTGAACTCTTCCTGATCTCTCTTTTTTGGATTTTCTTTCTTCTTCCCCTTCCCTATCTGAAGGGCTCTAGGGAAGGGGATCACTGGGTCCTTCTCAGATGAAGGACTAGGAAAAGGTCTAGGCGGCTCGACGGCCAGATCCGCACATACATCACGCACCACAGTGGGACCAGAAAAAACCAAACCTTTTCCTTTATTCACAACAGAGTTCCGAGATACATCAGAAGTAGGAAAAGCAACAGATCTCTCTAAATGAACACGGGTGGCCTCAGCACCACCATCGGCTGGATCAACTGGAAGACTCGTGGCCTCAGTACCACGCTCTGGCTCGGCATAGTGGGTGGCCTCAGTACCACCTCCTCGAACTGGTGAAACGGCAGCCTCAGCATCGCTCGTGGAATCAGCATCCTTGGTGGCATCAATACCACCGTCATCATCTATAGCGGCCTCAGTACTGCTCTCCTCCTCCTCGTCGGGCGCTCTAGGTGTGTCCTCATGGTGTCGCTCAGACGAGGCGCCGCCTGCTGGCATCCTACCGCTCCTAAGTGTGACAAAGTCAGTATCAAAAAGATATGCAGACTTATCACCAAGTGCATCACTAGGAGTGGCATACTCAGTAAAAACTACCTGCTCAGATTTCCTCTTCAGGCTGTTGGGGTTCGGCTCAATCTGGACAGGGATGGCGGCCTTCCCTCTCACGATGTCCCGCATCTCCTGGCGGAACTCGTCCATCTCCCGTTGAAAGGTAGCATGCTGATCCGTGAGGAGGTGGGCTATGTCATCCAAGGCGGGGCTCTCATGAGAGCCCGACGGGTAGCCTCTCTGGTAGTGAGGCTGCCGGAAATGGTGTTGCTGCTGAGAGGGGTATGGGTGATGCTGCTGCTGCTGTTGGTGAGGCTGCTCACGCCTCCATGACTGTCCCTGCTGATAGGGACGAGGACCATAGGACGACTGCTGCTGCTGCTGTGATGGGTACCCTGGGGGCTGCTGCTGCGGCTGATGCTCTCTCTGATGGCCGTACTGGCCACCCTATCCTGACGGCTGCTGCTGGGGCTGGGTACCTCCGGTCCCCCACTGGAATTCGGGATGGTCTCGTCGGATACCGGGTTGAGGGCGGTCATACCAAATCCCGTTGACATCCATCAACGGCTCTGCATCGTACTGGGGTGGCGGGAGTACTGCCAGAGGCTGATCCGGCTGCTATACCACCATCTGCAAGTCTGGAGATGGTGGTGACTGGTAGGTGGGTTGCGGCTGCTGGTGCGGCTCCGCCTGTACAAGGTGAACCTGTCTAGGCTGCTGGTGTGAGCTGGAGTGCTGGGACGAGCTGCTGCTGATGTCGAAGTCGCCTCGCGACTGAAGACGGGGCTGGGAAGGTGTCTGTGCCTCCTGGAGACACATGAGCTGGGTCTTCATGTCGCTCAGAGTCTGTGCCATCTGCTCCATCTGAGTGATGCCCTGGCACTGCTTCTTCTCAATCAACTCCATCTGGTCCAGCTTCTCGCTGATGATCCCATGTCCGCGGCTGATGACTCGGCTTGTGCTGCTGCTAGTGCGGATGAACTGGAAGGACCGGCGTCGACCCGTGCTATCCTCTGGTACTGCACGGTCTGCTGCTGCTGGGGTCTGCCCTGAGTGTATAACCGGGTCTAGGACATCACCATGTAGTTCTCGGCCATCTCCTCGTAGATGGACCAGACCTGGTCGTGATCCTTGGCGAAGTAGGACCCGCCACAAGAAGCGTTCACCAAGCCCTGAAGCTCTGGTGTCAACCCGCTGAAGAAGCTCTGAACAAGGTTCGGCTTGGAAATGTCGTGGTGCGGGCATCTGTCAGTCAGCTCTCGAAACCTCTCCTATGCCTCATGGAACTTCTCGTTGGGGAGCATGGAGAAGTTGCTGATCAGGGCTCTCGCGGCATTGGTCCGCCCGAGTGGATAGCACTTGTGCAAATACTCGGCGCGGAGTTGCTCCCAAGTGTAGACGAACTTCCCCAAATGTTTCAGCCAGGTGGCTGCTCTGTCTGCTAAGGAGAAGGGGAAGGCAATCATCCATATGGTATCCTGGTCCACCTGACGATCGTGGAAAGTACTGCAGATCATCTCAAACTCCTGCAGATGGAGATGAGGCTCCTTAGTGGCCAACCAGTGAAATCGGGGAAGAAGCTGCAAAGTGTTCGGGGGGAACTTGAAGTCCCCCACGATAGCTGGTAGCACCACCCAACGGTGCGTCAAAGTCGATCCGGGATTGTGGTTCTCCCGCATCGGTCTCGGTGGTCCTCCTGCTGCTGCTGCGGCAGCTGCCGCATCGTCGGGTGCTCCTCCGCAGTTCTCGCGGTCGGCTCTCATCTGCTCAAGTTCTCTCCTCGTCTCGATCATAAAAGCTCCCTTATCCCTCAACTACTGCTGCACTGTCTCGAGAGAGGCGATCAGGGTGGAGTTGATCGCACCCTGGTCCAGAACAAAATGCTCGGGTTGTGGACCTCTACTGCGATCATCAGAACTGCCGGCCATGGTCTCTGCAAAATCAAATGATCCAAACTCAGGTGCCGATAAATCTGCTAATCTCTCCTCTGGCACTGGTCTCTCGGAACCGAAAGAAAGGAGGTCGAGGGGGAACAGGGTGGAATCATACTCGGGTTCGGAGAGCGGGTCTCGGCTCTCGCGAACCAACCTAGATGAGCGGGTAGACGCGCCCGAAAGCGGTGCAGCCAAAGGCTGCCTAAGAGATCGTCTACCCATCATCTTGATGTGGCGAGTAAGGCGGATGAGATCTGAAAAAACTATGATCACAAGCAAGCCCCCAGTTCACCAACGCAACGCGAGCTGAAGACCGTAAAGGTTTAATCAATTTATCTTGTCAATTTTATTTTGGTGAACAATCAAGATATCAGAGCTATTACGTGACCTATTGGGATACCCGATACTCTCCCAACCGACTGTCCCGCACAGAAGAGTCGGTAATCAGTCGAGAATAGTACCGGAGGGCTCTACCTAGTGTTCGGGTCACTCTCTCGCACAATCAAACCAAGCAATGAGGGGGTTGCTCTCCCCAAGACAAGTTTTTAAATCAAGTGTCTTTTAGGGTCAATAGTTTTAGCAGTCCTAATTTTATTGTTTTTCTTTTTAGGTCTTTTTCAATAAAAGCAAAAACGCCTAACGAATTTTTCGGTTCTCCTGGTTATTAAATCCAAAACAGGGGGGGAAGATGAAAAAGTCGATGCGCTATAAAATCAATGATGCATGCAAAGTCAGAAATGCGTACCTGTCTCCAGCACTCTACATGCAATATGATCCGCGCAGAATTGAAAGACAGAAAGTAAACTAACTAAATGGTGCAGGAGGAAAATCGAGTCCCTAAACAGTAGTGCTACTCGAAAGAACCGTCTAGCTGGTCACCAACCTTCAATCCAGAGAGTCCGGTCTAGACCCACCCCTCCTCTTCTCGACAGGTCGAGTTCAGGAGTAGCGCTTGCGGGGCAGGCTCGCGGTGCGTAGGCTCGAAGGTGATGAATCAACTATTTTTATTAATATTTTATTGTAGGTCCAATTACCGATCTATAGGTGTAGGCAGATATATTAGGGTGTTTGGATCCTAATTATTACGTCACAATCAAGCAGAAAATCCTAAAGCTAGGGGCTCGAAAATCCACGTGAAACCGGAAAAAGCACGAAAGAAATAAAACTGCGAAAAGCCGCGTAAAAACCGACTAACTAAGGGGTCCCCCGAGCACGCCGGTGCTCGACGAAACAGACCCCGAAAGTCCAAGTCTCTGTCTGTCCCTGTATAATTACAATAATAGTTCAAGTAAACAAGAAATAAGAACTAATCTACGGCTAATCTAATCCGCAGCTATTCCGTGACTCCCACACTTCTGCTTGCTCCTCGCGCTCTCCTGCGGCTTTGTAGAGAATAGAACCGTCTCCGACTCCTGCGGTTGCTCGGCTTCTGAAGAAAATCGCCTCGGTCCTCGGGCCCTCGCAAGAAAACAAACAGAATGTTAGACCAGATTATTTATATAAACAAGGTCAGAAAAAATAATATATACAAAAATATATACAAAAAGCCGCGAAAAGAAAACCGCAGAAAAAAAGCCGACTACTAAGCCGTGCTCCCCGACAACGGCGCCATTCTGATGACCGACAATAATAACCCGAGCAACTAAGGATAAAGAAATAACAAAGGTCGTTGCGACCTTAGTCGCTCAAGAGATCAAGCGGTCAATCAAGAAAATTAAGTGCAGACCACCAAAATTAGATAAAAATCAAAAAAAATATGATAGCGGTCCTGGCTATTGGATTAGCCTGGTATAGCAACCAGGGTCGGATTCAGGGAGCACGTGATGGCCTTGCGGCCTACGAAGTAGTCTACAAAAGAAATAAAATAAAACAAAGGTCTTTTTGGTGGATTTTTAGTCTTTTTATAATTTTTTTTGGATTTTTAATTAATGAAGAAAAAAAGAAAGCAAGTAAACAAGCCTATTCAATCAATTATTTAATCACTCAAAAATTCAAATAAAAATGTTTTTATGTTTTTTATATTTTTTGTTGTTTTTGGTTAATTTTTGGTAATTTTCTGATTTTTATTGAATTTTATAAAAATCAAACAAGGCAAGAAAACAAGGGTACTGTCCAGTCAGGTGTCAAGGGCCAAATTAAAATACAAAATGGCCCTATTAACACTGAAGGTAATTTTCCTGTATAGTAAAAAACACAAGGAGAATTTAGGCACCAGAATTATTATTTTTGGATTTTTTTCATTTAATTATTAGAATTTTTATAGTGTTTTTAGTGTTTTTAAATTTTTATGATTTTTATATATCCAAAAATGACCAAAATTGGTCAGAAAATCAAGCAAGATAAAATAAACACTATCTAATTTTTTTGTAATTTTTAGAGTGTTTTAATATTTTTTTGTGAATTTGAAAGTTAGACAGTAAAGAAAAAGCGTGTTTTTGAATTTTTTTAAAAAAATAAATGGAATAAAAAATGTCTCCAAAATTTATGGAAAATTTTACACCATGGCAGAAGCCATGTGTCCAATTTTCGTTAAAGTTGGAGTTAATTTGCTATTTTATTAAAAATGAAAACCAAGGTACCTTGCATAGGGACCTGTACGCAAATAGTAAGAAGTCCAGGGGGTCCGATGCAATTTTTCCAAGAAAACATGCGCAAAGCGTGTGACCTGGGCACTCAGGGACCTATTTGCAAGGAAACTAAGAGTTCTGGACTATTTAGTAACAAGTACTAAAAGTCCAGGGACCTCAGTGTAAAATACTCACTAAATGACGCGCATGCACATTAAAACCATTCACAGGGGCACATCTGCAAATATCAAAAGTATAAATGCTTTCATTAACACCCTAGAACTTAAGGTCCATACATGCAATTAACCCAAACCAACACGTGTCGAAGCACGTGATCCACTACAGGCAGGGGTATAAAAGCAATTACCAAACACTATAGGGTCCACTATGCAAATTACCAAGCGTAAATAAAATATCTAAAAGATTTACAAGACTACAGCAGAACAGGTAGGAAACTAAGGGCCTAAGAAGCAAATTACCCTTTATTAATTCGAGGGCCCGATGCGCGCCACATGTTGGATCTGACGGTCGGGGAAGGGGCGTGGCTGAACACTGGGGTCCTCGGCTCTCATCCAACGACAGGGGCCTTGCCACGTGGAAGATCGACGGCTGGGAAGCGACGTGGCTAACCCTCAACGATCGGATGGTCACGATCACTCCTCCAAAGATCGAACGGTGATAGCTGCTCCTGGAGTGGACGGCTGCGATGCAAACTGGAGTTGAAGGACGATCGAACGGTCACGGAGGTTCCTCGAAGAACTGGGCTCCGGCGAAGTTCGCCGGACTCGTGCTGGCGCTGGAGGCCTCCTCGCGGGCAGCTGAAGATCGGGGAAGAATCGCTGTGGGCTCCCGCGTCTAATGGCACCCTCCTATGACTCGACGAAGCTCTGGGGAGCTCAGGCGAGTCCGGCAGAGGTCGAGCCGCTGCAACTGGATGTCGAAGCCCTCAGATGGGCTCCTTTGGACCTACAAAGTGGTGCAACGGACTCGTGGGTCGAGGGCAAAATGCCTTGACCCTGTAAGCGGGGGTGACGGTGGTCGGTGCGGCGGGGCGACGGGGTTCCGGCGATGCGACGGCGGAGGAACCCGAGTCCCAGCTCCTGTGCGAGCCGGGTTGAATGAGTGGGTGGAGAACGTGCGCGAAGGAGAGGCAATTGTGATGGGTTGCTCCGATGATCGATTAGGTGGCTAAGGTGGACGGAATCGAAGCTCGAAGGTGACGGAGTGATTTGGGGGAAATGCAAAATTCGGGAAAAAGAAAAAGAACGGGGACTACCTACTGGGCGCAGTCGACTGTGGAGGAGCAGGGGGTGCTCTTGGTCCTTGCCTCAAGGACCGTCGGTGTCCGTGGCTCTGGCGCTACCTCCAGGTGGCGCACGGCGGAGCAAGCTCGCCGGATCAGTGGTCTTCACGCTCCCTCCTCGCTGCTACACCACGGGAAGCGAGCTGTCACTCTCGCGGAGGTGATGGAGGTCACTGGGTGGAGAATAGATGAGCCAAAGATACCAGGAAGAGGAGGCGGAGCTCAGACTTTATACTTCTAGGGGTCCGGCTATTGGGGAGTCGGGCGAGCAGCTCGAAGCGCGGATCCCGATGCAGTCAACCGGGCGAGGGTCTCAGATGCACGAGGAAGACATAGCGCCCGGGGTTTACGGATTTGGTGGGCGGATCGTGCTGGGAGAAATTAGTGAAATCGGGTCAGGAGCAAGGATCCGCAGGGGTTTGGTCCGCGGGGGAGAGTTGACCGGGGGTCAACAATCCCCGTGGACCAACTAGAGAAGGCCACGTGTAAATGATTTAGAAATTCAATTAAAAATAGAAAATGGCCGAATTAAAGAAAACTTAAAACATGAAAAATGTTTGTTTTAATTTTTTCTATTTTTTGTGATTTTTAATTAATTTTTCAAAATAAAAATAAAGTATGTACACCATAGTACTATACATAGGTATTTACACAATGTTGATTTTTTATTTTTTTGATTTTTAATTAGTTATTTTTGTAGATTTTTATCCCCATTTTATATTTTATTTATTTATAGCATAAAATCAGGAATAAAAGGGTATTTTTATTTTATTTTTATTATTTATGTACAATGGCAAAATAAATAGCTATATGCATTTATCTACATGGTACATATACAATGTTATTTTTTGTTTTTAACTTTGTTCTTTTTATTTTATTTTTGTTTTTGTGGTTTTTATTTTATTTATTTACAACATAAAAGATAAAATATATGCTAATTTTTAGGGATTTTATTTTATTTATTTATAGAGTGAAATAAATATAGGTAAGTGCTTTATGTACAAGGTGAATATGTACAAGTGATCCTTTTTATTTTCTTTTTAATTTTTTCAATTTTGGTTTTTTTGATTTTGTATTTATAAATATATACAAATATATATAAGCCTATTTTATTGTATTTTTGGAGGAAAATATTTTTGTGATATTTACAAGTATATTTACACACATGAGCTCCCTATCTCTCTCTACTTTTGGTTTTTATGCGGTCAGGCCCATGCTGAGCCCTCCCTTGGGATTAGGTTGCTCAATATTTATTCTAAATATTTCCCTCTTTTTTTTAATCTTTGTTCTTTTATTTTTGCACAAAAACATGCTAATTATTACTTTTTACACTATGCATGCCTTTTGCTAATTATTTGTATTTACAAACATATACATGCATTTGCAAAGGTTTTTGTAGCTAAAATATAAGAATAAAGAGTGATGAACGAGTATTCATCATCCACCTGACGGTCGTGGATAGTGCTGCAAATCATCTCAAACTCGTGAAGGTGGAGATGGGGCTCCTCAGTAGCCAGCCCATGGAATCGGGGTAGAAGCTGGAGAGTGTTCGGGGGAACTTGAAGTCCCCCACGATAGCTGGAAGTACCACCCAACGGTACGTCAAAGTCGATCCGGGGTTGTGCAACTCCCGCATCGGTCTCAGTGGCTCTGCTTCTCCTGCTGCGGCTGCGGCTGCTACCGCATCGTCGCGCGGTCGGCTCTCATCTGCTCCATCTCGCGCCTCATCTCTATCATAAAAGCTCCCTTATCCCTCAACTGCTGCTGAACTGAGTCTAGGGAGGCGATCAGGGTGGAGTTGATCGGACCCTAGTCCAAGACGAATGTCTGCTCTCCTCGGGGACCTGTGGTGCGGCCGTCGCTGCTGCCGATCATGGTCTCTGCAAAGGCAAAAGACCCAAACTCAGGTACCGATAAATCATCTGACTGTAGTCTCTCATCTGGTACTGGTATCTTGGAATCGGTAGAAGGGTGGTCGAGGGGGAACAGGGCGGAATCAAACTCAGGTTCGGAGAGCAGGTCTGAGCTCCCACGAACCGACCTAGATGAGTGGGCTGGAGTGCTAAAAAGCGGTGCAGCCAGAGGCTGCCTAAGAGACAACCTGCCCATCATCGTGATATGGCGAGTCAGGCAGATGAGATCTGGAAACAAATATGATCACAAGCAAACCCCCGATTCACCTACGCAACGCGAGCTGAAGACCGTAAAGGCTCGGTCAATTATCTTGTCAATTTTATTAGGTGATCAGTCAGGATAGCAGAGCGATTAACGTGACCTATTGGGTAATCCGATATTTTCTCAACCGACTGTCCCGTACAGAAAGAGCCGGTAATCAGTCGAGAAAAATATCGGATATGGCTCTACCTAGTGTGCGGGTCACTCTCTCGCACAAGCAAACCAGACAAGAGGGGGTTGCTCTCCCCAAGATAAATTTTTCAGTGAGAGTCTTTTAGGGTCAATAGAGTTAGCAGTCCCAAATTTTATTGTTTTTATTTTTAGGTATTTTTCAATAATCAAACAAATCGCCTAACGAATTTTTCGGTTCTCCTGGTTATTTTAATCCAAAACAGGGGGAGAAGACGAAAAAGCCGATGCGCGAGAAAATCAATGATGCATGTAGAGTAAGAGATGCGTACCTGACTCCAGCAGCCTACATGCAAAATGATCTGCGCAGAATTTAAAGACTGAAAATAAACTACCTAAATGGTGCAGGCGGAAAACCGAGCCCTAAGCAGCAATTTCTACTCGAAAGAAGGGCTAGTCGACCACTAGCCTCTAATCCAAAGAGTCCGGTCTAGATCCACCCCTCCTCTTCTCGACAAATCGAGTTCAGGAGTAGCGCTTGACGGGGTGGGCTCGCGGCGCGTAGGATCGGAGGTAGTGGATCGACTATTTTATTAATCTTTTTATTATTGGTCTAATTACCGATCTATAGGTACATGCAGATATATTAGGGTGTTTGGATCATATTTATTACGTCACAGTCAAGCAGAAAATCCTAAGGCTAGGGGCTCGAAAAACCGCGAGAAACCAAATAAGCAGTAAAGAAATCAAAAGCCGCGAAGAAAAACCGCATAAAATCGAGGGGTCCTCCGAGCACACCGGTGCTCGGCGAAACAAACCCCGAGAGTCTCAAAAGTGTCCAAGTGTCCTGATGTCCCTATATTATTACAATTATCCAAATGCTGAAATAAAAACTAATCTACTCTGCGGCTATTCCGCGGCTCACACACTCTACTGTCTCCTAGCGCTCTCCTGTGACTCCGTACAGAAGGGAATCGCCTCCTCGAAAGTCGTCGCCTCGGTCCTCAGGCCCTCGCAAGAAAACAAAAGAATGTGATCAGACCAGGTTATTTTATATAAGTCAGAAAAATATATAAACTAAAAATATATACAAAAATTCTATACAAAAAGCCGCTAAAAAGAAAAACCGCGGAAAAATACGACTACTAAGCCGTGCTCCCCTGCAACGGCGCCATTCTGATGAGGCCAAAAAATCCGATCAATCCGAATCAGGTAAAAATATCACTCTCGGGTCGTTGCGACCCGGATCGATAGAGATCTCAACTCAACAAGAAAAATGAAAGAATAGACCACCAAACGGAGATAAAATCGGAGAAAAATAACTAGTGGCCCTAGCTATTGGATTAGCCTGGTATAGCGACCAGGGTCGGACTCAGGGAGCACATGATGGCCTTGCGGCCTACGAAGTAGTCTCAAATCAAATAAAATAAAAACAAAGCATTTTTGGTGGATTTTTAATATTTTGAGATTTTTTTTGGATTTTTTTAATTATAAAGAAATTAAGAAAAAATACAACAAGCAACTTGCAACAATTATTTAACTACTCTAAGAAGCTCCAAAAAATGAAGCAAAAATATTTTTAGAATTTTAGTATTTTTTACTGTTTTTGGTGAATTTATGGTATTTTTCTGATTTTTAGGGAATTTTAAAAAAAACGAGAGAAGGCTGAAATGCAAAATAAAATCTAAAATGGTCTCAACAGAGCCTGGAGAAATTTTTAATGTAAAATAGATGAAAAGGAAAAATCATAGACTGGGTTTATTAATCTTTGATTTTTCTATAATTTATTAGAATTTTTATGATTTTTTCAATGTTTTTCAATTTTTATATTTTCTATTAATCCAAAGGTGACCAAAATTGGTCAGAAAATCAAGCACAACAAAATACACAGAATCTATTTTTTGTAATTTTTGAAAATGTTTTTATATTTTTTGTGATTTTTATAACTGGACAGTAAGAAAAGTAGGGGGTTTTGAATTTTTAAAAATAGAAAAAGGGCTCTAAAAATTTCCCAAAAATTAGTGAAAATTCTACACAGTGGTAGGAGCCACGTGTCAAATTTTCACTTGATTTGGATGAGATTTGATATTTTATTCAAAACAATCAAGTGCTCACAGTTATAGGGACCTGATCGTAATAAAAATATCTTTCAGGAGCCTAAAAGTAACAAGACTGGAAGCTCAGGGGGGGTCCGGTGCAAAAATCCCAAATGTACACGCGCGAGGCACGTGTCTGGGGCACTCAGGGACCTATATGCAACAAAACTAAAGTCCCTGGACCTATTAGTAACATGTACTAAAAGTCCAGGGGCGAAAGTGTAAAAAGCCCACTAAATTCGGCACATGTTGAAATAAAGCATTCATAGGGGTATATGTGCAAATATCTAAAAAGATTTTTCAATCAATAACCATCATAAACACATACCCATCCATGCAATTTCACCAAAAATACACGTGTCGATGCACGTGACTACAACAGGCAGGGGTAGAAATGCAATTAAAAAAAACTACAAGGTCCACTACGTAAAAAGTCCAAAATAAAAACAACTTAACTAAATATTTACAGGACTAAATATTAAAAACTAAGAAGCTAAGGGCCTAAGGGATATTACCCCTTATTCTGAGCCGAGGGCTGAGTAGCGGCCACGTATCTGATCGGACGGCTGAAAGTGGGGGCAGCTCAACGAAGAGCCCTCAACGCGGATCCAACGGTGGAGGGCTCGCCACGTGTCTGATCGTGCGGCTCTGGTCGAGGCTCGCCTCTCCTCTGCTATGGACAGTGCCGATGGCGCCACGTGGTGATCTAACGGTGCTGGTGCGGGGCGCCTCTTCGTATCAGTGGACGGTCTAGATTCAATCTGACACTCCGGGGTCGAATGGATGGTAGAGGAGGGACCTGGAGGAACTCCTCGCCGGCGAACTTCGCCGGAGGAATGTGGGCACGCTGGACGTCTGCAGGGGTTGCTGATGGTCGGAGAAGAATCTTCGGAGCCTCCAGCGTCTGAAGAGCCCTTCCGATAGCGCCACGGGGCTCCGAGATGCCCTGGCGACGACGGCGGAGCTCAAGCTCCTGTGCTGGATGTGGGGGACCTCAGATGGTCCTCCTCTGACCTGCAAGACTACATAGAAGCACTCCTGGGTCGAGGGCAAAGTGCCTCGACCCGGTTAGAGGCGATGGGGGTGATCGGTGCGTCGAGATGGGGGAGCTCCGGTGAAGCGACGGCGGTGGAGCTCCAATCCCAGATCCCGTGCGAACTGGGTTGGATGAAGGGGTGTAGAATGTGTGTGGGAGAAGGGCGCAGATGAGGGTGTCGTCCGATGATCGAAATGGTGAGGGAGGTGGTCGGAATCGACGGTCGTCAGCGATGGGGTGATTTGGGCGTAATCTAAAATTGGCGAAAGATAGGAAGATCTAAGCTTACCAGATGATCGGAGTCGACTGGGGGCGAGCCGATGGAGCTCTAGGTCCTTGCCTCGAGGGCCGTCGATGCCCGAGGCTCGAGCACCACGCAAGGGCGGCGCACGGCGGCGCTAGGTCGCCGGATCGATGGTCCGAGCACTATCTCCTCGCTGCGACACCGCCAATCGCGAGCTGTCACTCAGGCGAAGGTGGTGGAGGTCCTGGGTAGGGAAATGGGGAGCCAAAGATGAGTGAAAGCGTGGGCGGAGATGTTGCTATATAGTCCTAGGGGTCCGGCTAGAAGGAGTTCGGGCGAGCTGATCGGAGCGCGGATCCCCAAAACCCACCCCGGGCGTGGATCAGGGTTGATCAAGGTCGAATTAGGACCTGGGGTTAGCGGATTTGGATCTCGGATCGAGGTGCAATAATATCGACAAATCGGGTCAAAGACTCAGATCCGGGACTCTGTGGTCCGGGGGGGAGTTGATCGGGGGGTCAACATCCCCCGTGGACCAGTGAGATGCTGCCACGTATTAATTATTTAGAAAATAAATAATAAATAGAAAATCGTCGAATTTCACAAAAGTCAAAACATGAAAAATGTTTCTTTTATTTTAAACTATTTTTTTGTGATTTTTATTTATTTTTTTGAAATAAAAATTAGGTATTTACAATATAGTATAATATATAGGTATATGTACAATATTGAATTTTTAGTTTTGATTTTTAATTATTTATTTTTGTACATTTTTATTCCAATTTTATATTTTATTTATTTACAAGATTAAATTTGGAATAATTAGGTATTTTTATTTTTATTTTTATTATTTATTTACAAGGGGTAAATAAATCGGTTTATTTATATACATATATGGTATCTATACAATGGTGATGTTGATTTTTATTTTTATTTCTTTTTATTTAATTTTTGTTTTTGTAATTTTTATATTATTTATTTACATCATGAAGTAAGGAATATTTACACTTTTATGAGATTTTAATTTATTTATTTATAGAGTGAAATAAATAGGTATGTGGTCTTATGTACAAGGTGGATATATACAAGGAAGGATGTTTTTATTTTCTTTTTAATCTTTTTATTTTGATTTTGGATTTACAAATATTTACAAATAAATAGAAACCCATTTTTATTTTTATTTAGAGGAAAATATGTTTCTTTATTTATTTACAGATATATGTACAAGGGTGAGCTTCCTTATCTCACTCTACTTTGGTTTTTATGCGGTCAGGCCCATGGTGAGCCCTCCCTTGGAATTAGGTCGCTCAATATTTATTCTAAATATCTCCCTCCTTTTCTTGTGTTTATTTATTCTTTTATTTATGCACAAAAACATGCTAATTCTTTATTTTTAGACAATGCATGCTATTTGATAATTATTTGTATTTACATGAATATACATGTGTTTGGCAAAGGTTTTGTAGCTAAAATAAAAGAATAAAGAGTGATGAATGGGTATTCATCAATACCTTATCATCAAAACTTGGCTGAGAGTAAAGAATTACGGTTCGGAGACCCTAGAATTTCTGGAAGTTTGATGATGTTATTCAAAAACTTGAACAAACCTCAAACATAAAATAAAATTCAAACTACAAAATCAAAATACTCATTGTCATTGACGTTGAGAAATAGAAAATGATCATGATAGTAAATTAATAGAAGAGTTTTTGGAGATGGGTTAAATGGTATGTAACCCCTCTCTCTTCGTGGGTTTACAAAAAAATTTATTCTGAATATAAAAGTTAGTAGATATTTATTATCCGCGATAATCCACATATGTCTGTTACATAATCTTATCCGAATAATGATCATCAGATTTCATACATGTATTCGTATTTAAGTGTATGATTCGCCATCTTCATTATTCACAAGATATTTGTTTCCGTAACCATTTCTAGATTTCATAAGGAAGACGAATATGATAAGACCTATATGTATATATGCATCTGCATGCCTGCAACCTTATTGCATCTGCACATATATGTGTTTCAAAACATATAAAACATATATGATAAGAGATTGGTGCATGTAACTATATTTTTTTGCATCTCAATATGTAAAGTATTATATAGTGTTACGTATTTAAAAATTTTGAATCTAATGGTATTACTTAATATTTGATAATCATGATTTTGCGAGAGTTAAAATATATCTCACACAAGGCGGAGACAAAGCCGTTGTGGCAACCACTCACGAAACCCCAATTAGTCAACAATTAACTCATAACAATAATCAAACAATGAAAAGCAAGATGTGGAGTTAAAATTTATTATAACTCTACAAAATATTTATATAGTGCAAGTAGTATAGAGTGTCGAACACAGGAAGCAAGCAGGTAGATCGGGGCAAATGGTGCTAAAAAATGAATGTGATCAACGCGCGATTTTTATGGGTTTTTAATTTTATATTTTTCTATTTAATTTTTTATTTTATATTTTTATATTTTGATTTTTAATTTTCTGATTTTATATTTTCTTTTTATATTTTATATTTTTATATTTCCTTTTTTAATAAGGATATAAAACTATATAGGATATATCTATACAAGAGAGATGAGAGAGAGATAAAAATAAGTCAAAATATTCAAAATACAGGAAATAAAATATATTTGTGCTTTTTCTATTTTTCTAATATTTTGTGATTTTTCTATATTTTTTTCTATTTTTTGGTAGTTTTAAAGTTCAAAATACTCCAAACGGTGAATAAATTTAATAGCCGAAATTAAAATGGAGATGAAAAATATCAAACAATGTCAAAAAATCTCCAAATTAAGTTTAAACTACAGATAATGAAATAAAGAAAATTTTAGGAATAGAGTACAAAATTTTTAGATTTTTTATGGATTTTATAAATTTTTACGAAGGTTTTTAGAGTTTTTCTATTTTATGAGTTTTCTTTTTTTAATGATTCTTGATTTGAAGGTAAAAGATGCAAAAACACACAAAATAAAATTTTTTGGAATTTTTCAAAAACATTTTATATTTTTTATATATTTTCTAATGCAATCAGAGATAAAAATGCATGTTTTTGAATTTTTATAAATATTAAAATGCTACAAAAATGCAAAAAAATATGCCAATAAATTGCAATGCAACAGGAACTTATTCCTATTTTTTGTTATTTTTTTCGATTTTCATAGATGCATGAAATAAATGCAAACACCAAAGAGAAAATACACACCGGTAGGGGTATTTTTGTAAGTATAGAAAAGTTAGAGGTCCAATGTGCAATTTTCCCACATAATTATAATGCGACATAAATATGTCTAGACTAAAAATTAAATCCAAAACCTGCAGGCGTATCCTTGTAAAATTTCCAAAACTGTACGTGGGAGGCACGTGCATGGAAGGGGCCTAAATGCAATTAACAAAAATCTGAGGGCTGGAATGCAAAATTACCAAAAATATAACACTTAAATTAAAAGTTCTGGTATTAAATTGAAATAACGAAACAACATGGGAGTCCCCACAAAATGGCCACGCCTCACGTGCGCCAGTCACGTGAGATAACGTGGCAAGGGACCCTGATGCAATTAATAGATGTTCTGGGGGCTATTTGTAAATATTACAAATATATATGCATATGAAAGATTAGTGTACTAATTAATAAATACAAAATAGCCAGAGGAGAAATTGCAAAATACCCGAGCTTGGGGAGATCCGACGACTGATATGTATTACTTTGCCACGTGCCCGCCTCAGGGGTTGCGATACCCCTTCGCAGATGAAGGGCCATGATTAGAAGGCCCCAACAGATCTGACGATGGAGAGAGGGGTCGATCGGACAGATGTTGCTCCCTTGGAAGATCAAGGCTGATCGGACGGCGGGCAGTGGGGTCGACGACAAGCAGGGATGAACTCGCGGTGAGGCGAGGTTTCTCCGCCAGGATCTTCCTCCACCGCCGGAATTTGGCATTGCAATATGGCCCAATCTCCTCCGGGGGTTGTCCTCTAACAGATGGAAGCTCCAAAACACCTCGGCGACGGCCGAGGCTCACCAGCGGAGACGAGGATGCTTAGCAGCTCCAGGTTCCTCTGGTGAGGCTCAAATCGATCTCCAGGCGATTCTTTGGCACCAGGACCTGCATGAGAATGGTTATGGGGTCGAGGGTAAAATGCCTCGACCCCGTAGAGGTGCAATATGGCAGAGAACGGCAAAAATGGAGCTTGCCGGAGCTTGCTCCAGCGAGGGGGTAGCTTGGTGAATCGATAGGAGAAACAAGAAAATGAAGAGGGAGGTTGGATCCTACGACTACAAGAATAAAATATGCAAGAAAAAAATAAATAAAAATGCACCTCGAAGGCCAGTAGCGCCTGAGATACGTACCTCACGGCCATCGGCCGGAGATGGGGTGGAGCTACGCCAAAGACACGCTGATGAGAGGGATGAAATCAAAGGTCGTATTGATCCACAAGGCGGATCAATAGTCGATGCGGTGACCGCTCAATAAATCCCACTCAAGCAGCAATTAACCCACAATAAAGAATAAATCAATTGAGTCCCAAAAATATGAATTAAAATTTATTAAACCATAATGATGTACAATGCGTAAATATGTAGAGGTCGACCACAGAGAGCAAAAACTGGTAGCCTACAATTATTCATATATAAGCTAATCATGTATGCACACAAGTCTTTTTGTTGGTTTTAAATTTTTTAATTTTTTTATTTTTTTACTTTATATTTTCGTATTTTGATTTTTAATTTACTGATTTTGCATTTTCTTTTTATATTTTATATTTTTGTATTTTCTGTTTCTTTTAATAAATCTATAATATGTATATAATGAATCTATGCACACTAGAGATAAGAGAGAGATAAAAAATAAGAAAAATACTCAAAATATAGGAAATAAAATATTTTTGTACTTTTAATATTTTTCTGATGTTTTTGTGATTTTTCTAGATTTTTACTATTTTTTGGTATTTTTAAAGGTAAAAGTACTGAAAATAGTAAGTAAAATACAAACCCGAAATTAAAATGAGGATAAAAAACATCAAACAAAATCAAAAATTCCTTAAATTAATTTTAAATTGAAAATAATAAAATATAGAAAATTGATAAGCATAGATTATATTTTTGAGATTTTTAAGGGATTTTTAATATTTTTGTGAAGGTTTTTCGAGTTTTGCAATTTTTAGGATTTTTGTTTTATGTTTTTGTGATTTTTGGTTGGAATATGAAAGACACTAAAAGACACAGAACATGATTTTTTTGGAATTTTTAAAGGGTATTAATATTTTTTGGTATTTTCTAATGTAGACAGTAAGAAAATGTATGTTTTTGAATTTTTATAAATATTAAAATGCAATAAAAGTGCAAACTAAAAATATGGCATGAAACTACAATGCAACAGGAACTTATGATATTTTTTTGGTGATTTTTGGGATTTTATAGATGCATTAAAAATAAATAGAGGAAACAAAAAGAAATTCCAACCCCGGCGGCGGTATTTTTGCAAATAAAATAAAGCCTAGGGGGCTCTGTGCAAATTTGCCAAAACTTGTGAACGTTAACATGAAGTTTAAGGATCAAATACAAATTTCAAAACCCGCCAGGGGGACCTTGCAATTTAACCTATCACGTGGGACTACACGTAACTCACACACGTAGGGACCAAAACATAATTTCACAAAGTACAGGGGTCCATGTGCAAATTCCACAAAAATATAGCACTGTAAATTTTATTTATTGGACTTTTTCGAAATACACATACATACAGGGGCTTCACTGAAATTTTCCCAAACCCCCACGTGGGACTACACGTGAGGTGTCGTGGATTAGACCTAAATGGGAATACAAGAAACCTAGGGGTCCGTTTTACAAAATATCTACTTTATTTTAAACGTTAAACATTGTTTACAGGGATAAACAATAAATACAAAGGTATAAATTGTTGGAAATGCAAGCCCACGACGAGCCATTAAGCAATAAACTTTATTGCAAATGCCATTCCCTGATCTGAAATGAAGAATGAATAATTTGCATAATAGGTCCCTTAGCACAATTAGGGTTATGTACCATGACCATCTTGATGATCATACAACTGTTGATTGAACTGTTGAATCATAGAGGCTGGTGCTTGGATGAATATCTAAAGAGTTAGATTGAGGACACATCGAGCACCGTCAAATGATTGTTAAGAGATGATCTCCAGCCTGAGTAGGAGATGGCAATCCTTATCTTTAAAGGCTGATATCTGACCGACCTCTTGATGCAGGTCCTCTGCATAGGAATAGAGATTCGGAGGTGTCAAATTAGTTATGTCAAAGAGTTAACTTAACGAGATCGAGATAACCAAAGTCTTATATCGTATACTGTCATGATGTAAGCACGCATCCTCTAACCAGAGACAAATGTGTTACTATATGTCTGAGTATGTAAATTTGGCAGACCAATAGGTTGATGACCTAACCAAGGTCTATACACCGGCGCGCTGGTGTGCATGTAAGGGCATATGAGTAATACGATCTCTCAAAGGGATCATACAGGTTCATTTACTGAACCGGAAGACATGAGCTCACTCATGAGATATTGGGAAGAATCAAATTCCATGCGCACGGTCGTCTCGCTTTGGAAGCTTGACTGAATTTGTAGGTTTGATATATACTTTTGGAAAGTATATGATCAAGACCTAGGTGTGATATATGCTTTTGGAAAGTATATGATCGATACAGACTCCCATTGATCGAATGAGAAACTTACTGATAAAACCATGAAGTAGACAGTATAAAGTTGATCAAATACTTCAGGTTTAATCTGAGTCTTCAAGTATGCAGGATGTACAGGTATTGGGAATACCTGAGGATGATGTGATCATAAACGATTGTATAACCATGACGCTTCCATTCCTAGGGAGTGATGAAACGGGTCTGGATTTTAGTGACTCCTCTCAGTAGAGAAGTAATCTGATCTTAGTCCAAATGTTGGACATTTATCTGAATGTGATTCGAATACAATAAGAAGATTAGATTTACGGTCTTGATCTGATCAAGCATCTATGGGAGGCCTGCGATCTGGATTTGAGATATGATCTCAATATCCAAGTCACTATACGTGGAACAATACAATCGCCCTGTCCTTATCTCCAAGTATCTGCGGAGAAAGTGCATTATTCTTGAAAGAGTTCAGGGATAATTCTATTGTTGATATATGTATCCGAGCATTGAGAAAAATAGACAATTAAATGTAATTTAATTATCATGATTAATATGAATTTGATTCATATTATAAAGAAAGCTATCTTAGATAATTAAATGTGATTTGATTATCAAAGATGTAAATAATGTGAATGTGATTCATATTATTTGAACACAAGAGAAATGAGATCCAAAGTGATTAAATATGATTTAATTATCATGGATATGAATAATGTGGATAACAATATCCATATTAGTCATATATATTATAAATGTGATTTATAATATATAAGAGAGAGATGTTTGTAATTTATATTTATTAATTAAATGTTAATGTGAATTGGATTCACATTGGACATTAAATTGAAAATGTAATTTACATTTTATTTTGGGTTGTGAATGTGATTCACAAATTTTTTAATGGCAAGATTGCAATGTCTACAAAATAATTGTGAATTATTTTTGTAGAATAATTTGCAACAAAACTTGTTGCATAATCTTGGAGATTACATTAAAGTGATGAGAGCCACCTTCCATGTATATGGAGTGGACGGCCACCACTCCTATTAGGAATGTGTGGTTGTCCCCTCCTTCCAACATGGAAGGAGGCACTCTCTCTTCTATGATCTCCAAGAGATCTTGATTTAATTTGGTAATTAAATTGTGTTGATTTACCAACATATATTTAATCTAAATTAAACTACTTGTTGTTGGTTTTACCAACACAAATCTTGACCATTAAAAGAAACACAATCAATGAGGACCATTGGATTTGTGTTGTCCCATGGATTGAGATCCATGGATCCCAAAACCCTATAAAAGGAGAGGCACCCCATTGCTCTTCCTTGATACATAATAGTTGAGATAACAAATCTCTCTCTCTCTCTCTCTCTTTCTCTCTCTCTCCCTCTCATGGCCGTCCACCATGGATGCCCTAGAGAGGCTCTCCATCGCCGCGGCATTGTCGTTATGCTGCCCGATTATTTGCTCGTGGATTTCCGTCTCCTTCGGTGCGTCTCGCTCGTGAAGAAGACGTCGGATCTCGTGTGTCGAGATCAGGAGATCCTATCGCTTGGATCATCAACATGGATTGCGAGAAGCACGCGGTTCATCCCCGCGCTCGCAAGCGTCTCCTCTGTCGGATCAGACTTGAGACAGGAGGTCTCTTTGATTAGAGACTCGATCGCAACCACGCTTCAAGTGGTAACCCTAATACTTATTTGTGGTTTAGACTAAACGATCCGAGAAGTGTTCTTGGATCATGTGGTTTCGTCGCATAAAATTTTTTTAATTTCCGCTGCATAGAACAACTAGTGCGACTAGTCGTTCTTCGTCGTATCCGATACGATGATCACGCTTCCGTGATGCACTTGAGGATCTATCCATATCCTTCAAGTGGTATCAGAGCCTTAGGTCGACGGTTTCGAATATGATTCGAAAATTGAGAACGACTTGGGTTCGTTAAGGTCACGAAAGTTTTTATCGCATTTGATTTCGCAGATCTGTTTAGTAAATAATTTCGGCCATGTCTAAATTGTTTAAGCACGAATTATTTACTTGGATTTTGTTTCCCATTAAATAAGGAAACCATAGGATCTGAGTTTGCGTAAATCGGACTTCGTATGCTCTAGATATGGTTGTTTTAATGAACATGTATGCACTGTTGCGGGAACAGTAGATTTTAACATGATTAAAGAGTTTATACTGTTATCATCTGCCTCGAAATGCATGAAACATCACTTGGCTTCTGTCCTAGATCAAGTTATCAATCTTTGAAAATTGATTTTGTCTAATTTGGATTTAAATTGATTGAGATATGTTAATTTTAGTGAGTAGGGGTCACTACTGAAATCATAGTCCTAATCTAGAACCAAGTGATTGTCAATTAGTGACATTAAGTGTTAATTTCGTGAAATAATCTTGAAAAATATTTGTGAAATATTGGAACATGATTATTTGCTTAATTGACTTGGCCTCAACCAATAAATTGATTGGATATGATCCAAATCATAATTGGAAACACAATCTTCAAACTTGATGCTTGAGTAGGATTAGGAATTTGTGTAGCAAATTTCCTTATATTCAAAAATGTTTTGATTATTACTATATGGTATAATTTCGGTTGCAAAACCGATGATCATCTCAAGTACAAATTGATATATCTGGCATTATGCTTTCCCGGGGCGGATATGGTGACTAGTCGGAGAGCATTGGGGTAGCGGGTTGCAACGTATGTGGTCCGTCCCACTCTCGTCGGTACTGGCCATGACAACGGGTAAGGACTGTATAATGCCGGAGAAAATCAAGGTGTATTTTCTAATTATTAAAATTCGAATTAACACGTATTTTGAGATATTACCATATATATTCAAGTAAAATAATCAAGTTTGATTGATTGAATTGGATTGATAATTAATTTAATATGATTAAGTTGATTATGTCCAATTGAGACACTCTATTATGAATAGAGTTATTATAATTTCCCTTGGAAGAATTAATTATGTGAATGTGATTCATGATAATTAATTAAAATTTGAATATGATATGGAGGATCACATAAGTGACATCCATGGTCTCCCGTCAAGGCGAAGGGTTCCGTCGCTAGGGATCGCATGTGGGAGACGCCTGTCCGAAGTGACAGTTCCTGCATGCAAGCGCATCTGGATCGGGCTCTTTGCTTCTCGAAAGAGTAAGGTCGTATGCGTAGTGACCCCAATATCAGATCCTCATATTATTGGGGCGATATTATATTGCGCATAGCGAGTACTATTCCTGTTGACGGTTGGTTCAATTAATGACGGGTCGACATCGCCTTAGGGGTGGTGGGCCCGGGTGTTAAAGACCAAATTGGGAAATGCAAGTTGGACTTGCAAGGCAGAATGTGTTCCCGCTTCTTTTTATCCGAGTTGCAGATTCTCATATTATTGGGATGTAACAAAGATAAGGAAGGAGATCCCGGATCTTGCTGAGATATGTTGGTAAGTATATCTCTTACATTGAAAGTGATTAAGAGAATGAACTTTCAGTGTTGACAAGGCAAGACAACTTTGATATAAAAAATCCTAAATCAAAGTAAAATGTGTGTGTATATATATATATATATAAATTTATACAAATTTCTTATTTCAGATAATCCTTCATTAAACCCACTCAATTCTATACTCAATAATAATCAGTAAAATATCATGGATTGGACTCGTGATCCAGATATTGTGGTTGCAGTTGGACACATAATGTATGTGGTTGCAGCATGCAAGTCTCCTCATACTAATGAGGAATGACAATTAAAATATATAATAGGACTACAACCCTAGGGTTTGTATGTCTCTATAGTCTTGATCTCATCAGATGTACTTTGGAAGTGACATGTCGATGATGATCACAATTGTCAATTAATCCTTATAAGATCTAAGAAGATATTCTGGCATACATATGTGCTCTTGACATTTAATCATGAATGACATGGTTCTCTGCATCGTGCAGAATGGTGGCTTTATAAGAGATGATGTATTCAAATTGTTTGAATACCTACCTGAACCAATGTTTTAAGAGTCTAGATGGATGTAGACATGATGAGTGTCATCATTCCACTGTCTATACTCTAGTCATTCATTAAGCCTCATAATATTCATATTATATGAATGTAATGAAGCTTGTATAAATGTTGAAATGCTCTCACATTGAATTCTTTTTGAATTTAACGTAAGAGATCCTTAGTTTTAAGCAATAGTTGCTTATAGATAAAGGGAGCGCAGTGGAAGCATGGGTTGGACCCGAGTAAAAAGTATGGTCAAAGAGTTGACTGTACATCTATGACTTCCATGTGTCATCCGAAAAGTTGGATGAATGCCAATACTGCAATAAGTTGATGTGTTGATAGTGTGACTATCAAGCCTGTCTAGAATCCTTAGAGAAGGACTCGGATAGAGCATCGGAATAATCTATATATAAATCATTGAAATTGACTTGCTTAAAGTCTTGTAATTGTATCTCAATCTTCTACAACACTTGCAATGGGTTGCATATGTTTTAGAAGACTAGAAAATTTGATTTTCAGGTTTAATAGTCATCCACATAGATGTTGACGCAATTGTTGCAACAATCTCTACTGGATTGAAAAGCTTCATAATTTCAGTGGGAGAGCCCTTAGTCTTAGAGAATGTCTCTATGACCTAGATATTAGAATACATTCATTATTTATTTCTAAATGTTGGAAATAAACATGAATTCTGTAATAAATCTATCATAAAGAGTTATGATGGAGATATTTCAGATAGTAATCTAAAATCTAGTGGACTCCACTAAATTAGAAAATTAATGAATGGTTCATTAACATTTCTAAATACTGAAATTAAACCTTAAGATCATTAGGAGGATGAAGATCATTTGACAATGATCTAGCATCAAGCCTTGGACATTTATCTATTTATTTGATCAATAGACTAGTAAGAGATGAAACTTTAGAATGTCTAAAATTTCAAAACTTACATACTTATGAATATTGTATTCAAAGTAAAAATGTCCAATACACCCTTCTTTGAGAATGGTGTAAGATGTCGAGGTATTCAGGATCTCATACATATTGATGTATGCAGATCATCTATATCATAGTAAACATTATGGATATGTGATATCTACTGATGATTATGTATGATACGAGATTTCTTCTCTTCACCTAGAAATCTTTGAAGTGTTCAAAGATTTCACATAATTTCGGTCTACAACCAAAGTTTGAAGGAAGATAAAATGAATTTGATCTAATCTAGGTAGCTTGTACCTGTTAGATGAATTCAAAGAATGCCTTATGGAGATATGAATATCATTTCTATCTCAATCCTCCTAACACACCTTAACTCAATAGAGTTATAGGGAGATACAATTGGATCATGTGTGACATGATCTTATAATTGATAATTTTTAGCATAATTATCCCTTAGTTTCCAGGTATATATGTGTAGTAGAGACTACAATGTATATCCTTGATAAGATTCCATGCAAAATGGAATCTAGCACTTGAGAGTGTTGCTTCATTAGGAAAATAAAGGATGGTATTGGATACCTACTTTATGACCTTGAGATTCTTGAAATATCTCATCTCTAAGAATGTGATTCTTGGAGGTTGAGACTCTTGAGAATCAAGATAAAAATGAAGTGTAGGAACTCATTTAATCTTGAGAAGATAATGAGGCTCCTGAAATTGGAAACTAAAAGGACAATTAAAGATGAAACGCTAAAACCTCTTCAAATGAGTTTGAGGAAGGATTCCATGTGTCAGAGAAATCTGACAATGATCGAACTTCATGTGATGAAGCTTCTGAAGATCATAGCATGGATAGATGGATATTAGCAATAAAAGTCTAACGTAGACTTCATATACAAGTGTTGTATATGGACCCTCGAGGATCCACCTATATGGGTAAGACCAGTAAAGGTGTAAATAGATCTTCAAGAGAAAGGGAACCTGATGAGAAGGTAGAGACCTTCAAAGCACGGTTCGTTGCCATGAGCTACACACCGGAAGAGAAGACATTGCTTGCAATGAGACTTGCTCTTCGGTAACCATGCTTAAAACCATCAGAATATTGCTAACCTTAGCTACACAACTTGACTATTGCATCTTCAAGATGTAAGTCAATATTGCATTCTTCTATGAATACCTCTCTGAGGATATTCACATGAAGTAGCCCTATGGCTTCATGGTTGAGGGAAGCAAGGTGTGCAAGATAAGGAATCTATCTATGGACTCAAATAAGCTTCTTGAAGTTGGACCATAAGATTTGATGAAATTATAAATTTTATGATTTCAGATAGAATCTTGATGAGCCATGTGAAGCTTAGTGGGAGTGCCTTTGTGTTCATCGTGCTAAATGTAGATGGTATCCTAATCATTTAAAATGATATAAGGATAACAATAAGTGTTTTATAATATGGTTGTTTCATAAATTGAGATATGATCTCAAGGATACCTCTTGGATCTTAGTTCTGAAAGTGTTCAGAAGCAAAGAGAAGGGGATATTGGGACTGTCACAATAGTAGTACACCTTGAACATATTCCATTTTTGGAAAATTTAAAGAAAGGCTTCCATCCCTTAATATATGGTTTTGACCTGTCTAAAGGGATAGCATCTCAAAGAGTTGAGGAAGTGAATGCTAGAACTACTTGCACTTGTGCATTAGTACGAGAAGTTGAGTACATGCTAAATGTGTACAGAAGCCAGATACCTGCCATACAGTGGGAATAGTAAAATGTTTACTAATTCTACTATAGAGATAAAACACTCGATTGCAGTAATAACAAAATCTTCATAGATGATGAGATTTTGAGATAGTGATCTCAAAGTCTTATCTTCAAAAGTTTAAGACCTTGTAGATAGTGATCTATGAGGGTCTTAATCCTAGATACCTTTGGAGATAGAGATCTTCATAAATAAGGATATTCTAATAAGGATTATGGAAATACTGGTTATGATAATTGTTAAGACATAGTGTCAAGGACACTATAGTTTTTTAACAAGATTGAGTAATTGATTGCATAAGATGCAACATTCGCATTAGATGCGAGCACTGTTACTGGGGATATGCAAGTGCCGTAAAAGGACTTGGCGTAGTCTCGTGGGAACAGAGTGACTGATCAGCTTACCTAGCTATTTTCTAAATAGCCTATGATTGTCACATGAGTGCGAGTTTAAATGATTAGCCCATCAATGGCTCTTTGGGCTAGTGGGAGATTGTTGGAAATGCGAGCCCACGGCGAACCATTAAGCAATAAATGTTATTGCAAATGTCATTCCCTGATCTGAAATGAAGAATGAATAATTTGCATAATAGGTCCCTTAGCACAATTAGGGTTATGTACGATGGCCATCTTGATGATCATACAGCTGTTGATTCAACTGTTGAATCATAGAGGCTGGTGCTTGGATGAATATCTAAAGAGTTAGATTGAGGACTCATCGAGCACCGTCAAATGATTGTTAAGAGATGATCTCCAGCCTGAGTAGGAGATGGCAATCCTTATCTTTAAAGGCTGATATCTGACCGACCTCTTGATGCAGGTCCTCTGCATAGGAATAGAGATTTGGAGGTGTCAGATTAGTTATGTCAAAGAGTTGACTTAACGAGATCGAGATAACCAAAGTCCTATATCGTATGCTGTCATGATATAGGAACGCATCCTCTGACCAGAGACAGATGTGTTACTATATGTCTGAGTATGTACATTTGGCAGACCAATAGGTTGATGACCTAACCAAGGTCTATACACCGGCACGCTGGTGTGCATGTAAGGGCATATGAGTAATATGATCTCTCGAAGGGATCATACAGGTTCATTTACTGAACCGGAAGACATGAGCTCACTCATGAGATATTGGGAAGAATCAAATTCCGTGCACACGGTCGTCTCGCTTTGGAAGCTTGACTGAATTTGTAGGTTTGATATATACTTTTGGAAAGTATATGATCAAGACCTAGGTATGATAGATGCTTTTGGAAGTATATGATCGAACCGACTTCCAATGATCGAATTGAGAAACTTACTGATAAAACCATGAAGTAGACAATATAAAGTTGATCAAATACTTCAGGTTAATCTGAGTCTTCAAGTATGCAGGATGTACATGTATTGGGAATACCTGAGGGTGATGTGATCATAAACGATTGTATAACCATAACGCTTCCATTCCTAGGGAGTGATGAAATGGGTCTGGATTTTATGTGACTCCTCTCAGTAGAGAAGTAATCTGATCTTAGTCCAAATGTTGGACATTTATCTGAATGTGATTCGGATACAATAAGAAGATTAGATTTGCGGTCTTGATCTGATCAAGCATCTATGGGAGCCCGCGATCTGGATTGAGATATGATCTCAATATCCAAGTCACTATACGTGGAACACTACAATCGCCCTGTCCTTATCTCCAAGTATCTGCGGAGAAAGCGCATTATTCTTGAAAGAGTTCAAGGATAATTCTATTGTTGATGTATATATCCGAGCATTGAGAAAATGGATTAATTAAATGTAATTTAATTATCATGATTAATATGAATTTGATTCATATTATAAAGAGAGCTATCTTCGATAATTAAATGTGATTTGATTATCAAAGATGTAAATAATGTGAATGTGATTCATATTATTTGAACACAAGAGAAATGAGACCAATGTGATTAAATATGATTTAATTATCATGGATATGAATAATATGGATAACAATATCCATATTAGTCATATATATTATAAATGTGATTTATTATATATAAGAGAGAGATGTTTGTAATTTACATTTATTAATTAAATGTTAATGTGAATTAGATTCACATTGGACATTATATTGAAAATGTAATTTACATTTTATTTTGGGGTTGTAAATGTGATTCGCAATTTTTTTAATGGCAAGATTTCAATGTCTAGCAAAATAATTCTGAATTATTTTTGTAGAATAATTTGCAACAAAAGTTGTTGCATAATCTTGGAGATTACATTAAAGAGATGAGAGCCACCTCCATGTATATGGAGTGGACGGCCACCACTCCTATTAGGAATGTGTGGTTGTCCCCTCCTTCCAACATGGAAGGAGGCACTCTCTCTCCTATGATCTCCAAGAGATCTTGATTTAATTTGGTAATTAAACTGTTTGATTTATTCACATATATTTAATCTAAATTAAACTAATTGTTGTTGGTTTTTACCAACACAAATCTTGACCATTAAAAGAAACACAATCAATGAGGACCATTGGATTTTGTGTTGTCCCATGGATTGAGATCCATGGATCCCAAAACCCTATAAAGGAGAGGCACCCCATTTCTCTTCCTTGACACACAATAGTTGAGACAACAAATCTCTCTCTCTCTCTCTCTCTCTCTTTCTCTCTCTCTCTCCCTCTCATGGCCGTCCACCATGGATGCCCTAGAGAGGCTCTCCATCGCCGCAGCATTGTCGTTATGCTGCCCGATTATTTGCTCGTGGATTCCATCTCCTTCGGTGCGTCTCGCTCGTGAAGAAGACGTCGGATCTCATGTGTCGAGATCAGGAGATCCTATCGCTTGGATCATCAACATGGATTGCGAGAAGCACGCGGTTCATCCCCACGCTCGCAAGCGTCTCCTCCGTCGGGATCGGACTTGAGACAGGAGGTCTCTTTGATTAGAGACTCGATCGCAAACAACACTTCAAGAGGTTAACCCTAATACTTATTGGTGGTTTAGACGAAACGATCCGAGAAGTGTTCTTGGATCATGTGTTTTCGTCGCATAATTTTTTTTTAATTTCTGCTGCATAGAACAACTAGTGCGACTAGTTCGTTCCTCGTCGTATCCGATACGAAGATCACGCTTCGTGATGCGCTTGAGGATCTAACCATATCCTTCATAAATTACCCCTTATTAGGCGCTGGCGGATGGTGAGATGCAGTCACTTATCCACGTGGTGACCATCCCATGCTTGGTACCGATTCGCGGTCGGACGTACGAGATTAGATCTCCTGGTGAGATCTGACGGCTCTGGTTCTTGGCATCCGATGGCTGCTGCTACGCCTGGGATCTCCATCTTGATCGGACGGTGAGGGAGCAAGGTGAAGAACAGGGACGAAGCTCGTGCATGGCGAGCTTAGATCGTGAATGGCCAGCGCCTCCGGCCTTCTCCTTCGCCTCCGAATGTCTTTGCACGTCCCTGGAAGATCCCCGTGTCTACTGATGTCTTCCACTTGGCTCCTGGAGTTCCCAATCGATCAGGCGAGCTCGAGGAAGGGGGAAACCTCCAGGAGCCTCTCCCAAGGATCAATCAAGCCCAATAGAGCTCCTTTGAATTCAAGACCTGCACAGGAAGATAAGCGCTCGGGGCTTCACCCTCGACTGGGGTTTGAATCTTTTGCGTAAAAATGAAGGGGGGCGGCGAGGTTCCGATGAGCGGTGGAGGTGAAACTTCGATTCGCGAAGCCATGTGGGCTCCGGTTGATCTGGAGCATGAGGGAGATGGAGAACCGATAGGGAACGAGATGGTTGCGATAAGGGGGTCGGAAATCACTGGAAGGCTCGGGAGTCATCGCCGGAGCAGAGGTCCGACGAACTACGACTCAACCGAATCACGGCGATTTTACTTAACTACAAATTAAACTAACACCGAAATAAATGTTGGAACAAAAATCTATCTAAGAAAGCAAGAAAAGGGCTCTAATACCTGGTGGGGACCAGAGAGCGTGGCGAACGCCGGAGCGCCGCCGTGGGTGCAGCTCCCACCTCCTCCGTCCGATTCAAGGCGCCAAAAGCCTCCTCTTGTCACAAGGAAGCCTCCAGGACCGAATACGAGGAAGGGAGAAGGGTAGAATTGACCAAATGTGCGAAGGAGGAGGAGCTGAGTTATTTATAAACCTTTCTGGCACCCTTACTAACTGACGATTATCGATTGATCTGGTATATGTACAAGTGATCCAAGGTGTTAGCGTGATTGTAAAATGAACAGCGGACAACTCTTGTGGAGGAAGCGAGTGCGATCGATGGACGAGACATCCCGTGAAAAATGCAAGAAAACCGGGAATTCAACAGGTCAGATGACTCAGAGCAGCAGATGGAGTTGACCAGAGGTCAACGAAGGCCGCGCGCGGATTGGTCCACGGAGGCCACTAAAGGACAAAACAAAAGGTTTTATTCGAAAATAATTAATTTAAAATAGTAAATGATTTTATTATTTTTCAAGTATAAAATAAAAAATGTTTATTATTTTATGTAGTATTTTAATATGATTTTTATTTATTTTTTTGGCTTGATTTTTTTAGTAGTTAATTTTTATGAGTCTATTTATAGGTATATTCATCTATGTTTTGTGCATTTCTATTTTTACTTTGTATATATTATTTTATTATTTTATTTTCTTATTTATATATTTTTAGCTTATTTTTGTGAGTATAAAAATATTTCTATTTGATTTTTATGAGTTTATTTGCACATTTAAATAAATAGGTATATGTATTGTATGGGTATAGTTATAGTTATTTTGCCTATGTTTTATATACTTCTTTTTATTTTAATGTATTTTGTTGGTTTTATTTTGGTTTTATATTTTTAATATAATATATGTAATATTTACAATATTATAAAAATATGAAAGAATAAAATATTTAAAGAATGTATTTCCCTTTTTTATTATACATATAGAACATAGGTATTTCATCTGTGTTTTGGCATAGTTTTAGTTTTATTCTCCTTTTCTTTTATGTTTAATTCTAATTTTATTGTACATCTATGTTATAAATAATGTTTACAAAATTATAAAAATATGAATTGTAGAAAAATAATAAGTAATGAATAAATTGAATATTTTAATCGGTATTATGTACAATAGGGGCCCAAAACCTATTTCTGCATATTAACTCCAAAAAATATGAAATCCACCTCCATTAATAGATCTTGAAAAGTTATATGTAATTAGAAGTTGATTTGTTATGTTTGAGTTTTTATTTGAAAGATATGAGTCTGCGAAGATTTGGTTTTTGGCTTTTTATTATGGACATAAAATGTACAATGTATATTATTTTTGTACAAACTCAATTTTGTATTTTATTTACATTTATATCTACAAATTTCATGTACAAAGTTTATTTTTAGATGAATAAATAATGGATAATAAATATATGTCAAAAATGCATAAATCAAGAAATGAATAAATGAGGTATTTATTGTATTTTTGGCCCTTATCACCCCCTACTTTATTCCTTGTCGACCAATACCATTATGGACTTGGTCTTGGGGTTAGGGTCATAAAATATTTTCATTATTTTATTCCTTTTCTTTTCTTCTCTTATTCTATAATTTTATCATTAAAAACCTTATTTTATATACAAATAAATTCAATAAATAATCGATGCTATGTGTACAAGTTAATGTTATTTACATGCATTAGGTAGGCTTTCAAGGCCAAAATGATAGAATAAAGGTGATGAAATGGAGATTCATCACCCACCTATTCTTGCTTTTTCTAGTCCCTAGCAAATACTTATGCAATAAGTACGAAGAACAAAGAATAAAAAGAAAAGAAAAAGGAGATTGAAAAAGATCGAGTGAATAGGATTGCTTTCAATGCAATATTTTGTCCTTACAAAATCAGAATTTGGAGCTTCTGTTAGACCTTGAGTGTGGATGTGTGTAGAACCTGATCGGGAACCAACTTTAAAACACAACAGCCTTCGAGAGTCACATAACCGGTTCAACCCACCTCAATAGCATGGTCAGAGCTGGCCTACATTATACGCAAACCCTTATGACTATGAAGCCTGACTTGTACAGTGTAAGTGATAGTGGCTCTCCCCAACTGAAATGACAAAGGAACTAACTTCTCCAGAATGATAACCCAATGATTCCCCAATCCAGCCTCTGTCGTCGAGGAGCGGGGTATTTCCTTCTAAGTTCAAGTGGCATCCGATCCAAGAGGAGGAGGGAAGAAGAGAATGGACATTAGCCAGTGTAGCTACCTATCCTGGAATGCAAGACCAGTGTAGTCAAGTCATCCAGCTGCAGGCTCACATGGTATAACTTTGATGCTCAAGGCTTGCTTATTTTCTTTACAACACATATACATACTCCGGCAGGCACTTTTATTTTTATTTTCAAGCCTGTCTATTTTCTTCCTTTTTTAACATACTATTTACAGCAGCATTTACATAAGGGCTTTTTCCTCTTGAGCCAGAAGACTATCCCTCTTTTGAAGATTTATTGCAACCCACACTCTCCTGTCATTCGACTTCATTGAAACTGGACCAAGTTGGGGTGCAAACCTCCCTCCCTAGACGAGGACGAATGTTTCCACCCGTGTGCATCTCAGACTGGAAAATCCAACCCCCTCACCATTCCAACTGAGTTGAGCCAAGTGAAAGGTGCAAGTGTCCAAATTAGGTCACGGTTGACAAGAATCATGCGTGTATCTCGAAAAGTTCTATTTAGTCAGTTGAGGTGACTTGAACCTAGCCCTGACTTCCCAAAGAATTAAGCCTGAATAGACCTGAAGTACCTTAAACCTAGTTCACATAAGGTTCCAATGCAGTTAGGTGCCGTAAGGTCCAACCAAGTTCCAATTTTAGACTTTGTTGGACTGGTTCAATCATCAAGCTCACTCAAAAAGAATATGAATGGTATGCACATGCTATGCAATGATGCAAAGAATAAAGAATTTAGAAATAAAGAGGAAAACTTTACACAAAGAATTTTTTTGTAAAAGGAATTTGGTATTCCAAGAATAACATATGTACAGCTATTTACATGGGCGTGCCGCTTTATTTTATAGGACTTAAAGAATTTACAGGTTTTAACAAAGTGATTTATTTAGGTGTATATACAATTGATAAAGAATTTTATGTATTTTATTTTTCATTTATTTTATTTTATTTTATTTATTATGATGCTTTTATTCCTCAAATTTATTTAAGAATCATTTTGAAAACTGTAGTACAAAATAATTTTTGAAAATATTTACACATATTTAAAATCCATTTTGCAAAGATTTTGCAAACACTATATACATTTTTCAAAATATTTTTACAAACATTTTCAAAATCATTTGCAAATAGATTTTCAAATCCTTTATTTCTCACAAACATAAGAATTTTTGCAATCAAAATATTTTTACAAAGGTTGAAGATATTTCATAAAAAGTTTTCCAAACGGTTCACACCATTTTTCAAATCATTTTGTAAAGATATTTAACCTGATTTATTAATCAGCATATACAAAGAAAAACTGCATTTATGTACAAAATGGTTTAGGCTCTTATAAGTTTTATTTGGAATTATTGCTTGTTTTTGCATGAGAAATTTTTGTGTATACTCCTCATACTTATTTGAAAATCATTTTCAAAAGACTTTGAAGACTAAAGTCCAAAATATTTTTACAATCGTGTACACGCAATTGAAAATCATTTTGCAAGGGTTTTTCGAACAGTATAGATAGATTTTTCAAAATAATTTTTCAACCATTTTTCCAACCATTTGCAAACTTTCAAACATTTTTATTTCACTCAAAGAAAATAAATTTTACAAACAAATATACAAAGGTTGAACACTTTTTACAAACTATTTTTCAAACAATTTTCAAAAGATTTCCTCACAAGGAGATCATTTTGCACAAAGCGTTTTTCCTGATTTATTAATCAGTACGGACAAAAAGAGTCTAAGCTCACAATCATCTTTAATTATCGTAATAGAAATACTTTTACATTATTTTTAGCTCCATGTAGTATTTTTATTTACAGTACGAGTTATGGCTTATAGTATATGCATAGTATATACGACCCCTTATACTTGGCTCGAGCTATGTCCTCATAGATCAAAGAGAAGAAGCAAAGACATAACTCGGACTAAGTAGAGAAAAGTCGAAAGAATGAATGAATAAGGAGATAAAGAAATCAAGAAGTTGATCGTCTCCCCTATATTTAGGATCAAATAGTTCTGAGTATAGCAGACTGTATGCAAGGCGGGGATGGTCAGGATGAGAATGGACATATCGTGCTCAGTTTGTCTCCCCCTATACTTGGGGCAAGGTATCCCTGAGTGTAGTAGAGGAGACAAACGAGGAGATTGACAAAAAAAGAGACTCGGGGTGCACACCCCCCTATACTTAGGGTAAGGTGGATCCTAAGTATAGGCAATGGCTACAAGGGTAGCACCTATGAAAAGAAGAAAAGAAGAAATCAGATGAATAGTTTTTGAGGTGCGACGTCTGAATCTTCTGATGCTGACAATGTGGTGGATATCTCATCAAAGCGTAGAAGCCGGATGGAGTCGACAGCGGCCAAGAACGTATCAGGCTCGAGGTAAGGCTTCGGGAGTTGACCGTTGACGACGAATGGTTGTGCGTCAGGAGACAATTCTGATATGGCAATACTTCCATTGTCACGCACTTCACGAACTCGGAATGGCCCTGTCCACTTACTCTTTAATTTGCCCGGGAAGATCCGTAACTTTGCATCGAATAACCACACCTTCTGTCCAACTTCAAAGGTCTTTCGTCTGATGTGTCGGCCATGCCAGCGTTTCACCTTTTCCTTGTACATCAATGTGTTATCGTATGCATAGTCTCAGAACTCCAACAGTTTGTTCAGATCATCTTTTCTTTTCTGACCACTTTTCCGGGAGTCCAAATTGCACATGTTAATTGCCCACAAAGACTTGTGAATTAATTCGACGGGCAGATGGCATGGCTTGCCATATACAAGACGATAGGGTGACATGCCCAAGGGAGACTTGTAGGCGGTTCTGTAAACCCAAAGGACTGAATCCAAGAGTTGAGACCGATTCTTTCTGTCCGGCCTTATAAGTTTCGGAAGGATCGTCTTGATTTCTCTGTTCGACAATTCGGCCATGCCATTGGTCTAAGGATGATAAGGAGATGCGACTCGATGGTCGATGTCGTACTCCTTCGTTAACTTCTTGACCTCTTTGTAATTGAAATGTCTACCCCCATATGATATGAGAATCTTCGGAATCCCGAACCACTCAATGATGTTATCTCTCAGGAATCGGCACACTGTCCGGCTGTCAGCGGCTCGAGCGGGAATAGCTTCAACCCAACGACTTACATAATCTACAGCAAGAAGGATGTGCTCAAAACCCTGACTGTTAGGGAAAGGCCCTATGAAATCAATGCCCCATGCATCAAAAACATCTATTATCTGAATGATCTTCAAAGGCATCAAATCTTTTGCAGTGAGTGTACTCTTCAATCTTTGACAGTCAATGCATCGTTTGAAAAATATTGCTGCATCCTTGAATAGTATGGGCCACCAGAAGCCACACTGAAGTACTTTAGTTGCCGTACGATCTCCAGAGTGATGTCCACCAGATTCGAGCGAGTGACATTGCTCGAGGACACTATAATGCTCCTCCTGAGGTATGCACCTGCGCCAAATGCAATCTGCTCCTTCCCTGAATAAGAGAGGATCCTCCCATTGGTAAAAACGGATGGTCAACATGAATTTATTCTTCTGATTTTTAATCTAATCTGATGGTATTACCCCCGAAGTGAGGTAATTGACTATATCAGCATACCAAGGGAGGGAATCCACTGCTAAAATTGACTCATCTGGAAAGGTTTCTGTGATAGGTGCATGGTTCGGTGGGGGCTCTTGCTGCTCAATTTTGGAGAGATGGTATGCTACCACAATCTGGACCATAGTCTTGTCCTTGATTTCCAAATCAAATTCCTGGAGGAGAAGGATCCATCTAATCAGTCTAGGCTTGGCATCATTCTTCTGCTGTAGGTACTGGATAGCAAAGTGGTCTGTAAAAATGGTAACTTTTGATCCAAGCAAATAGGATCTGAACTTTTCCGGGGCGAAAACAACGGCCAACAACTCTTTTTCTGTCACAGTGTAATTTCTTTGCGCATCATCTAATGTTTTGCTGGCGTAGTGAATGGCATAGGGTGCTTTTTCTTTTCTTTGTCCCAGAACAGCCCCGACTGCAAAGACTGACGCATCGGTCATGATCTCAAAAGGGAGAGACCAATCCGACGGCTGTAGGACTGGAGCTTGGGTGATAAGCTCCTTCAGTTGATTGAAAGCAAGGAGAACCTGGTGATCGACATTGAACTCAGTTTCCTTGCATAAAAAGCTCCGCTAGAGGTCGGGCGATGCGGCTAAAATCCTTGATGAATTGTCTGTAAAATCCCACATGCCCCAGGAATGACCTCACATTTTTTACTGTCTGAGGTAGCTCAAGATTTGCAATAACATCCACCTTCGCCGGGTCGACTTCCATGCCACGTTTGGAAACGACATGACCCAGCACAATTCCTTCGGTGACCGTGAAGTGGCTCTTTTCCCATGAAAGCACTAAATTGACTTCACGACATTTCTAAAGCACTCTGTGTAGGTGCCCAAGACAAGAATCAAAACTGTCACCACAGACGGAGAAGTTGTCCATGAATACCTCGAGAAAACTGCCTACCATCTCGACGAAAACTGCTAGCATGCATCTTTGGAATGTCGCAAGTGTGTTGCATAATCCAAAGGGCATTCTCCTGAAGGCGTAGGTGCCGAACGAGCAAGTGAAGGTAGTCTTCTCTTGATCTTCGGGGGTGATTGCCACCTGGTTGTACCCGGAATACCCATCCAAAAAGCAGAAGAACTCCTTACCTACTAGTCTTTCCGGAACTTGATCGATGAATGGCAAGGGGAAGTGGTCCTTCTTAGTTGCTGCATTAAGACGGTGGTAGTCAACACACGCACACACACACACACACACACCAGGATGTTGGTACCCGAGTGGATATTTCCTCTCCTTTGTCATTGGTAACCACGGTAATCCCTGATTTCTTTGGAACTACATGCAGTGGGCTTACCCATTTTGTATCGGAGAGGGGATAGATGAAGCCTGCATCACACCATTTCGTGATCTCTTTCATGACGACGTCCCGGAGGTTTGGATTCAGCCTTCTTTGGAATTCACGGGACGACTTGGCATCTTCTTCCAGATAAATGTGGTGTGAACACAAAGCTGGATTTATCCCTCGGAGATCTGATACGCACCAACCAAGTGCCTTGCGGTTCTTTTCTAGAACCTCGAGAAGTCGAGATTCCTGTTTCGGGTTTAGCCTGCTGCTGATCATGACTGGATACATGTGTTCTTCACCCGCAAGGAAAGCATACTTCAGGCCTGCAGGAAGTGGCTTGAGTTCTGGTCTTGATCTGTCCAACTTGTTGGCTACTTCAGACACTATACTGGTGGGGTGTACTTCATTGATGGAGCTACCATCCTCAGTTGCCTGTTGAGATCCCGATGATGTGTCGAACGGTTCTGTACTAGGTTCATTATGTTCGGGCTGGAGTGAATTTTTGAAATCACATAGTTGCGCCAGCATCTGAGAGTCTATCTCCCAAGAATCATCAGAGCATAGGTCAACTGTGCTTTCCAAGTCCTCCTCGAGAGTGAGGATTTCTCGGGTTCATGAATCATTCAATGAAAGTGATGAGTCCCTGATCTCTGCAATAAAGTCACAGTCTGCTTCTAATACTGCATGGCTCTCATTAATCATGGCGTTCGGCTCTCTAATCATGTATATAGTGATCTGCTTGTTGTCTGAGCGGAAAGTGATCTTGCCGGACCCATAGTCAACCACGACACCTGAGGTATGCAAGAATGGTCGGCCAAGGATGATAGGGGTCTGGAGTAAGGGTGCGGGTGAGTTCATGTCGAGGACCACGAAATCAACAGGGAATTGCATCTCCCGCACCTTCACCACAACGTCTTCCACCAGACCTCTAGATCGCTTGGTGGATCGGTCAGCGAACTGGAGGATCATCTGTGTTGTCTTGAGCAGACCTAGCCCAAATTCTTGCATTAGGGACGAGGGAAAAAGATTAATAGAAGATCCGTTGTCAAGGAGAGTACGCTCGAAGACTTGATCAAATATCTCACAACTGATAAGAGGCGCTCCTTTGTCTTGTTTCTTCTGAGGGAGATTGCTGGTAGCCGCAACAGTGTCCATGGAAAGCACGTGCCTCTCGAACTGATTGTGTTTGTTCTTGCGTGTTGGTTGGTGCTTGTTGGTACATGCTTCTTTCAAACCTTTCTTCACAGCTGGCATATATTACATGGCCTTCAGTAAGGAAATCTCAACGATTAAGTTATCTATTATTTTCATAACTCCAGGATCAGGCAATGCACTTTTTCTTTTTGCAATTTTTTGGATTTTTCTATTGCATTAGGAAAAGGAATATTTACATCACTGATAGGCAGAGTAGAGTTCTTATTTACATCAGAACTATCGCCCATAAATTGTTGTACATCCGGACTACAAAAAGGAGTACAACTGGGTTTTGAGATAAGGGTGCTGATGGGCGAGCAAAAAGTAGGGCCACTTCTCCGTCGGCTGGCGAGGGATCTGCTGTTGCTGGTTGCTCCTCCGTGGCTGGCGCGGCTTTGCTTCGGCTGCAAAATTCTTTTTGTTCTTTTTGGTTTTGCTGATTTTTTGTGGTTTTTGCTGATGAAGATGGTGGTGGATGACTGCGGGAATGGCTCCTCCTTCTTCTTCCTCCTCACCCGTCCCTGTAGCTGGCACGGCTGATGCAGAAGATGACGATTCACCTAGTTCTTTATTCTCCACATTCTTTATAGCAGGCGGAGGTAAGGCCCTACTGGTCCTGCTCTTTCTTTTTAAAGCTATTGGGGTTGGCCTCGACCTGAGCTGGGATAGTGGTCTTGGTGACGGTCAGATCGTCGAGCCTCTTGGTCATATCTGCTATCCCTTTAACGAGTTGGCCCAAGCAATCCATGGTTGGGTTCACAGGAGTTGCCTCTGTAGATTCAACGTGCAGACCACGCTGTTGCTTCATGTATTGGTGCTGAGGCTGTTGGTGGTGGTGTTGGAGTGGTGCAGGAAGCTGAAACTGTTGGTAAGAGGAAGGAGGATACTGTTAGTACTGCTGAGGTGGAGCGGCCCCATACTGATGGAAAGGTTATGGCTGGCGGTGTTGCGGCTGTTGATAATGTTGATTCTGCCTCCATTGATTTGCATATGGGGGAGGCTGATGATACTGTGGCGGCAGCTGTGAGGACTGCCCAAATCAATCACCCTGAGGTTGGTGGTATTGTCGGTTGGCTGGTAGTTGACCCTGAGGTTGTCCCATGGGATGGGTCGGTTGTGCTTCATTATTCCAAACCCCGTTGACTTCTTGAATCAGGGGTGGTGGTGGGAAGACTGGATCAGATCCTGTTACAAAATCTGGTTGGTATACAACCATCTACTGTTGCAGCTAGCCCTGGTCGGGCGCATGCACGTAGTACACGTGCTGGACTGCCGGTGGCTGCTGGCTCGGCTGAGGCTGATGTGGCGGTGGTAGATCGTCCTTCTTCTCAGCTGAAGCTTCTGATGGTGCTGCCGACTGGATAGAGTTGATGGTGCCCACCAACAGTTCTAACTGTTTGGTGATATGATCTAGTTTGTCAAGGTTTTGAGTCCTCTTCTCGATCACAGCAAGTTTTTCTAGGTCTTGTGATCGTTTCTCAATGATATCAACATTCGAGAGATGGCCCCCGATGATGCTGAGGTTGGAGCTCTCATCTCTCTCCGCCTCGCGGTATGCTGCTATGTGCACTTGTTTCTGGAGGATCTGGGGCTGCTTTTGGTAAGCTTTTGATGAAGAGAGGGCGGCCTCTCCTTCGACCATTTCTTCAAAGATTTGCCAGACTACATCTTCATCCTTGTTGATATGTGAGCCCCCACACGCTGCGTCGACAAGCTGTTGGTTCTCAACGTTTAGGCCCCCAAAAAAGTGTTGGACCAAGCTGGTCTTCGGAATCTCATGATGGGGGCATTTCTTCTGCAGATCGGTGAATCTCTCCCAGGCTTCATGTATGGATTCGTGCACTCCCTGAGAGAAGTTGCTGATACGTGCTTGCATCTGGTTGAGCCGACCAAGAGGGTAAATTTTGTGCAGGAAAGCTGACTTCAGTTCCTCCCAGGTGGTTACAACCTTCCCCAAATGGTTGACCCAGTAGAGGGCCATGTCTTGCAAGCTGAAGGGGAATGCCATCATTTTGACAATATCCATAGGGACATTCGGACATTGGGTAGTTCGACAGATGCGGGAGAACTGCTGCAGGTGGATATACGACTCTTCACTGGTATTTCCATGAAAGGCAGGAAGAAGAGCAAGAAATTGGGGCTTCAGCTCAAAGTGAGCATGCACCGGTGGAATGAGGATCCACTCGGTCATCTGGCTGTCTCCAGGGTTGTATGTCTCTTTCAGTGTAGGTTTCGGTCTTTCCATGTCCAGGTCTTCTTCATCGTCATCCGAAGGGTTATCACCTCCTCGTCATCCTCCTCCTCCCTTAAGTATGTTCATTACCTCATTCAGCATCTCCTGGAAAGCAGTCTGTGCTAGGGTCTGCTCAGTCAGTTGCTGTTGGATAGCTTGGATGGATGCCAACAATTGTGCGTGAACCTGATTCTGATCAGGCATCTGTCCTTGCTCTGGCTGGGGTGGCTGTTGACCTTTGCCCTCCCCGCCCCTGGCCAGCCACCTCCGCGCGGTTGCGGCACCTCACCCCGCGCTCCACTCGTGGCACCGCCCCCTAGAGCCGTGCGCCGCCCTCACGCGGCCGGACTCCCTCTGCGCTCCAGGTTCATCACGCCCACCTCCTTCCTGCCCCGGTCGCGCCTTCAGCACCTTCACGCCCTACCCCCCTCCTCCCTCGCAGCCGCCCACAACACCAGGCACCGCCCGCTTGTTCGACGCCGCACTGCCGCCTTGCTGATGAATCTGTGATCCATCACTCCAAAAGTCAAAAATAGATCCTTGTTCCCGAGAAAATAGAGGCATATTTCCTCTTATATTGCATAAATAGCATTCATGCATATATTCATAACTCATGCAGTTTAACAACTCATTTGCATTTAAATAAGAAGCCAAAAATCCCCTGTAAAATACCCATGCACCAAAATAACCTCTTCTCTATAAATTGTACTCCTTAGTTAATAATATAGGGAAAAAGGCCAAAACTCCCCTTTGTAAAATAGCCAATAAAGCCTAAGAACCCCTGTACATTAGAATGCAAATAAAGCCCTCATACAAACTCCGATTTAGGTCTACTTACTCTTAGAATACTACACATTAAAAGACCTTTAAAATGAGACTAATTTCATTGGATTTGGAGCTTGTATGAGAAAGATGGGTTTTTGGGCCACTTTGTATACTATCTATGTATATCTATGTATCCTTGTATTTATGTATCATATTTGACCTCATCTCCGTCTTTGGTCAACATGAAACTTGTATAGCTCATCGAGATCTACAACTTTCATGTTTTGAGTTTTTCCAAATTCGGTCCCCTCTTCTCTTACAAGTGTATTTTTCTCCAACCACTCACAGCAGGCCACGTGGCGCTCTCTGGTTGCGCCACGCGGCCCGCTTCCCCTCGCCTCACCCGCCTGCGTCCTCAACCGTTGGATCTCGCTTCAGATCCAACGGCCCAGCCTTTTCCACGCACGCCCCTTGCCTGGACCATCCGATCCTCTCCTGCATTAATCTACGCCGCTCGTTCGCGCCTTCACCAGAGCCCTCCACGTGGCAGCATCTACGCCGCTTGATCAGACCCCTGATCTCTCAATCGCAGCCGCCCTTCTTCCAGCGAATCGCGGCCCTCTGATCAACACCCTCTCCTCATCCAGGCCGTTCGCTCGCGCTTCGCCTACAACACGCCACGTAGCTACACCACAGCCCTTCATCTCCGCGCCCCAGATCTAATCCTACCCGACCAGCTCCCCTCGATCGCCACCGTTGGATCACAAGATCCAACGGTGGAGACCTCGTCTCCTACCTTCGGGCGCCCCTCTCTCCCACGTCCCTTGCCTTGCGGGAGGGGCGCCCCCTTTCTATTTCCGGCTACACGTCAGCCTCCCTCTTCCACCGCTGACACCCCCACGACGTCACCCACTCGTCCCTCTCCCTCGCCGTATACCTCACGCTCCACCACTCCCACTAGAGTCGCCCCACGTCGACCACCAACCTCGCCTCTTCACCAGCCAACCCATCACCTTCACCTTATAAATACGTCGCCACCGGCAACGTTCACCCCCATCCGCCACTCCAGAGAGGTTCCTCGAGCTCCAAGCGATCCATTGGTGACATCAATTGGGTGTGTTGTCGAGCGAAGACAAGGATTCGACTCTGGCGAGATCCACGGCAAGTTCCGCCGTGTCGCAGCCTCCACCGCGAAGTTGCACGAGCTCGGGACCCTACCGATCCCTCGAGCGAAGACCTGGAGCTCAAATCTGAGCTCCATTCCCCAGGTAACCCCCTCCATTCGTCCTCCGATCTTCCTCTTGATTTTCTTGCTTTTCTCCGATTTTATTCGACTCCACCGGCCACCTTCTCCCCTCCAATCCACCTCGACGAGCTTCGCGTCGAAGCTCCCGTCCTCGCTATCCCATCTGCACACTCCGACGACGCTTTACGCACTACTCCGACCAACAGCTCCGCCATTTGGCCGGAGCCCATCTCCAGCGCACCTCCTTCACACCGTAGGCCTCGCCAACCATCTATATCTCTCCACGAGCACTTGCACGCCTCGGCTATCTATTCTAACCCCTTGCAGGTCCACATTTCTTCATTGGCCGGAGCCTCACCGGAGCTCCCTTCGAGCTTCGTCGCCATCGAGCGTCAGCACATCTCCAAAGATCCTGAGGCCACCGGAGGCTTCGCCGTACGCTCCCGCATCTTCCGAGCTACTCGAGAACCTACGAAGAACTTCATCGACGCCTAGCGACCGAGGCGGAGCAGAGTCAGCCACGCCGGAGCCCCGCCTTCTCCTCCGCAGGAGGTGGAGGGCCGTCGAGGAAGAAGCAGCAGCTGCCGTTCGATCAACCGATCGAAGGGCCCTCACTTCGCCACGTGTTCCCTCACCGCGCCCGTCCTCAACCGTTGATCGCGCCTCAGATCTGACGGGCCCTCCAGTTGCCACGCGTCTTCATCGCCAACCCTTGGATCGACCTTGATCCAAGGGCCCGCAGGACATAGCACACGCTAAGTATAGGGGGGCGTGTATATATTACATATATACTTTACCCATAGCTCGTACTTTCGCGTATTTTTGTATATATCTTACAATAATTACAGGTGGGTAAAAATCGAATATATATATATATATAATATATATATATATGATAATGAAAAGATGCTTCTTATTTACTCATGCATATTATATCTGCATCCAAGAAAAAGAAAAAGAGTCTTGCATTTTCATAGCATGACATCTCATCTCATCTGCATACTTTGCATATACAAAGTGAAAAGCTAGTGGGTTCTGGACCAAATTATGAGCAGATATTGAGGATGGAAATGATTTGACCTTAATCCACCTAATTTCAGAGGAACCTTATAGGAACTGGAGTTAAGATTTTTCAGGTCAGGTGACTTAATTCTTTAAGTCTGCAAGTCTATGTTCATATGTCATCTTGACAAGCCTGAGTAGATCACTTAACAACACACACATGACTCTTAGAGACAATGGCTTGACGTGCACCAGCACTTTACACATGGCTCTCTACGGATGAGGTGATAAGGAGGCAGTTTCCTTTAGCTTGGGGTAGCATATGAGGGTAGTACTTCTAGGCGGAACCTCTCTTCTTCTTCTAGTGAAGGAAGTGCGTCTCAACTTGGACTAGTGGTGATGAAGGCTAAAGACAGAAGCAGTGGGTTGCAATAAAGCTTCAAAAGAGGGATAGTCTACTGGCTCAAGAGGAAATTTCTTGTATCTATGCTGCACCATGTAGATCTGTTGTACAGAGGCATTTTGAAAAAAAAAGAACTCCAAAAAAGTGGTGGGTCGGATTGAAAATTTAATAACCCCACCGGAGTGTACGTAGTCAAGAAAAGCAAAAGCTTATGGTCACCTTGTTACATCTCATGAAGCTTGCAGCGGGAGACTTAGCTACACTGGCTGAGCTCCCAAAAGTCTATACTTCTTCCCCTCTTCTTGAGCCGGTTGAACTTGAACTTAGAAGGGAATACCCCGCTTCTCGAGGAAAGAGTTGCTAGACCGAGGCATTAGAGTTACCAGGTTGGGGGAGGTTGTTTCTTTGTTACTTCTGAGGTGGGGAGTCATATATCACTTACACTGCATGAAAAGATTCATGGTCATTAGAGTTTGTGTATGTAGACTTGTTCTGATTAGGTGAGTTGAGGAGTCTTGAATAGAAGACTTGTGGAACTTGAAGTCTGTTAAGTCTTAAACTCAGTTCCCAATAAGGTTCCGACACATGATTAATCCAAAGGTCAAGTCAAGCTCTATTTTTAACTTTTGTTTATGACATTGGCATGGAACCCAATCTCATTTCACTCTTGCATTCCATTTAGTTGCTCGGGGATGAGCAAGGTTTAAGTATAGGGGGTTGATGAATCTGTGATCCATCACTCCAAAAGTCAAAAATAGATCCTTGTTCCCGAGAAAATAGAGGCATATTTCCTCTTATATTGCATAAATAGCATTCATGCATATATTCATAACTCATGCAGTTTAGCAACTCATTTGCATTTAAATAAGAAGCCAAAAATCCCCTGTAAAATACCCATGCACCAAAATAACCTCTTCTCTATAAATTGTACTCCTTAGTTAATAATATAGGGAAAAAGGCCAAAACTCCCCTTTGTAAAATAGCCAATAAAGCCTGAGAACCCCTGTACATTAGAATGCAAATAAAGCCTCATACAAACTCCGATTTAGGTCTACTTACTCTTAGAATACTACACATTAAAAGACCTTTAAAATGAGACTAATTTCATTGGATTTGGAGCTTGTATGAGAAAGATGGGGTTTTGGGCCACTTTGTATACTATCTATGTATATCTATGTATCCTTGTATTTATGTATCATATTTGACCTCATCTCCGTCTTTGGTCAACATGAAACTTGTAGAGCTCATCGAGATATACAACTTTCATGTTTTGAGTTTTTCCAAATTCGATCCCCTCTTCTCTCTACAAGTGTATTTTTCTCCAACCACTCACAGTAGGCCACGTGGCGCCCTCTGGTTGCGCCACGCGGCCCGCTTCCCCTCGCCTCACCCGCCTGCGTCCTCAACCGTTGGATCTCGCTTCAGATCCAACGACCCATCCTTTTCCACGCACGCCCCTTGCCTGGACCATCCGATCCTCTCCTGCATTAATCTACGCCGCTCGTTAGCGCCTTCACCAGAGCCCTCCACGTGGCAGCATCTACGCCGCTTGATCAGACCCCTGATCTCTCAATCGCAGCCGCCCTTCTTCCAGCGAATCGCGGCCCTCTGATCAACACCCTCTCCTCATCCAGGCCGTTCGCTCGCGCTTCGCCTACAACATGCCATGTGGCTACACCACAGCCCTTCATCTCCGCGCCCCAGATCTAATCCTACCCGACCAGCTCCCCTCGATCGCCACCGTTGGATCACAAGATCCAACGGTGGAGACCTCGTCTCCTACCTCCGGGCGCCCCTCTCTCCCACGTCCCTTGCCTTGCGGGAGGGGCGCCCCCTTTCTATTTCCGGCTACACGTCAGCCTCCCTCTTCCACCGCTGACACCCCCACGACGTCACCCACTCGTCCCTCTCCCTCGCCGTATACCTCACGCTCCACCACTCCCACCAGAGTCGCCCCACGTCGACCACCAACCTCGCCTCTTCACCAGCCAACCCATCACCTTCACCTTATAAATACGTCGCCACCGGCAACGTTCACCCCCATCCGCCACTCCAGAGAGGTTCCTCGAGCTCCAAGCGATCCATTGGTGACAGCAATTGGGTGTGTTGTCGAGCGAAGACAAGGATTCGACTCCGGTGAGATCCACGGCAAGTTCCGCCGTGTCGCAGCCTCCACCGCGAAGCTGCACGAGCTCGGGACCCTACCGATCCCTCGAGCGAAGACCTGGAGCTCAAATCTGAGCTCCATTCCCCAGGTAACCCCCTCCATTCGTCCTCCGATCTTCCTCTTGATTTTCTTGCTTTTCTCCGATTTTATTCGACTCCACCGGCCACCTTCTCCCCTCCAATCCACCTCGACGAGCTTCGCGTCGAAGCTCCCGTCCTCGCTATCCCATCTGCACACTCCGACGACGCTTTACGCACTACTCCGACCAACAGCTCCGCCATTTGGCCGGAGCCCATCTCCAGCGCACCTCCTTCACACCGTAGGCCTCGCCGACCATCTATATCTCTCCACGAGCACTTGCACACCTCGGCTATCTATTCTAACCCCTTGCAGGTCCACATTTCTTCATTGGCCGGAGCCTCACCGGAGCTCCCTTCGAGCTTCGTCGCCATCGAGCGTCAGCACATCTCCAAAGATCCTGAGGCCACCAGAGGCTTCGCCGTACGCTCCCGCATCTTCCGAGCTACTCGAGAACCTACGAAGAACTTCATCGACGCCTAGCGACCGAGGCGGAGCAGAGTCAGCCACGCCGGAGCCCTGCCTTCTCCTCCGCAGGAGGCGGAGGGCCGTCGAGGAAGAAGCAGCAGCTGCCGTTCGATCAACCGATCGAAGGGCCCTCACTTCGCCACGTGTTCCCTCACCGCGCCCGTCCTCAACCGTTGATCGCGCCTCAGATCTGACGGGCCCTCCAGTTGCCACGCGTCTTCATCGCCAACCCTTGGATCGACCTTGATCCAAGGGCCCGCAGCACGCCACGTCGACGTGTCCGAGCCTCGGCCTCCAAGCCTAGGCTCGGGCGACCCGAGGCTACACCGAGCCGCAGTCCGAACCTCCTGGGAGCCCGAGCCTCGCTCCGAGCCTAGGCCGCCCACGTGAGGAGCACGTGCGGCCTGGGTAAATTGCACAGAAGCCCCTGAAGCTTTCTAAAATTACAAAGAGGTCCCTGTGAAGCAGACCCCGCGTGAGGAGCACGTGCCCTGTGGAGAATTTGCATAAGAGTCCACTATATTATCGGTAATTGCATTTTAGTCCCTGTCTGCATATTTGTTTATTGTAATTTTAATTTCCTGTATTGCATTTACACCCCTGTGTTTGCACGCATCCTTAGATTGCATTTTACATCATTTTGAAATTCTAAAAATTGCATTTTGTTGGAAATTTTGTCCTCTGTCTATTGGTACACGTGTCATATTTTTGTAAGTTCATTTGAATTATTAATAAATTAATTGGTGAATTGTTGACATATTTTGCCCAGTGAAACCTTTTGATTTATAGTTAATTCTTTGTGCTTCCAAAATTCATCAAAAATTCACAGTAGCTTAAGGACATCATTTTTTTAACATACCATAAAAATTTCATAGCATTTGCACGCATATCGAGGCCTAAATAAATTGTTAAGTGATTTTTTTAGATTAATTTTAATTAATTCATTTCACAGTGAAATTAAGTTCTGTTAATTTTCCTAGGTCCCTTCTCATTAGAGCCACCTAGGATAATTTTAGTTCTTGAAAAAATTGAGGTTTGATATTTATTAAAAATTAAATACTGAAAATCACCCTGTCTGTTCATTTAATTCGCAGTAAATATATTTAGTGTCGAAAAATTCCAAAAAAATTAGTGTAGGTCATTTTCATCATCATTAATCATCTGGCCAATTTTCATAATTTTTGGACTTCATTTGATACCATAATTAAATTGAACATCAAATTGGCCTGCATTGTCTCCATAAGTCTGCATAGAAAATAAAAAAAAGAGAAAAAAAATACTCCTCGTAAATCAACACTCGGATCCTTGCTTAAATTCACCTAAGAGACAGATGCCTCCCTGAGATCGACCTTGGACTTCCACCAAGTAAAAAAAAATATTGCCGCTTAAAATTAACTTCAGATTAATCCATAAGTGGTTTTTGATTAACCTCTCGTATCCGACTGCAACGAATCACATTAATTAATTTGGACATTAATTTGACCGAATTAACATAGGGTGCGGGAGCGTTATCACTTGCGCGTGCCGTGCACGGCGCCGCCTCCACGTGCACAGCCCAACGCCCCCTCAGGCCGCTCGCCGCCCCGTGCGCCGCCCTTCACCCTGCGCGGCGCTCGCCCCCGTCACCGCCCAACACAGCAGCCTCCAACCGTGCGCTGCTCCACCACCTCCACGCACACAACCTAGCACCAGCCTCACGCAGCGCGGCCCGCCTCCTCACGCGGCCGTCGCCTCCAAAGTGCTCTCCACTTGTGCCCTAGCGTGGGCCAAGTAAGGTCCTCTTTTATTTATATTTTGTAACTTTTGCATAATCTTTTCATTAATTTTGTTTAATTGCAAAAGTGCCCTTAGGCACATTTAAGTTTGTTTCTATCATTTTTGTACTGCAAAAACACCCCTATGTTTGCACTCTAATTTGGACAGCCAAATAGCATCATCAATCTTAATGAAAAATAGCATGTTGTAGATAAACTCATTCTTTATCTCCTGGATATTTAATTGTATTTTTGTGAGCATATGACATTTTATTAAAAATCAGAGATTAAAAATCAATGATATTTTACCCATTTACGCTCTGAAATTTGTACAGGCCCGTTTCTTGCTCTAAAAATTGTGAAAAAAAAGTGTGAATGATGTATTTAAGTGTGCTTTAATTACCAGTCCAAATTTCATCCAATTAGGAGTTGTCTTGTGCATAAAATAGATTCTAAGGTGATTTCTGTAATTGATTTTTAATTAAATTCACGAATTATATTTTTGAGAAATTTAAATTCTTCTGGATTACTTATTAAAATACCTATTTGAGATAATTCATTCTCTGGATGATTTGATTTCGTGGATTAATTGGGAATTAAATACTCGTAGTCGCTCTGTTTTCACTAAAAAAATCATAAAAAAATCATAAAGTGTCAGAAACTTCCAAAAATATTAATGTAGCTTAATTTCATCATATTTAACTTCCAGTAAATTTTTCATAATTTTTGCATTTTATTTGCATGAAAAAATTGCATAAAACCCCAAAAAGTTTGTATTTTTCATTTGTGCATTTTAAACCCAAAAATTCCAAAAAAATATATTTTGCATTCAGTATTGGATTAGGTTCTTAGGAAAAATATTACTTGGCAGATTTGTATTAATTTGATATTAAAATTAAATTTGGCTAAGTCGAGTATTTTCTTGTTAACTTAATCCAATTCATCCTTTTGCATTTGGCATTTTTACGGCATAAAAAAATATAAAAAAATCCACTTGGAAAATCGATATCTAATCACTCTAACTTGATCCTGAGTTGTTCCTTTGCCTCCTTGAGTCGACCCTGGGCTTGCCCAGGCTAAACAAACATAAAATTGCATCTTAATTCATTAGACGATTAATCGAGTTGTGCGGTTATTTTTTATCGGTGCCGATATATCCGACTGCAATGAAATAGTCAATCAGACAACATTGAAAGGGTAGGTCCGCAACCCGTCAAATGGCATCGTTACCAGGCCTCTAAGTCATCGAAGAAGTAGGGAGATGCGGGTTCTGAGCTGTACTCGTTTCTGAGGACCTCGCAAACTGACTCATGCACTGGATAATCTCCGGAGGGGAGGGACTCATCGTTACTGGCTGGATTCTGTCTCCATGTACCAACTGTGTCTACATGGTCGCGGTCTGTTTCGGATGAAGAGTATTCGGTGCTGGACTCGGAATCTGGTCTCTGCCATCTGTTTGCTTCATCTCAAGTTCCTCATCTCCGCCTGGAGTTTGGAACTGGATCTTCCCAATCTTATAATCAAACAAGGCCCTCGCCGTCCTGTGGAAAGGCCTACCTAAGATGATCTGGGAGTCTCTCCAATTACGAGGGGTTTCCATATCTAGGACAGTGAAGTCCACCATGTATTCTTGACCCTCGACTTTGATTACAACATTCTCAATTCTCCTTGGGACCTCTTGGTTGATTTATCAGCGAACTGCAGGAGGGCTCTGGATTTCTTAAGAGGTCCAAGATTAAGCCGCTTATAGAGGGTTGTAGGCATTAAATTAATTGAGGAGCCGTTGTCTAGGAGAGTGCGTGCAAACGCAATGTCATCGACATGACTCACCACATAATGTGCACCCATGTCTCTTCATTTCCTTGGAAACGTGGTCTTTATTGCACAAGTCGTGGCTACTGACAGAACGTGTTTCTCAACACGGCTTTTGGTCTTCCAGCTAACCCTAGTAGGTGTGCATCTCACCTTAAGGTATTTCTAAAATGCAAGAGTCATTTCCACGTACTTGTCAAAGGGGATTGTGACATTGATATACTTGTTGCAGAACTCTGCCATCTCAGGGTCATCTTTTTGTATTTTTTTGATTTTCTTCTTTCTACCCGTAAGAGCTCGGGAGAAGGGATTATTAACTCTAACTCATGTTTTGAAACTGAAATATTTTCATTGAAAGCTGGAACTGATTTTTGTACAAGACTCGGACTCTGAAACAGACTCGGACTCTGACTTTGACTAAAAGGAAAATGCTGTGGTGAAACCGGTGATGCGTCTTCCGCGACTTCCGGACGGTCCTTCTCAGATGGAGGTGCGGGCTCTTCGTCGGTTTTGTCGGACTCGCTAGTGATGCGGGTTTGCTGCTTCGAGGACCCAGAAGTCCTCTTCTTCTGCTGGTGGTGATGGTGGTGTTGCTCCTCTTCTTCCTCCAAGTTCTCCTCAGGTAGAGACTTGGCGGATCCTTCCTTCGGTGCCCGTGCCCGATCAGGTATGATCACAGTCCTTCCGCTCCTGAGGGACATATGATTTACATTATCATACGAAAGGATCTCATGTTCCGATAAAGACTTATCTGAATAGTATACCTGATCACGAGGTCGGTTCTGGCCTTGAGTTAAGCTGTTCGGGTTGGCCTGAACCTGGGCGGGAATTGGGGTTTTTGGCACCATTTTTTTATCCTGGGTACGAGAAACGTGATTCAGATCGGTTCTCATATCCATATAGTCATTCTGGATCTGTTGGACCCTATCAAACAGGGTATGGATCGCCAAGGTGAGGGACTCCAATTCGGTAGGCTAGGCTGGCTGATGCTGACTTGCGGATGAGATTCTGTACTGGCCATGCCGATACTGATGTTGCTGATAGGACAGTGCCTGGCCCTGTTGGCCGAGTGGAATGTGCGATGCAGCTGCTGGTGCTGCTGAGGCCCGGCTGCTAATTGAATTGAATCATTCGAATTCGATTAGGATTCATTCGATAAAAATTCGAAAAAAGTTCGATTAGAAATCAAATGAACTGAATTTAAATTTAACTTGTGGATTCGATTCCCAAATGAATCGAATCTGAATTCACTTGGATTCGTTCGTTAACAATTCGATTTGATTTGATACACACACATATAAAATATTGTATGAAGCAGTATATATATGTAGTATATATTTTATAAAATCCCCACAAATGATACACAACTTAATATAATAAATAAAAATTTTCATCATCTTATTCTAAACATCCCAATTTTGGGATGCCCATTACATAACCATACCCCCTCTTTACTCCCCCAAATTCTCTCTCCTCTCGTCACTCATGAAAAAAAAACCTAACATTTGCTTCTGCTCTCCAACGCCATCAGCTCCTACCTCTTGCTCCTGCTCGCTCTCTCCGACATTGCTAGCTCCAATCTCTCGCTACTGCTCGCTCTCTCCAATGTCGTCGGCCCTGGCCTCATGCTTCTTCTCGCTCTCTCTAATGTCACCAACTCTAATATCCCGCTCCTGCTCGCTCCCACCACTGACAACGCCACCCTCCCAATCATCAGCCTCACCACCAGCTCCCCCTCTTCCCCATCGTCGACAACGACACTACTTCTAGACTCACCAATGTCGCCATCATCTCTCCATCACCCCTGCAATTACTAGTATTACCACACGCACCATTTTACCCTAAAAACTTAAGATTTAGGTTTTATCTAAGTAATTTATGTTATTCTAAAATACATCATCTGCAAACAAATGCGTTTAAAAACCATCCCAATGTCATAGGTTTCAATTTCTAATAATATTTTCCTTAATCACACTCTTAATCCTGACATCTATCATAATATCGAGATCTTATGATAAGGGCAACCAAGTATTTGAATACAAATAATATCTTAGAGACAGTTAAGGTATGATCAGATTTCATGGATTTCGAGCTTTGCCTAAATGACTAAATGTGCAAAAGATCATAACTGCAACTAAATTCCATTTCTCATCAAGATTACAAGGAGACTATGTTATCAAGAAGGAAATATCATCATAATCTTTAATAAGCCCAACTATGCCCCCATAAGAGTGCATTGAAATGAGGTAAGCATGAATTGTTCATGATTGGTGTAGAAAAAAATGTTACATAATAGAAAATTGAAGATTAGAGCCATACTAACTGAGTTCTTAGTCAGATCTGTCGGTTTTTATACATCTCAGATGCGAGATTCAACTCCATAAGTCAGTTCGCGTCTACCTTTTATGATTCAGATGGAATTTAGTGATTTTTTTCTTAGATATCATGTAGATAGGTCACAATGGGGGGCAATATATGGAAGATTGTCAGAGAAACATGGAATACAATCTTCTAGTTATTGTTTTGGACATGTATCTGTTAATCTATATTTTGTATTTCTATATTGGTATGGAATTTAAAATATAGTTGAGTATGTGTTTTCATTTTGTTTTTAGGAGTCTAATTCAAACATACCATCTTCTCAAGATAGTATCCATAAGAGGGTTATTGGGCATGATGATGATATTAATGAAAAAGCAGAAGAAGAGGGTGAAGAAATAGAAAAATTGAATCCTGAAATAATTAACAAGATTGATAGAAAGAAAAGATCAATGGTTTGTGAACAATTTACCAAAGAGAATGAGAAAGTTGGTGGAGTTTGTTAAAAGGTGGAAATGAATTGATTGAATTTCCATCAAAGGCATAAAAAGAAAGATCAATGGTTTATCAAGATGTCAGTAATTATTTTTCTTTATATATTCAATTCACCATAGGTACAAAAAAAGTAAATGAGGATTGCAAGAGACATATATGAATGACAAAAGTTATGTACTTAAATGCAATTTATACATCTATTGAATTTCACCATTTATGTTAAAAGTTTTTTACTTTTTTATTTTTTCACAAATTAGTATCACAAAGTCTATTCAATTCATTAAACTTAGAATATTATTACTATAAATTATTATTAATTACATTATTAAATAAAATTCTGGTTCGATATAGAATTAATCGAATTTGAATATTCGAAACTCCAAATGAATTGATTTTGAATCTAGATTAGAAATTCGTTTAATATTCGATTCAGATTCGGATTCGAAAATTTTATAACGAATTGAATCTGAATCTAGGTGGATTCGAATGTATTCGATTCGACTAGCACCCCTATGAGGTTGGTACCCTTGTTCGGGCCTGGACTAAACAAAGCGCAGTGTGGGGATGGAGCTGGTTTCTTGGTAAGCTGGGGAAGGTCGGTGAGGCTGACCATTCCCCATCCCCGACTGTCTGCCGACGGGGTCACGGTTGTACCACAGCAAGGTTGCTGGAGAGGGCTGCGCGGAGCCGCAGCTGTAGCGCGCAGGAGGCGCGTGGAGCTGTAGGTGGGAGGACAGGGGCCGCACGTCGACGGCAGCGGCCTTGGAAGGCATGGGCGACGAGGAAGCACCGTGGAGCACGGCGATGGCCGGACTGGAGATGGCAGCTTGGTCGTGGACCTGCAACCTTTTTTTATATATTTTTTGCAATTTTTTGTGTTTTCCTTGGATATGAAAATGAAATAAAGGTGCAGTGTGTGTGTGTGATGTTGTGAGGTAAAAGAATGACGTGGTGGTGGTTGAGGTAGTGATGATTGTGAAGAAAAGGATAGATGATTTTTTTTGTTTGATAAACAAAATAAACAAACAACGTTAGATAAAAAAATTGACAAAGCGAAGATAGAGAAATTACCTGTGAAATGCCGAAAGTGGAGCTGCGTCGTGCAGCTTCCGTCGTCGTGGCCTCGAGAAGAATGGCGGAGTCCTTCGAAGCTGAGTGAGTTCGATGGGAATCTCGCGACGTGGCAATGCTGATGTCGCGGATCTCGCCTGAAAGGTTGTCGTTGTTCAACTTGTCTCCTTCAGCTGTCACATGTAGGTTGAAGGGGCTCGACCTCTCTTCTCTCGAATCAGCGGATGATGAGAAAGGGAGGGGATGAGAATATAAAGAGGAGAGGGGGAGTTAGAAAAGAGATGGAGAATACGGAGGGATGGTAGAGGGAGTGGTGACTTGGAGTAGGGAGTAAGAAAAGAAGTGGTAAAAGGGGATAAAATAAATATAATATAATAATAATATAATAGGCTACTAAAAATAATTAAAATATCAATAGTAAAATAATAATAAATAATAAATCCTAAAATAATAAGATAAATCCGAAATTAATAAAATAATAAAAAAATGGGGAGACACGTGGCAGCTCCAGGAGCTACCACATGTCGCTCCCAAAAAATCAAAAATTAAATGTAAAGAAAATCAAAAAGAAATAATTAAAGGGATTAAATCAAAAAGTGGTCAACACAACGTCTCGAGGAAACCTACAACTTTCGTGAAGGGTCGAAAATCAAAAGAAATTATCTGTACAAAATGTATTTTTGGGTGGTACCTTATACATATAAAATACCGCATTTTTATCTTATGTAATTTTTTGGTCATTTTTAATTAAGAGAAAAATCAAATAAAAATAAAGAAAATACAAAAGAATATTTACAACTTAATCTAATTTTTTTGGATTTTTAATAATTAAGAAAATAAATGAAGGGCAAAACGGTCAATATGTACAATATAAAAAGGGGCCCAAAACCCAAGTTTTGCATACGAGCTCTGATTTTAATGAAATTGGTCTTGTTTCAAAGGTCTTTGAATGTATATTACTTTAAAAGTGAGTAGACCTAATTCGGAGGTTGTTGATGAATCCACATTTCATCATCTTTATTCTATCATTTTGGCATCAAAAACCCTAGCAAATGCCTGTAAATAACATTAAATACATCATATTAGCATTCATGCAGGTACCTGTAAATAGTGTATAAAATATTGTAATTAAAGCCAAAATTATAGAATAAATAAAAGAAAAGAGAAAGAATAAAATATTGTAAATATTTTATGACCCGAAACCCTGAGACCTAGGCATCTTGATCAATAGGTCGACAAGGAATAAAGTAGGGGGAGATAAGGGCCAGATACAGTCAAAATACAATACTTTTTAATTCATTCTTTATTCATTTTGGGACCTATTTTTGGTTCCACTTTTTATACCTCAAATAAATAAACTATGTACATGAAAGTTGTAGATAATTTAATAAAGAAAAATAAAAATTGATTTCACAGAAAAATAATGTAAAGATAAAAAGTTATGGTCTGAATAAGATTCTAAAACTCCAACTTCCCAGACCCGTATTTACAAATAAAAACTCGAAATGTACCAAACTCACCTTTAATTTTATATAGCATAAAATAATCTATTTAATGGAGGTGGTTTCGTATTTTTCGAGTTACGGTTTGAAAGTTGAGTTTTGGACCCTTGTAGTATACTTGTACAGATTAAAATATTCAATTTATTATTTATTCATTATTTTTGTATTCTTATATTTTTATAATGTTGCAAATATCATTTATAATTTATGTGAACATTAAAATTAGAATAAAAACTTAAATAAAACTCAAATAAAAATACATGTATATAAGGTACATAGATATACTACATATACCTATACCTATATAAAATATACTTCTATTTTATTAAATATACAAAACACATCAGAAAAATAAAATATAATTACATGTATAAAAGTATTCTATAATTTTATGAAATAATAAACAGATTTAAAGAAATAAAAAAGACCAAAATAAAAATAAATTAATAACATATATAGATATTATACCTATAAAGGGGCATAAAAGGAAACTTGTAAAAATATACTTCATAAAAATAATTAAAAATCACCATAAAATACTAAATAAAATAATAAACATTTTTTGTTAAATAACCCAGAATTAAATAAATCGTTTTCTATTTTTAAATTATTTTTCAAGGAATTTCCAGGAGGTTTTTCCTAGTTGGTCCCAACCAGGTGGTCTGGCTCGTTGACCGAGGTCAATAGCCTGACCTACCTCCCTTAGCCTCTGCCAACCTCATTTTTCGCCCACTTTTGCGGATTTATCGAGGCTGCATCTTACATCCTTTCACGATACTCTCTTCTGCAACTTTGCTCCCCTATCCTTGTATAATCCTGATGGCTTGACAGAGTCAGGGACTGATACGGCGGTGCCCCAATCAAACTCAGGGACCCAGCTTGCTCGCCCATTGATTTTTTCGGGCATTGGAGCGTTGCTCCTCCCGTTGCGCTTTGATCTTTGCGCCCACTCAACCACCCTTCAAAACCGAGCTTCCTCCTTCCTCCTTAGTTTGGAACCATTTTTTGGCCGAAACCAAAACCTCTGAGCACCCGCCGTGTGTCCCCGGTGACAGAGGGTTGACCCAGCATCTTCGTCGAGGTGTGGCTAAGGTCGGAAGTGTCTTCCACCACCTCCGTCTACGCTTGGCCGTCGAGGTCTTTCTCCTAGTTTTCCCGTCCAGTCGAGGTGTTTTTATCCGATCTCTTCGTTTTTTTACTACCTGTAGGATTAGGCCTTTCATCGATAGCGTTATTACGTAATTTCATCTGTGGTTTAAGCTTCAATACCATCCGCATATCCACGCCGGAGTTCTGCTCCGACTTCCACCATCTCCCACCTTATTACCCTCGCGTCTTCACTAATAGGACCCCAGGACCTTCTACTATCGATATTGAGCTTTCTTTGCAGGTCCCAGGGTCGTGAGACTCCATCTGGGGGTCAAGATCTGGAAAGGAAGGCTCTTGAGAGCAGCTCCAGGCCGTCACGCCACGGTGGTTGTCCCGTGCTCCTCGCACGATTTTGAGGCCACCACTCCATAGAGAAAGCTTCCAGGAGTCGCGCGGCCATTTTGCAGCTTCAACGGTCATCGGAGTAGCAAGAACCGGCTGGAGAAACTTCGCCACGCCAGAGTTCTTGTCCAGTTCATCCTCCATCGCTCTCCGCCATCGATCTCGATCTCGTTCTTGGCGACGTACAGCCTCCGTTAGATCGTGTCGTTCCAGCACCGTCCAATCTTCGCCAGGTTATAATCGCAGGCGTCCGTTGCGAAGGGGTATCGGGCCGTATATGCGTGCCACATGGCGTAAGTGACCGATCAGCCACCGTCTGATCCCGCAGGCATGGGTAATTTTGCATTTATACCCCACCAACTTTTGTATTTATTGTATAATCTTCAAACTTTCATTTGCCGTATTAAGTTTTGTAAACTTTGCATCGACACCCACGAAGTCCTATGATATTACATCTGTGTCATCGCTCTGTCACATGCGCTACGCACGTGACGTGTCGATTTTGCAGGTCACCCCCCGGGGTTCTGAGTATTTAGTTTTAATACTAGAACTGTCATAGGAGGTTATAATATTTTTGGCACATTTGCACTTAAGCCCTCGAATTTTGTAATAATTGCGAATTAGTCCTGACAGGCGCGTGTACTACGCATGAGCGACTTAGGGATTTTTGCTACAAAGCCCCTGCGGGTTGTGTGATTGCTTTTTGGTCTATAAAGTATTTTCTTCAGTATCAAATTTTGCATAAAAATTGCTATTAGGTCCCTGGAGATTTTGATATTTACGTATATGCCCCTGCCAGGCCTTCCATTTTTGTGTGCTTGACGTATTTATTTGGAGCATCATTTTAACTCGAAAAAATCCATAAAAATTACATTAAGCTCCTGTTAGTTTGCATATTAACGCCATATTTTTAGTTTTCGATTTTATTGCTTTTTAGTATTTATTAAAAATCAAAAACTTGCTTTTTGCCTACTGTCTAGCTTAGAAAATACCAAAAAATATTAAAATACCTTAAAAAATTCCAAAAAAAATTCCCTACTGTTTATTTTAACCTATTTTAATGTCATTCCAAAAATCACTAAAAATCTCAAAAGAAAAACCTTAAAAATTCGAAAAAACCCTCAAAACTTCTAAAAAGTCTAAAAAATTGTAGAAAAGCCTGAAAAATGCAAACTCAACTCCTGTAGATTCTATATTTAATTATCTTTAGTTGAAAATTAGTTTGAGAAAATTTTGCGGCTTTTTGATATTTTTGACTCCCATTTTACCCCCAGCTAGTAGCTAATTCACTGTTTTTCTTTATTTATGTGTTTAAAAATCTCAAAAATATTTTGAAAAATACCCAGAAATCACAAAAATAGTAGAAAATTATAAAAATGCCAAAAAGACTTTATTTCTGAATTTTTGGCTATTTTTGCATATTTTTATAAATATTTCATCACCCTTTTATTACATTGTTTTTATATTCCTATATTGAAAAAGAAAATATAAAAATATAAAATATAAAAAGCAAATAAAAAACCAGTAAAAAGAAAACTAAAATACAAAATTAAAAAATAAAAATAAAAAAATGTAAAAATTAAAAACCCAAAAAAACATTTGCATTGCATAGTGTAGACAACACTTCACTTTCACACACACACATCTGTTTGATCTACCCTGTTTGCTCCCTGTGTTCGAACTCTCTGCATACTTGCTTGCTATACATCTTTTATGTAGAGTTAAAAATAAATTTTAACTTCACATTACTTGTCATTGTTTGATATCTATAGTGTGGGTTAATTGTTGATTAAATACAACTTATTGTTGGTCACCGCAGCGACCTCGGTTGTCTCCGCTTTGTGTGAGACATACTATTTAGACCTTCGATAAGTTGTGTTTATCAAATGGCGTCGTTGCCGGGGAGCAACAGCGCGTAGATCATTTTCTTGCTTTGTGATTGTGATACTTGTCTATATTTTTGCCTTCTTTATTTGGTCATTTATTTGATATCATTGCTTGACTTGTCTAATCACTCTTCCTAGTTGACTTTGTGCGAGGAACTGCGGATCGAGGGAGACGTTCTACCTTAGGCGTCGGTGCACCCACGTGAAGGCGGCAGGAGACTTCTGACCGAGCATCAAAGAAGGCAGGGAGGACTTGAGAAGACAGTCATATTTTTGGGCTTTTTGTAGCATTTATTTGTGTAATTCATTGTGAGAGAGAGACTCTATTATTGTAATAAAACAGGTACCCCTGGACTTCGGACTTTCGGGCCCAATTTCCAAGTATTTGTACACTTGGGGGCTCACCGCAGTTTTGTCGGCTTTTCATCGCATTTTTTTCTTTGTTTTCCGGTTTTGTTTTCTTCACTTTGTGTGATTGAGCCCTTAGATTTAGGATTGCTTGCGATAGATTAAGGCCAAACACCTAATATATCTTGCATGTACCTATAGCCGCGTTTGGACTTAGTCAAATTTTAAACAATCGTTTCATCATCTTAGATCTGTCACGCCGTGAGCCCACCCCATCAAGCGCTACTCCTGAACTCGACTTGTCGAGAAGAGGAGGGGTGAGTCTAGACCAGACTTTTTGGATTGAGGATCGGTGACCGACTTGTGGTTCTTCACGTTAATAGCAATTTCTGAACTTAGGGCGCTTTCATCGGCTTTGCATTTGCATATAGACAGGTTTCAATTCTGCTGAGCATCCTTGCATGTAGAGTGTTGGAGGCAAGGTGAGCATTTACGCTTTAGCATTCATCATTGTTTGCCGCTTGCATTGCTTTTCTGACTCTCCCTCTGATTTTGCCAACCTAGGAGCTTAAAGGAATTGAATCCCGGTTAGGATCGTGCATTTTTATTAAAAATCCAAAAAAGTGATAATCAATAAAATTGGGACTGCTAATATTACTTGACCCTAAAAAAGATCAAAAAGAAAAATATTGTCTTGGGGCGAGTAATCCCCTCATTGTCTTCGCTTTTACTTGCTCGCGCATACACTAAGGATTAGTGCGCAAATCCCATTGAGCCCCTAAGTGTTTGTGCAATTTCTTGACTTTTTCACATAACTCTAAAACATACAAGATAAAAAGACCGATTTTTCGGTCTCTACCGAGTTGAGTAGGTGAATTGAGGGTTTGATTGATTCATTTTTGCTTGTGATTGTTTTCTGTGCATACTCGATCACTCCGCGCATTTGCACCTTTTTCTCACATCTCTTGACTTGACCGTCGTGCTCTCCCGATCATTTTTCTCTTGTTTCGAGATGGATCACCGGAGCGATTTTTATCCGGATTTTGCGGATTTCTCGTACCCTCCAGCCGGTCCACCTCCCTTTTATCAGGAGGATCCTCCTACTTTTTCTGACTTTTGTACATATCCACCTCAGCCACAGTATCACGACTCGGACTTCTACGCACCTCCACCTCCACCCGTATATTATCCACCTCCACCTTCACATCCACCCGAGTCTGACCTGTTGGAGTCACCTCCCTTGATCTCTATGAGTGATATCTTGAATCGGATGACAAAGCGCATTGATTTGATGAATGATGATATTGCTTTCTTGAGGAAGAATCAGATTAATGCTCCTTTCGTCGGGGAAACAGCTTCACTTGTAGGTGATCATGGGAGCTTGCAATCGCCGAAAATAAAAAAAAATGAGAAAATTTTAAAAATCCAAAAAGAGTTCGGGAGACACTTGGTTGATTCATACCGTGAGGAGAGAGTCCACTTGCCAGAACCCTTGACCACACATCCATTCACACCCCGTCCCACCTTTGACCTCGAGGATGCCACTGTACAGAGTGCTCTTAGCATTCCTCGTGTACATGTTGATTCCGGCTTCCTCCCTTGTATGGAGGAGGTCCAAAAATTCAAAAAAATGCTGTCTAAACCCGAAGTGGTGGCCACTATTCATGAGATCATCCAAGCCCCACTTCAGCAGGCCATGACCCAATTATCGGCTCCTCTTCCCAAGAAGAGAAAGCGGAGGAGCAGATCTGAGCGTCACATTCTGACCATGGCCACTGCCCACGCCATCACACACCGTCCCATTCTCAGAAAGAAGAAAGCAGCTACTCCTTTCATCACCTGCACTATCTCTGACTATACTTGTGATCACACTCTCCTAGACGGCGGTGCGTCTATTAGCATATTACCCTTCTCGCTGGTACAGTCTCTTCACTTAGGGCCTCTCCAGAAAACCAGGATGATCGTTCAGTTTGCTGATGAATCAATAAAGAGGCCAAAGGGTATCCTTGAAAACGCCGTCATTTCTATTCAGGGCACGAGCCACCATGTTGATTTTGTCATGTTGCCCATGGAGGCCTCCACAGGGGAACCGTCTCCAATCATCCTGGGACGACCATTCCTCGCCTCTACGAGGGTTGTTATTGACTACGGGTCAGGAGAGATTCGCTTCCATCCTGTTGACGAGAGCGATGTGTCGATCACCGCACCCACAGTTGACCAGAGACCTACACCTGATGCACCTTCACCGATTGTAGCTGACTCCGAGGCCTGTGACCGATCTGATGCTATTAGACATGTTTGCTTAGCGGCCCCTAATGAGACCCGAAGGATCCCCCGAAAGGGGAGGAAATCGTAAAGCATAGACCTCGCGGTTCCTCCTCCTGGTGTGTGGCAATGTGTTGATGAAATCCAAAGTATTTATGTGATTGATCCTATTGAGCGGCGGGCAGATACCAAGACTAGACAGGACGGACCTGGTTTGACTACTTCCACTGATAGTTCCGTTCCTGGTCACTCACAAGTAAAGATGATTGAGGACGTTTATGATGTTGGCCATTATTTTGATAGATTCAGATCTCATGAGGAAACAAATGACCCAGGTGAGATTCTTGAGGACGAACAGAGTTCGTATACTTCCACTGATGATTTCGTTCCTTTTGATTTTGACCTGGACGACACCTCGCAGGACGACTCCGATTACACTTCTTTCGAGGATGATGAGTTTGTCCCATTTCACTTTGACATTGGCGAGACCTTGACGAGCCCGAAAACGCCGGGTTAAGAAGTTGTTTTTATCGTGAAGTGCGTAAAATTATGTGTGTCGTTCGTTGTAGGCGGCGATCGGAAACGATCAAGAAATAACCACAAATTTTTGATCAATTTTAATCCGGTGGTTTTTATGTTTATTTTACTTGGGCAAGTCCCAAGGTCGATCACAAGGAGGCAAAGGAACAACCTAGAGTTGTGTCTATCCAATTTTTAGTTCGGTTTTTAAGGCGGTCTTTTTTTGGAATTTTTCAATGCAATATAGGGTGCAATATGCAAATCCGGCCTACTTTATGGACTAAAATGTAAATTACGTTCAAATGATGTCCGAAAAAATACGAAACTTGGCCGAGATGTAAAATATGATGAAATAAGTGCACTGTAATTTTTTTGGAATTTTCTAATGCAATATGAATTTTTTTATTTTTAAATGCAAACAGAATGATTTTCAATATTTAATTATAATAAATATTAAACCTACTTATTTTCGAGAGATAAAATTATCTAAGAGCTATCACTAAGTGATAGATCTCAGAAAAATCCTAAATCTCGAAAACGTGGGGTCTAATACCTATTAAAAATTAAACAATGAAATATACAAAATGATTTTTACAGAGCAAATTATGCATGCAAATGCAAAGATTTTTGGATACAATGTCAATTAAAATAATCTCTACACTATGTGATTTTTGGGGAATTTTTAGAGTCACGGTTAATTAAATAGAAATTTCAGAGCATAATATGGGCAAAATATGCAAGTTTCCACAGAACCTTTATTTATTAATTAACCATCAATCATGAAAATAGTCACAATATGTCCAGATGTCGAGAATCAAGTGAGGAACATCATGCAATTTTTAGATAAATAAAATGATGTCTAGAAGAGGTCTATGATGGATGACAAAGACAGGGGTACAGATGCAATTTAAGTAAATAAATAAAATTAAAAATGCAGAACAGGGACCTATTTGATATTACCTATAACTCGGGGGTGGGGTTCTGCAAATGTTCCAGAGAGGCACGTGCCCTGCACGTGCCTCTGGTTGGCTGGGTTCAAGCGCGAATAAGTAGAAACTCCGGCGTGCTCTTGCAATTTACCCAAGGTCACGTGTGCAGCACGTGACCTGGGCTGACATCAGCCTGACGTTCCCCACGCACGTGCGTGGCACGTGCTGGGGCCTCGGGCTCCGAGCCCGGCGGCGAGACGGCTAAGGCGAGGCGGAACTGGCGGAGGTGAGCCGCGGCTGAGGCGAGGTCGGTGGAGGCGTTGTCGTACGCGGCCGACACACGGCCGTGGGCCGTCGATGACGCGGGGCGGAGTTCTGGCAGCGAGAGCGGCGGAGCGGGGCTCCGGTGGCGGTGAAGACGAAGGACGGTGGAGGCGTCGCGGTCAGGCGAAGGGGAGACGAAGCTGCTGGAAGCGTGGCGGAGGAGAAGGCGGTGTCGATGTTTGCGAAGCGGAGAGGAGTTGGTGGGAGAAGTCGGAGGAGCGGGCCCGGTGAGCGTAGGCGAGGACCGCTCCAGGCGGAGGATGGTGGAGTTGCGGCCGGAACAGAGCGAGAGAGAGAGAGAGATAGATAGATAGATAGAGAGAGAGAGATAACCTGAGGAGGGCTCGACGGCATTGGGAGTGGCCGGAGCGAGCAGCGACGGCGAGGCGGCACTGCGGCGAGGAGGGTCTTCCTCGGATCTCGCCAACCGTGGCTGTCACGACCTGCGGCGATGAACGGCGGATGGCGATGAAGGTGGTCGAGGCATTCCTTAAATAGGGCTGCGGTGGATCGAGCTCGGCGATGGGGTTAGTTGGCGAGATCGGCGAGGATAAGGGCAGCGCGGCGGTTGGGGAAGAGGTTTGGCCGGCGGAGGTTTCGGAGGAAGTTGGGAGGATGACGACGGCCAGCGGCTGTTCGATCGGCCGAGATCGAACGGCCACGATCTGGACACGTGGCAAGGGGTTAAGGGGAGAGCGGGCGCACGTGCAGTGCGCGTGCGGCGGTGACATGTGCGCTGCACATGCGTGGTATTTATTTATTTTTATAAAAACGAGTAATAAAGGAGCCCAAAAACCGCTGACACGTGGCGGCCTCTGGGGCTGCCACGTGTCAGCACCAGAAAAATCAAAAGAAAAACCTTTTGTAAAATCAATAAAAAATAGAAAATGACCTCTGATCGAAAAAGTTCCTTCACAAAAAATGTTCGTCTCGATGAGATCTACAACTTTCATGAAGACATCAAAGCCAAATTCGGTCAAATGTAAAAAGTGAATTTTTGGGGTATCCCATGTACATAGAATACCTTGATTTTTAGGTTTTCTAATTTTTTTATCATTTTTAAAACAAGATAAAAATCCGGAAAAATATGGAAAACTCAAAGATAAATAAAAGAGACCTTAATCTAATTTTTTTTATTTTTAATGATAAAGAAAATATTTACATAAAATATAGATCAGAAAAGCCGTGAAAATATATAATGTACAAAAGAGGCCCAAAACAACTTTCACATACGAGCTCCGATTCACTTGAACTTGGTCTTGTTTTGAAGGTAATTGAATGTACATTAGTTCAAAAGTGAGTAGGATCAAATCGGATACTAGATGGTGAAGATATGTGGCTTTTAGTCCGAAAATCCTGAAACTAGGGTTTGGGTTTTTGGTCCACTTATTTGAGTTAGTGATTTTTTTTGTATTTTTCATTTATTCTTGTAAGTGATATGTACACAGTGGAGGCGGGTTTGTGGCATTTGGAGTTAGCATGGAGGAGTTAAAAATATGGGAAGTTAGGCTATTTACAGGTCATTTTTGGCTTGGATTTTTGGCTTCTTATTTGATGCATAATTTAATGCTAAAATGCAATTCTTATGAAATCATGCACAAATGCTAATTATGCGAAATAGATGCAGATATGCTGTTGATTTTTAGGGAATTGAGCTTAATAGATGAGATTTAGAGTGATGAATCTGAGATTCATCATCCCCCTATACTTAAACCATGCTCGTCCCTGAGCATCAAAAAGACATGCCATGAAGTGAAATGAGACCGGGTTCCATACCAAGACCATGAGCTGAAGGTGAGAATGAAACTAAACTCGACCTTTGGATTAGTAGTGTGGCGGAACTTCTGTGAGACTTAGAATTTTAAAATCAACAGCCCTCAAGTTCTACACATCATTGTTACAGTTTCGGCTCAGAAGTCATCTTAGATCAATCCTCTTCCCAAAGTATACCCTATGAACATTGAATAACCGACTCGTGTATGTGAAGGGTTTTAGCTCTTCCCATCCAGAATGCCGGACTACCATGCTCCTCTCCTCTCCAGTAACTCATCCTCGGGGAGTCAGGTATTTCCTTCTAAGGTCTGTCGTGTTGTGTTCACAATCGAAATGGGGGAGAAGTTAGAAGAAAGAGAAAAGAACTGGAGGGGGTGGTAGTGTAGTCACCTCTCCTTGTGAAGATGGCCAGTGTAGCCAAGTCTCCACCAAGATCTGCAGGTTTCTTGGAGCTTGGACCTTTTTGGTCGAATTTTTATTTGGTAGACTGCTTCTTTGTATTTGGAATTTTTGGTGGTTCTGCTTGGATTTGTTTTGCCCCTACGGATATAGCATCTTTTTATTCCGTACATTTTTTGGGGTCTTAGAAAAAATTGTGCCCAGCCGTCCATCCCTTTTCCGAAGCTTTATTTCAACCCGTACTCCGGTCTTTAGATTTCCACGCTACCAGAAAAGAGACTCGCATAGTCTTCCAACATCCCGTATGGGTTGAGCTAAGTGCATAGTGCGAGAGTACAAATTAATTCCCTATTCCAGAGTTGTACCCAGAATGAAGAGATCAGGTTAGACACTAAGAGTCAAATGCTGCACATTGTCATGTGAAACTTAAAGAATTAAGTCAAAAGACCTGAAGCTCTTAAAATCCTATTTCTCGGTGAAGTTCCTCTGAAAATTAGGTGGATTAAGGGCAAGTTCAGACCACTCTCGGTTTCGGCTCACAATTTGGTTCAGAACCCAATGACTTTTCACAAATGCAAATGCATGTGATGTTGGATGAAGTGCAAGTGTGTGAAATGCAAAAAAAAATTTATATTTTTTTTCATTTTTGATATTTTATGCAAGGGATTTTTTATGGAATAAGAAGCCTTCTCTTTTTTTTCTTTCTTTTTCTTTTTTTTTTCAAAAAATTTGGACAGGTCAGTGTTAGTGGTAAAACTCTTCTATTTATTATTTTTTTTCAAGTTAGTACCCACCCCGTAAATACATATAGACTTACGTGAAAGTACGAGATATGGGTAAAATATATACAAAGTATATATACAGACCCCCCTATACTTAGCGAGTGATGTGTCCTCAGAGCACAAGAAGCGTAAAGAAGACATAGCTCGGGCTAAGCGTAAGGGAGTGAAAAAAAACAAAAAGAAAAATGAAGCGGTCTGGATATGTGAATGAAGAGAGTATATACAGGTGGATGTTGGTTCCCCCTATACTTAGGCTCTTGACAGCCCAAGTATGGAAGAAGGATGGAAATGGAACGATTAGGAGTCAGGAGAAGAATGATATATACAGATGGCATCGGTCCCCCCCTATACTTAGGCCTTGGCCTAAGTAAAGGAAGAAGCTGTACAAGGAGACCGATGTGGTCGGGAGGGAGGGTGGGAATGATCAGATAGATTTTCAATGTCCTCGCTCTATGTGAAATAGATGACCTCGACTTGAACTGTCTGTTCTTTGGGTGATTCAATATATGGCTTCAGCATTTGTCCATTTACTGAGAACGTTGTGCATTATCTTTGAGTTCGGCAATATCTACGCTTCCATTGGTATGCACATCGATGACAATGTAGGGACCCATCCATTTTGATTTAAGTTTCCCATGAAAAATCTTCAACCGAGCATTAAACAACCACACTTTCTGTCCAGGGACAAAGGTCTTCTCTCGAATGTGTCTATCATGCCATCTCTTGACCTTGTCCTTATAAATCACACTGTTGTCATATGCCCGATTTCGGATTTCAATTAGCTCATTCAGATTTAAGTCTCGACATAGTTTCCCAAGGTGACAACTCCAATTCATCTTTTTGATCGCCCATTCAGATTTGTGAATCAATTCTGCAGGAAGATGACATGGCTTGCCATAGATCATCCTAAAAGGTGAAGTACCGAGTGGAGTCTTATAGGCTGTCCTATAGGCCCATAGAACTTGGTCCAACAGTTTCGACCAATTCTTCCTATCGAGACGAACCAACTTCTGGAGAATGCTCTTCACCTCTCTATTAGAAACCTCTGCCATGCCATTAGATTGTGGATGATATGGGTTGGCTATTCTATGCTCAAATTTGTACTCCTTAGCCAAAGATCTCATCTCCCTGTTCACGAAGTGACTACCTCCATCAAAAATCAATACTTTTGGTATCCCGAACCTCGCAATGATGTTATCTTTGATAAACTTACAGACGGCTTTGCTATCTGCGGTTCAGGTTGGAATAGCCTCTACCCATCTTGATAAATAATCCACCGCTAACAAGATGTACTCAAATCCATTGCTGTTGGGAAAGGGACCCATAAAATCAATCCCCCATGCATCAAAAACATCACAGAAAATCATTGGTTGCATGGGCATTTCATCTCTATATCTCATAGTCCCTCCCATTCTTTGACAAATTGGGCATGACCGTACAAATTCATTAGCATCCTGAAATAAGGTTCGCCAGTAAAATCCACATTGGAGTACCTTGTGCGCGGTTCTTTTTCCCGAATGGTGTCCTCCAGCCTCGAGAGAATGACAGTGTGTGAGGACACTCTGATATTCCTCCTGAGGAATACATCTTCTCCAGACACAATCCGGTCCTTCATAGAAAAGGAAAGGATCGTCCCAATGGTATTTTCTCGAATCTGACTTTAATCGATCAATCATTTTTTTGGTCCAACCATAGGGAACTTTCTAGGAGACAAGATAGTTCACTATGTCGGAATATCATGGGGTTGAATCAATGACGCAAACTGATTCGTCTGGAAAAGTCTCCTTGATTGGTCCAATATCAGGATTATCGTTTTGCTCTATTCGGGAAAGGTGATCAGCAACAACATTCTTTATTCCAGGTTTATCCTTTATCTCCAAATTAAATTCCTGGATTAGCAAGATCCATCTCAAGAATCGTGCCTTGGCATCTTTCTTGTCCATGAGATATCTGATGGCCGTGTGATCTGTGAAAATAGTCACCTTGGAGCCCAATATGTATGATCTAAATTTTTCAAGGGTCCAAACAACTGCGAGCATCTCCTTTTCAGTTACTGTGTAATTTCTCTGTGCAGGATCCAACACTTTGCTCGCATAGTGAATCGCATAAGGGATTCCATCTCTTCTTTGTCCAAGTACTGCTCCGACCGTAAAATCCGATGCATCAGTCATGATCTCGAAGGGAAGAAAACCAGTCGGGCGCTTGTAATATCGGCGATTCACAAATTTTCTTTTTCAGAAGCTCGAAAGGCCTCTAGACACATGTGATTTACAATAAACTCGGTGTCTTTGCCTAAGAGCTCAGTCAGTGGTCGGGCGATCTTTGAAAAATCAGGTATGAATCTTCGATAGAATCCAACATGCCCTAAGAAAGACCTCACTGACTTGACGTTGGTTGGTGGCTCAAGTTTCTTGATCACATCCACCTTGGCAGGGTCGACCTCCATTCCCTTTTTGGAGATGACATGCCCCAACACGATACCCTCAGTCACCATAAAGTGACTTTTCTCTCAGGAGAGTACCAAATTAACCTCCTTGCATATCTGAAGGACCCGGTCCAAGTATGCTAAACATGTATCAAAAGAATCACCATGAACCGAGAAGTCATCCATGAAGACCTCCAGGAAATCACCAACCATTTCCGCAAATATGGCAATCATGCACCGCTGAAATGTGCCTGGGGCATTACATAGCCTGAATGGCATGCGCTTGAATGCGTAAGTACCGAAGGGATGTAAAAGTGGTCTTTTCCTGATCCTCAGGAGTGATAGCTACTTGATTGTAGCCTGAGTACCCGTCAAGAAAACAGAAGAATGTTTTCCCTGCAAGTCTCTCCAAGATTTGATCAATAAATGGCAGTGGAAAGTAATCTTTCTTGGTCGCAGCATTCAGGCGCCTGTAATCGACACAGACACACCACGATGTGGGTACTCGGGTCGCGATCTCTACCCCTCCTCGTTGGTGACCATCTGGATTCCCGACTTCTTTGGGACGACATGAAGGGGGGGCACCCACTTGGAGTCAGAAATGGGGTATATGAATCCTGCTTTGCACTATTTTTCTATTTCTTTCTTCACTACTTCCCGAAGATTGGGGTTTAATCTTCTTTGAAATTCACGGGAAGGCCTTGCATTATCTTCAACATAAATTTGGTGTGAGCAGAGAGCGGGGTTTATTCCCACGAGATCCGACACGGTCCAACCGATGGCTTTTCGATTTCGCTCAAGGACTTCGAGTAGTCTAGACTCCTGATCTAGTGTCAAGGATGAGCTAATGATCACAGGAAATTTCTCTTTGGGCCCATTGAGAAATGCATATTTCAGTGTGGGGGGTAATGGTTTCAGCTCGGGTAATTCAGAATCATCAATCAAGTCTGGCTGAATTATCTTTGTATCTGATTCAGTGTCGGTTGGTGGTGAGTCACTGTGTGAGATGTTGGCTACCAATTCAGAAGTCAGATGGGTCGGATCGCTAGAGTAGAATGGTAATTCGGCCAGAGCCGCGTCCGATTCGTCATTGATTTTTCTTGACACATCTGAAAGGCTTTCTGTGTCATTAATGGGGAAGTAGTCTGAGTGTTTTGAGATGTTTGGAAATATCTCGCAAAATGCATTGTGCATCATTTCTTCTTCCGAGGAAGTGCTTTCAGTCTGTATGTCTGGAAGTTGGTCCCATAGCCCAGTGGTTCGGAGGAGATTGCATTCAGATGTTTCGGCCTCTTCAGTTGTGGACTTGGAGTCTGGTCTTTGCCACTTTGTCTGCTTCATCTCCAAGTCTACTTCCCCTCCTGGAGATCGGAATTTCATCATGTCAGAACCGTAATCAAATACAGCCTTGGCGGTTCTTAAGAATGGTCTTCCAAGAATGATTTGTGATTCCTTCCAATGGTTTGGGGTTTCCATATCAAGGACAGTGAAGTCCACTTTGTATTCTGTACCCTCGATAACGATGATGACATTCTTTACTTCTCCCTTAGGTCTTTTGGTGGATTTATCAGCAAATTGGAGTAGAGATGATGATTTCTTGAGAGGGCCTAACTCCAATCTATAGTATAGGGCTAAGGGTAGAAGATTTATGGAAGAACCATTGTCGAGGAGTGTGCGTGTGAACACAATGCCGCCAATGCGACTCTCCACATAATGGGCGCCCAGATCCCTTTTCTTTCTTGGCAGGTGCTGGTTCTTGACACATTTAGTGGTGGCAACTGTCAAGATATGCGTCTCCACAAATTGACTTGTTCTCTTTGTACGAGTCCTAGTGGGAGTGCATTTTGCCTTTAAATATTTCTGAAAAGCAGGATTATTGGCCACATAATGGTCAAAGGGTACTTTGACTGTGATGTTTTGCTGGCAGAATTTTTCCATTACTGGATCATCCTGAATTTTTTTCTTTTGTTTTCCTTTCTTGAGGGCATGGGGGAAGGAATGGAAGCACTTGAGATAGGGGATAGAAGGTCAGAATCATAAATACGAGCATCTTTATTAGACTTGGAGTTTTTATTAAAATCATCAGATTTTTGATAATAATCAAAATCAGGTTGCTGAAAAGATGACAAAGGTATTTTTGCAGCAACTAGAGGTTCAAGGTCCTCTGCAGACTCCATAGATGCTTTCCCTTTCTCTGGTGCTGGGATCTTCAGGCGTCTTTCTTCATCCTCCTCGGACGCATCCTCTGGTTGATCCTCCGAGTCTTCATGAACCGATTCCCAAGTTCGATCAGGTACGGCTACGGTCCTTCCGCTCCTGAGTGATATGGCATGTATATTGTCAAACGAAAGGTTCTCATGTTCAGATGTGAAAAATCCGAATAGTATACCTGGCCATTGTGTTGAGATGATTGAGATCGGTTCAAGCTATTGGGGTTAGCTTGAACTTGGGCGGGAATGGTTGTAGTGGGCACAGTCTGCTCATCCTTCCATCGGGATAGACGATTAACATCCACCCGCAGGTCATATAGCTCACTTCGGAAGCTGCGAAGTTCTTCCAGCATCTGTCTCTGGATATCAACAGGTTCTTCCGGAGGATTGGATGATTGAGTCGAAGGTCTGGGAGCTTGGTGTTGCTGACGGTATTGCTGAGATTGGTTCGGGCGATTGTAGGACTGCTGCTGTTTCGGGTGCTGGGAAGTTGAAATGCTTTGAGGGTACTGAGGAGGCTGAGGGAATGCGGCATTATAAAATGTGGGGGAGCGTTGATAAGGCTGGCGTTCCCCCATACAACCCTGTCGGGTAGTGTCCTGTGTGTACCAGATGTCGTTTATTTCGAAGGTCAGGGGCGGGGCTTCTTGGAGTGTCTCGGCCTGTGGGGGTGGTTGCTGAGAAGCTTGGGCATAGGATTGGTCCTGTACCCATGACTGTTGTTGTTCTGGTCCTAGCTGCTCCTGGACATGGTGCACATGGTAGACCGGAACCGTTGGTGCAATAGGTACCCCTATCTTGGACATTTTAGTAGTGAGCTCCTCCATCTGTTTTGGGAACTGGGAGATCCGGTTGTCGATGTCACTTACTCTCTTGTCCACTATTGTTATTTTGTCGGCTATGAAATGCATGTTTGGAATCAAGTCCTCCGCAATTTCGGCCACCGTCTGTTTTCCGCCTTTGGCTTGAAGGGTGTTGAGGGAATCAGTGTAGGCTCTACTGGCAAGCTGAGAGCGGCTTGTTTCTGCCATCTGCTCCAGTATTTTCCAGACGGTCTCAGCCCCACGTGATACATAATTCCCTCCGCAGGCAGCGCTAACTAATCCTTGAGTCTCGTGATTGAGGCCAGAGTAGAGAGACTGGACTAGGATGTTATTGTCCAAGTCATGGCAAGGACATTTCTGTAGTAGATCATTGAATCGGTCCCATGCCTCACAGAGTAGTTCATTGGGCATCTGAGAGAAACTGGTGATGCGGGTCCTCATTTGATTTGTCCGACTCAAGGGGTAGAATTTCTTCAAAAATAGGTTTTTGAACCTCTCATAAGTAGTCACAGTCACCCCCAAGTTCTTCACCCAGTAGTCTGCCTTCCCTTTCAAGGCGAAAGGTAGTGCAGTGAGACGAATGTAGTCTTGGCTGACTTGTGGGTGCCTCAGATTGGAACATATCAACTCCAGGTCCCGCAAGAATTCATATGGCTCCTCAGTCGTATTACCATGGAATTGGGGTAATTGACTGATAAAATGTGGCTTCAGTTCATAGTGGATCGCCGGTTGTGGTGACTGTAAATAGTTCCACACTTGATACTGTCCAGGGTTGTAGGCGGCTTCCATTGGCACTTCCTCCCCAGCATTCAACTGCTCAAGTTGTGTCCTTAGTAACTGTTGTTGCTGCTCAGATGTAGCCAATCTTGCTAGGATCATTTGAATGGCGTCATCATTTGTTTCATCTTCAGGGTCTTTTTTGGAAGCCATCTTGGGGGCATCTCTTCTTCTTCACCTTCAGAATATAAAGGGTTCGAGTTAATAGATTGGAAAGAATTGATGTAATAGTTGTCCTCGATTTTTGGTGATAGAGAGACAGTTTGGGTCTGTCCTCCTTCTAGGAAGAAGAAGGAATCGTAGGAATAGAGTTCTTGGGTATGGTTTCCCGGAGGCCAAGCAGGTCCAGAGTAAGAGTTTCTCTGGTCTTTTGAGATTGGAGAGTTTTTGGTAGAGAAAGAATGGTTCGCGGAGTTTGAACAAGAATTACCACAATCTTCCATTCTCGAGGTCAACAAGAGGTTTGCGGTTTATGATGGAGGCACAGATGTGCAGTATTCGCTGGTGACTTTTTTTTCTACGCACAAACCAAACACAATACAAAGGTTGTTTCACCAACTCAACTCAAAGTGAAGACCGTGAGGGTTCAGTCAATTATCTTGTCAATTTTAGAGTTCGGTGATAATGCAATGTATCAGAGCGTTTAAAGCGAGCTGTTTAGGAACCCAATACTCTCAGGAGACTGGCCTATCCCAAGATAGTAGTCTGAAAAGAGTTAAGGTGTGGCTCTATCCTAGTGTGCGGGTCGCTCTCTCGCTCAAGCAAACCAAACAATGACGGGGTTTTTCTCCCGCAAAAATTCTTGATTTTATGGGTTCTTAAGATCGGCTATATTTAGCAGTCCCAATTTTAATTAAATGATCACTGAGAAATTTAGATGAGCACAAATACACGTCTACCGTCCAGTCCCAATTTCCTTTAGATTGATGTGATAAAACAAGGGGGAGAAAGTCGGGAAAAGCCGATGCACGCGGAAAACTATGATGAATGCTCAGCTAGAAGACTTACAGTGCCTCCTCGCAATCTCCATGTGGGATGCTAGACAGAATTTAAAAATTAATCTATATGCGTGCAAGCAAATAAAAACCGTACCTAAACAGAAAGTTCTATTAGCGGGAAGAATTGAGTTAAATTTGGCTAAGTTGAACGATCTATGTGCGTCTTGATAGTGCAGTGTGGCTTAAGATCCTACGAGCACAATCAAAAAAGTAAAAAAATGCTCTAAGAGCCGTATGTGCAGGTCTATCCTAATCGCCACTCAAGTCGGGCCCCACCCTCACCGGAGAGTGAAACAGGCCACGACACACCACAGAAGAGTTCAAGGTCTTTTTTACATGCGCGAGAGTCCAAACGGACACCGCTGTAAAAGAGCAAAAATGGAAATTTACAGAAATTAAAAACCCAGACTCTACGCTCTCTTACGACTCGACTCGATCTTAAATTAATTTGCGGCTTTCTCGGATGTCGGTGAAGATGCGTCGGTTTCTTGAAAAACCCCTCCACGTACGCCGGGTACCTCGCAAGAAAAATAAGAGAGATATGTGTAAGAGAGTGACTCAGAAAATAGATCAAGCGAATAAATGCTGAAAAATAAATGCTGGAAATAAAATGGTATTCACAATGAAGAATTCGGGGGTCAGACTACCCGAATACGGAAAACCGAGCGAAAAATTTTCAAAACACAAAACTAAGTCGTTTGCCTCCCCGGCAACGGCGCCATCTGACGAGCCCGAAAATGCCGGGTTAAGAAGTTGTTTTTATCGTGAAGTGCGTAAAATTATGTGTGTTGTTCGTTGTAGGCGACGATCGGAAACAGTCAAGAAATAACCACAAATTTTTGATCAATTTTAATCTGGTGGTTTTTATGTTTATTTTACTTGGGCAAGTCCCAAGGTCGATCACAAGGAGGCAAAGGAACAACCTAGAGTTGTGTCTATCCAACTTTTAGTTCGGTTTTTAAGGCGGTCTTTTTTTTGGAATTTTTCAATGCAATAGAGGGTGCAATATGCAAATCCGGCCTACTTTATGGACTAAAATGTAAATTACGTTCAAATGATGTCCGAAAAAATACGAAACTTGGCCGAGATGTAAAATATGATGAAATAAGTGCACTGTAATTTTTTTGGAATTTTCTAATGCAATATGAATTTTTTTTATTTTTAAATGCAAACAGAATGATTTTCAATACTTAATTATAATAAATAATAAACCTAATTATTTTCGAGAGATAAAATTATCTAAGAGCTATCACTAAGTGATGGATCTCAGAAAAATCCTAAATCTCGAAAACGTGGGGTCTAATACCTATTAAAAATTAAACAATAAAATATGCAAAATGATTTTTAGAGAGCAAATTATGCATGCAAATGCAAAGATTTTTGGACACAATGTCAATCAAATTATCTCTACACTATGTGATTTTTGGGGAATTTTTAGAGTCACGGTTAATTAAATAGAAATTTCAGAGCATAATATGGGCAAAATATGCAAGTTTCCACAGAACCTTTATTTATTAATTAACCATCAATCATGAAAATAGTCACAATATGTCCAGATGTCGAGAATCAAGTGAGGAACATCATGCAATTTTTAGATAAATAAAATGATGTCTAGAAGAGGTCTATGATGGATGACAAAGACAGGGGTACAGATGCAATTTAAGTAAATAAATAAAATTAAAAATGCAGAATAGGGACCTATTTGATATTACCTATAACTCGGGGGTGGGGTTCTGCAAATGTTCCAGAGAGGCACGTGCCCTGCACGTGCCTCTGGTTGGCTGGGTTCAAGCGCGAATAAGTGGAAACTCCGGCGTGCTCTTGCAATTTACCCAAGGTCACGTGTGCAACACGTGATCTGGGCTGACGTCAGCCTGACGTTCCCCACGCACGTGCGTGGCACATGCTGGGGCCTCGGGCTCCGAGCCCGGCGGCGAGATAACTAAGGCGAGGCGGAACTGGCGGAGGTGAGCCGCGGCTGAGGCGAGGTCGGCGGAGGCGTTGCCGTGCGCGGCCGACACACGGCCGTGGGCCGTCGATGACGCGGGGCGGAGTTCTGGCAGCGAGAGCGGCGGAGCGGGGCTCCGGTGGCAGTGAAGATGAAGGACGGTGGAGGCGTCGCGGTCAGGCGAAGGGAAGACGAAGCTGCTGGAAGCGTGGCGGAGGAGAAGGCGTTGTCGATGTTTGCGAAGCGGAGAGGAGTTGGTGGGCGAAGTCGGAGGAGCGGGCCCGGTGAGCGTAGGCGAGGACCGCTCCAGGCGGAGGATGGTGGAGTTGCGGCCGGAACAGAGAGAGAGAGAGAGAGAGAGATAGATAGAGAGAGAGATAACCTGAGGAGGGCTCGACGGTGTTGGGAGTGGCCGGAGCGAGCAGCGACGGCGAGGTGGCACTGCGACGAGGAGGGTCTTCCTCGGATCTCGCCGACCGTGGCTGTCACGACCTGCGGCGATGAACGGAGGATGGCGATGAAGGTGGTCGAGGCATTCCTTAAATAGGGTTGCGGTGGATCGAGCTCGGCGATGGGGGTAGTTGGCGAGATCGACGAGGATAAGGGCGGCGCGACGGTTGGGGAAGAGGTTTGGCCGGTGGAGGTTTCGGAGGAAGTTGGGAGGATGACGACGGCCAACGGCCGTTCGATCGGCCGAGATCGAACGGCCGCGATCTAGACACGTGGCAAGGGGTTAAGGGGAGAGCGGGCGCACGTGCAGGGCACGTGCGGCGGTGACACGTGCGCTGCACGTGCGTGGTATTTAATTTTTTTTTATAAAAACGAGTAATAAAGGAGCCCAAAAACCGCTGACACGTGGCGGCCTCTGGGGCTGCCACGTGTCAGCACCAAAAAAATCGAAAGAAAAACCTTTTGTAAAATCAATAAAAAATAGCAAATGACCTCTGATCGAAAAAGTTCCTTCACGAAAAATGTTCGTCTCGATGAGATCTACAACTTTCATGAAGACATCAAAGCGAAATTCGGTCAAATGTAAAAAGTGAATTTTTGGGGTATCCCATGTACATAGAATACCTTGATTTTTAGGTTTTCTAATTTTTTTATCATTTTTAAAACAAGATAAAAATCCGGAAAAATACGGAAAACTCAAAGATAAATAAAAGAGACCTTAATCTAATTTTTTTTATTTTTAATGATAAAGAAAATATTTACATAAAATATAGGTCAGAAAAGCCGCGAAAATATACAATGTACAAAAGAGGCCCAAAACCCAACTTTCACATACGAGCTCCGATTCACTTGAACTTGGTCTTGTTTTGAAGATAATTGAATGTACATTAGTTCAAAAGTGAGTAGGATCAAATCGGACACTAGATGGGGAAGATATGTGGCTTTTAGTCCGAAAATCCTGAAACTAGGGTTTGGGTTTTTGGTCCACTTATTTGAGTTAGTGATTTTTTTGTATTTTTTCATTTATTCTTGTAAGTGATATGTACACAGTGGAGGCGGGTTTGTGGCATTCGGAGTTAGCATGGAGGAGTTAAAAATATGGGAAGTTAGGCTATTTACAGGTCATTTTTGGCTTGGATTTTTGGCTTCTTATTTGATGCAGAATTTAATGCTAAAATGCAATTCTTAGGATATCATGCACAAATGCTAATTATGCGAAATAGATGCAGATATGCTGTTGATTTTTAGGGAATTGAGCTTAATAAATGAGATTTAGAGTGATGAATCCGAGATTCATCAGACCTCCACGGCCAGACCTGACCACACTTCTTCCACTCGCCCGTCTACGCCTTCACATCATAGGACCACCATGGCCGAACCTAGCCATACTACTTCCACTGATCAGTTCATGCCTTTACGATTTTATTCCACTAAGGGCCTTCACTCTTTCGACCCTGATCGGCTTCCGTCCACTGTAGACCCCGATGTCGACCTGTACCACACTAGATCTATCCCTCAGCGGTCTCGCAAGAATGTTAGCTTTCTGCCTTCTTGATCCTATGTATATCCATCTCTGTTGTATATTCCCTTGTGTACCTCTGTCTATCTCTCGTATTGCTCGTCCACCCATTCTCGTGTTTGCCTTGCTTAGGGCGTATTTTGTCCTAAGTATAGGGGAGTGGACGAGCCGAGTGTTCATTGTTCCGTTTCATCACTCATGTTGTTGCCTATACTTAGGGCTTCTTGTACCCTAATTATAGGGGGAGTGATGCGTACATTCTTCTCTATCTTATTCCATCTGTTGATATCTTTTCTTCTTTTCTTCTTTTCCTCTTCTATATCCTGTATCTATCAAAAAGGTGCCACCCCTTGTTGTCAGTTTTCTGTACTTAGGATGTACTTTGTCCTAAGTATAGGGGGTGCGTACCTCGAGTGTTCTATTTTTCGATCCTCTCCATTGTCTCCTCTTCTTGTCTATACTTAGGGATATCTTACCCTAAGTATAGGGGGAGACAATCTGAGTACGATCTGTTCATTCCCACCCTTGACCCTCCCTACGTTGTGTACAGTCTGCTATACTTCGGATTATTTGATCCTAAGTATAGGGGGACGGTCGACTCTCATTCATTGATTCATTCATTTATTCTTTAGACTTGCCTATACTCAGTACGAGTTATGCCTTCTCTTTTCTCTCCGATCTATGAGGACATTGCTCAAGCTAAGTATAGGGGGGTCGTATATACCGTGTATATACTTTAGCCATAACTCGTACTTTCGTATTTTCTTAATAATATGGCTAATCATTCTTTAAAATTCATTAAAAATCTTTAATAAAAAGGTGTTCTGTTCCTCAAATTCTTTGTGTATTTACTGATTAATAAATCAGGTGAAAATGTTTTTTGCAGAATGTTTGAAAAATAGTTTGAAAATCTTTGTGAACATTTATTGAAAGCTATTTTGAAAATATTTTGTTACAATGTTTTCAACCTGTGAAAAATGTGTTTTGTAAAATTTCTTTTCTTTGTGTGAAATAAAATGTTTGAAAAATGATTTGCAAATGGTTTGAAGAATGGTTGCAAAAATATTTTGAAAATCTATTTATATTGTTTGAAAAGCCTTTGCAAAATGATTTTCAAATGCGTGTACTTGTTTGAAAATGTTTGTAAAAATTATTTTGGACTATAGTTTTCAAAAATTGTGTGAAAAGTTTGTGTCAAATAAGTTTGAGGAATACATACATCTCACCAAAATCCACTTTATATATACGTATAAAATTGATCACTTACCCTGTAAATTCTTAAAATCCACTTCTTGTATACACAAGATGCACTCCCGTGTACATATTTTCACCTAGTTTTCAGCCAAAACCTTTTTATTTTCAAAAATCCCAAAACATTTGCAAAATTAAAATCCAAAAACATTTGAAAAACTTTTTGAAAAATCTAAAAAAATGCATATGCATCATCATCATCATCTTTTCAAAAATCCATAAAAAGTTCAAAATCTTTTCTGCATCACATTGCATAGCATGAGCATTTTTCGGATTGAGTTTGATAGTTGAATGAGTATAAGTAAAATCCGAAGATTGGAGCTTGGTTGGACCTTAAATCTACCTAATTAATAGGAACCTTATAGGAACTGGGATTGAGGTACTTCAGGTCTAGTTGACTTAATTCTTTGAGGATCACGAGGCTTAGTTCAATGGATTCTTGACTGCCTAAGTAGAGTATTTTGGAGCACACGCACGACTCTTGTTGATAATGACCTAACTTGGACACTTGCACCTTTCACATGGCTCAACTCAGTTGGAGTGGTGAGGAGGTTGGATTTGCCGGTATGAGACGCACACAGGTGGAAACACTTGTCCTCCTCTAGGGAGGGAAGTGCGCCCCAACCCGTCCAGTAGTGATGAGTTTCGAGGATAGGAGATCGTGGGTTGCAATAAAGCTTCAAAAGAGGGATAGTCTACTTGCTCAAGAGGAAAAAGTCCCTATGTAAATGCTGCTGTATATAGTATTCAAAAAAATGCAAAAGCAAAAACTCCAAAAAAGTGGACAGACCAGTACAAAAATAAAAAATGCCTGCCGGAGTGTACATATGTTGTAAAGTCAAATAAGCAAGCTTGAGCTTCAAAGTCAAATCATGTGAGCCTGCAGCTGGGTGACTTGACTACACTGGTCTAGAATCCTAAGATAGGTAGCTACACTGGCTACCGTCCATTCTTCTCTTCACCCCCTCCTCTTGAGCTGGTTGTCACTTGAACTTAGAAGGGAATACCCTGCTCCTTAAGGATGAGTTGTTGGATTGGGGAATCATTGGGTTGTAATATCAAAGAAGTCAGTCTCTTTGTCATTTCAGTTGAGGAGAGCCACCATCACTTACACTGTACGAGTCAGATTCATAGTCATAAGAGTTTGGGTATGAGTTGAAGTATTTCTGACCTGGCTATTGAGGAGACTTGGACAGAGTTTTGGGATTCTCAGGGACTGTTGGATTTCAAATTCGGTTCTCACTAAGGTTCCGCCCGCACTAAAATTCCAAAAGTCCGACTTAAGCTCCAAACTTTGATTTTGTGAAGATAAGTTTGATAATTAAACTAAATCCAAGTTCTTCTTTTTCTTTTCTTTCTTTTTCTTTTTGCACTTATTGCATAAGTGTTTGCTAGGGACTAGCAAAGGTAAAGTATAGGGGGATGATGAATCCACATTTTATCATCTTTATTCTATCATTTTGGCATCAAAAACCCTAGCAAATGCCTGTAAATAGCATTAAATACATCATATTAGCATTCATGCATGTACCTGTAAATAGTGTATAAAATATTGTAATTAAAGCCAAAACTAAAGAATAAATAAAAGAAAATAAGGGCCAGATACAGTCAAAATACAATACTTTTTAATTCATTCTTTATTCATTTTGGGACCTATTTTTGGTTCCACTTTTTATACCTCAAATAAAGAAACTTTGTACATGAAAGTTTTAGATAATTTAATAAAGAAAAATACAAAATTTATTTCACTGAAAAATAATGTACAGATAAAAAGTTGTGGTCTTAATAAGATTCTAAAACTCCAACTTCCCAGACTCGTATCTTACAAATAAAAACTCGAAATTACCAAACTCACCTTTAATTGTATATAGAATAAAATAATCTATTTAATGGAGGTGGTTTCGTATTTTTCGGAGTTACGTTTTGAAAGTTGAGTTTTGGACCCTTGTAGTATACTTGTACAGATTAAAATATTCAATCTATTATTTATTCATTATTTTTGTATTCTTATATTTTTATAATGTAGCAAATATTATTTATAATTTATGTGAACACTAAAATCAGAATAAAAACTTAAATAAAACTCAAATAAAAATACATGTATATAAGGTACATAGATATACTACATATACCTATACCTATATAAAATATACTTCTATTTTATAAAATATACAAAACATATTAGAAAAATAAAATAAAAATATAATTACATGTATAAAAGTATTCTATAATTTTATAAAATAATAAATAGATTTAAAGACATTAAAAAGACCAAAATAAAAAAAATTAATAACATATATAGATATTATACCTATAAAGGGGCATAAAAGGAAACTTGTAAAAATATACTTCATAAAAATAATTAAAAATCACCATAAAATACTAAATAAAATAATAAACTTTTTTTGTTAAATAACCCAGATTAAATAAATCGTTTTCTATTTTTAAATTATTTTTCAAGGAATTTCCAGGAGGTTTTTCCTGGTTGGTCCACGTGGACCAACCAGGTGGTCTGGCTCGTTGACCGAGGTCAACGACCTGACCTACCTCCCTTAGCCTCTGCCAACCTCGTTTTTCGCCCGCTTTTGCATATTTATCGAGGCCGCATCTTACATCCTTTCACGATACTCTCTTCTGCAACTTTGCTCCCCTATGACCCAGCTTGCTCGCACATTGATTTTTTCGGGCATTGGAGCGCTGCTCCTCCCGTTGCGCTTTGATCTTTTCGCCCACTCAACCACCCTTCAAAACCGAGCTTCCTCCTTCCTCCTTAGTTTGGAACCATTTTTTGGCCGAAACCAAAACCTCCGAGCACCCGTCGTGTGTCCTCGGTGACAAAGGGTTGACCCAGCATCTTCGTCGAGGTGTGGCTAAGGTCGGAAATGTCTTCCACCACCTCCGGCCACGCTTGGACGTCGAGGTCTTTCTCCTGGTTTTCCCGACCAGTTGAGGTGTTTTTATCCGCTTTCTTCGTTTTTTTTTACTACCTATAGGATTAGGCCTTTCATCGATAGTGTTATTACGTAATTTCATCTGTGGTTTAAGCTTCAATACCATCCGCATATACACGCCGGAGTTCTGCTCCGACTTCCACCATCTCCCGCCTTATTACCCTCGTGTCTTCACTATTAGGACCCCAGGACCTTCTACTGTCGATATTGAGCTTTCTTTGCAGGTCCCAGGGTCGCGAGACTCCATCTGGGGGTCAAGATCTGGAAAGGAAGGCTCTTGAGAGCAGCTCCAGGCCGTCACGCCACGGTGGTTGTCCCATGCTCCTCGCGCGATTTTGAGGCCACCACTCCGTAGAGAAAGCTTCCAGGAGTCGTGCGGCCATTTTGCATCTTCAACGGTCATCGGAGTAGCAAGAACCGGCTGGAGAAACTTCACCACGCCGGAGTTCTTGTCCAGTTCATCCTCCATCGCTCTCCGCCGTCGATCTCGGTCGCATTCTTGGCGACGTACAGCCTCCGTTAGATCGTGATGTTCCAGCACCGTTCGATCTTCGCCAGGATCTAATCGCATGCGTCCGTTGCGAAGGGGTATCGGGCCGTATACGCGTGCCACATGGCATAAGTGACCGATCAGCCACCGTCCGATCCCGCAGGCGTGGGTAATTTTGCATTCATACCCCGCGAACTTTTGTATTTAATGTCTAATCTTCAAACTTTCATTTGCCGTATTAAGTTTTGTAAACTTTGCATCGACACCCCCGAAGTCTTACGATATTACATCTGGGTCCTCGCTCTGTCACATGTGCTACGCACGTGACGTGGCGATTTTGCAGGTCACCCCCGGGGTTTTGAGTATTTAGTTTTAATACTAGAACTGTCATAGGAGGTTATAATATTTTTGGCACATTTGCACTTAAGCCCTCGAATTTTGTAATAATTGTGAATTAGTCCTAACAGGCGCGCGTGCAGCGCTTGAGCGACTTAGGGATTTTTGCTACAAATCCCTTGCGGGTTGTGTGATTGTTTTTCGTCTAGAAAGTGTTTTCTTCAGTATCAAATTTTGTGTAAAAATTGCTATTAGGTCCCTGGAGATTTTGATATTTACGTATATGCCCCTGCTAGGTCTTCCATTTTTGTGTGCTTGACGTATTTATTTGGAGCATCATTTTAACTCGAAAAACTCCATAAAAATTAAATTAAGCTCCTGTTAGTTTGCATATTAACGCCATATTTTTATTTTTCGATTTTATTGCTTTTTACTAGTTATTAAAAATCAAAAACTTGCTTTTTGCCTACTGTCTAGCTTAGAAAATACCAAAAAAATATTAAAATACCTTAAAAAATCCAAAAAATTTTCCTACTGTTTATTTTAACCTATTTTAGTGTCAGTCCAAAAATCACTAAAAATCTCAAAATAAAAACCTTAAAAATTCGAAAATACCTCAAAACTTCTAAAAAATCTAAAAAATTGTAGAAAACCCTGAAAAATGCAAACTCAACTCCTGTAGATTCTATATTTAATTGTCTTTAGTTGAAAATTAGTTTGAGAAAATTTTGCAGCTGTTTGATATTTTTGACTCCTATTTTACCCCCCATCCAGTAGCTAATTCACTCTTTTGCTTTATTTAAGTGTTTAAAAATCTCAAAAATATTTTGAAAAATACCCAAAAATCACAAAAACAGTAGAAAATTATATAAATACTAAAAAGATTGTATTTCTGAATTTTTGGCTATTTTTGCATATTTTTATAAATATTTTATCACCCTTTTATTACATTGTTTTTATATTCCTATATTGAAAAAGAAAATATAAAAATATAAAATATAAAAAGCAAATACAAAACCAGTAAAAAGAAAACCAAAATACAAAATTAAAAAAATTAAAATTAAAATAAAAAAAATATAAAAATTAAAAACCCACAAAAACATTTGCATTGCATAGTGTAGACAACACTTCACGTTCACACACACACATCTGTTTGATCTACCCTCTTTGCTCCTTGTGTTCGAACTCTCTTCATACTAGCTTGCTATACATCTTTTATGTAGAGTTAAAAATAAATTTTAACTTCACATTACTTGTCATTGTTTGATATCTATAGTGTGGGTTAATTGTTGATTAAATACCACTTATTGTTGGTCACCGCAGCGACCTCGGTTGTCTTCGCTTTGTGTGAGACATACTACTTAGACCTTCGATAAGTTGTGTTTATCAACTGTATGAGAGAGATATGCATATTTTAAGGTTCATGATTTCAGAATTGGGTTGGGGTTTTATTGGTCAATTTTACAAGTTAGTATTTTTCGATATTTTTCTTTAATTAGTGTTAGTAATATATACACTATGGAGTTGATTTTATTGGATTTGGAGTTACTATAAAATATATACAAATAGGGTATTTTAGCTATTATACAGGTGAATATTTACAAGTGATATTGAGCTTCTTATTTAATGCAAATATGAATGCTAAAATGCAAATATTATTTACACATGCATGAGTGTTAATTATACAATATAAGTGGAAATATGCAGCTAATTACTCGGGAACAAAGCTCTATTTTCAACTTTTAGAGTGATGAATCGCATATTCATCAATGGTCAAAAGAAAGGTAGAAGACGAGGAGTTTGGAGATCGATCCGCAAAGTCCGGGTCGGGTTCTCGGGAATCGCCTCGAATTTATTGGCGAAGTTAAGTCTATGGAATCGATGTGGGTGTCGGCGGGATCCCGACGGAAACCATCCATGGATCGACTTCGCGAAGCAAGAGAGGATTGTATGTTGGAAGAAGGATACGATGGTCAACGAGGATTAAAGAGGAGTGCAAAACAGTAGAAAGGCTCGAACTGAGCGGATGTCAAAGGAGAATGATACAACAAAATCTGCGTACAGGCGCGGGAATTGATCTTTGAACCTTAATCTAGATCCATACAAACGCAATACAAGATTGGTTTCACCAACTCACGCTTTGTGGAGCCGTGAAGGTTCGGCTACTTATTATCTTTTCAATTTTAGAGTTGTTATTTCAGGAATATCTTTTAACAAGTCCTTAGCACGCTACCCCTATAGGAGAGAGAGTACTGCTAGAAAATTATCCCGTACTTGTCCTCCTCCTTTGTAACCTGTAGTCTGTACTTTTTGAGGTCCTTGTAACCCTTCCTGGATCCCTACTCAGCCAAAGAAATAGAGAGAGGAAGCCAATAGGTGAAACCAATACTTCGGTTCTCGCTTGGAATGGAATCACCCATGAGCGTGCAAGAACCTACTCGGACGCAAACCAATGAGACAGACACCCCCGTGAAGGCGTGGCCTATGCTCAGTACTTCAGACCATGTCGATGTTCCACACAAGGTAGGAACACCATCGCTTACAAGGTTCCTACTCGGTCACGTACAATAGAAGCGCCAATACTTCGGAAATCCAGGCAATACACAAGGCAGTTACAGACTGGGATTTGGGCTATATTCCTTATGGGATGTGCCTCACTCATGGGAGTGGGGTTTTGGTCCCCCTCCGAAGGTACCTGAAAACAATGAGGGCTTTATGAACCCGGTACAATGATAATCCATTACAAATTTTAATTAAGGTCAAAATTTATTTAGCAGACCCCTCGTTTTAGTTTTTTGGGTTTTCACTTTTTTTGAGTTTGTTTTCATACCAGCGCCTAACGTTTTTGTAGATTTTCATTTATGTCCTAGGTGCTCAAAATCAGAGGGAGATAGTGGAAAAGCCGTGCAAGTTGGTTCAATGATGCAAATCTCACCATTGAACCGAATGATGCATGCTGAGTTAGAAGACTTACAGTGCATCCCAGCTCTCTCCATGCGGTATGCAAAACAGAATTTTTAAACCTAACTACATGACGGTGTGCAAGCGACAAAATCGTCCTAAACATTAGCTGCTATTAATAGTGAAGAACCAATTAAGTTTGACTAAATCCATACGTAAGAGACTATAGGAACAAGCATTCTTATTAATGTGTGGACCTAGCTACCGAGTCAAGCAACCTATGTCTAGGGGCTCCATGCACACAAAACAACATAAAGAAAAGGCGAAAAGCTCAAAACTACGGGAAACAAAGAAAAGAAAGCGGGAAAACACAGAAAAGCCACGACGAGGCCCCCAGGTGAACAAACACCCGAGCACTGGACCTCGTTGTGAAGAGTAGAGTCCATATTATTACATGCCAAAATTGTCTCTCTCTCTCATAAAATTACATTTTTTAAAACCAGCTAAGCCTTCTTCATGCTTCCTTAGTGCTTGCTCCAGCTGATCAAACAAGCGTGACCCTCCTTCTTGCATGACGGACCCTCACATCAAAGTTGCAAGAAAAAGGGTATTAGCGCAAATAATCACAGACTGTAAACAAAGGCAATAAATATTTACAAGCAATGTCAGAAAAAGCAGTATGTATAGATATCAAGAAAGTGTATCTATTTACAACATCACTAGCTAAAGTAGGATACACTCACTGCTCTCCGGCAACGGCGCCATCTGATGAGAGGGATGAAATCAAGGGTCGTATTGATCCCCAAGGCGGATCAATAGTCGATGCGCTGAGCGCTCAATAAATCCCACTCAAGCAGCAATTAACCCACAATAAGAATAAATCAATTGAGTCCCAAAAATGTGAATTAAAATTTATTAATTCTACCATAATGATGTACAATGCGTAAGTATGTAGAGGTCAAAACCACAGAGAGCAAAAACTGGTAGCCTACAATTATTCATATACAAGCTAATCATGTATACACACAAGTCTTTTGTGGGTTTTTAATTTTTATATTTTTTATTTGACTTTTTTTATTTTATATTTTTGTAGTTTGATTTTTAATTTACTGATTTTGCATTTTCCTTTTATATTTTGTATTTTTGTATTTTCTTTTTATTTTAATAAAGATATAATATGTATATAATGAATCTATGTACACTAGAGATAAGAGAGAGATGAAAAATAAAAAAAGACTCAAAATACATGAAATAAAATATTTTTGTGCTTTTTATATTTTTCTAATGCTTTTGTGATTTTCTGGATTTTTACTAATTTTTTTGGTACTTTTAAATGCAAAAGTACTGAAAACAGTGAACAAAATATAAACCCGAAATTAAAATAAGGATAAAAAATATCAAACATCAACAAATTCCTCAAATTAATTTTAAATTAAAGATAATAAAATATACAAATTTGATAAGTACAGATTATATTTTTGGGATTTTTAAGGGATTTTTAATATTTTTATGAAGGTTTTTAGAGTTTTGCAATTTTTAGGAGTTTTGTTTTATATTTTTTGTGACTTTTGGTTGGAATATGAAAGACACTAAAAGACACAGGACGTGATTTTTTTAGAATTTTTAAAGGGGTATTAATATTTTTTTGGTATTTTATAATGCAGACAGTAACAAAAATGAATGTTTTTAAATTTTTATAAATATCAAAATGCAATAAAAGTGAAAACTAAAAAAATGTGTGAAACTAAAATACAACAGGAACTTATGATATTTTTTGGTGATTTTTGGGGTTTTATAGATGCGTGAAATAAATAGAGGAAACAAAAGAAATTCCAACCCTAGCATGGGTATTTTTGTAAATAAAATAAAGCCCACAGGGCTCTGTGCAAATTACCAAAACTTATGAACGTTAACATGAAGTTTCAGGACCAAATACGAATTTCAAAACCCGTCAGGGGGACCTTGAAATTTAACCTATCACGTGGGACTACATGTGACTCACACACGCAGGGACCAAAATGCAATTTCACAAAGTACAGGGGTCCATGTGCAAATTCCACAAAAATATAACACTGTAAATTTTATTTATTGGACTTTTTTGAAATACATATACATATAAGGGCTCCAGTGAAATTTTCCCAAACCCACATGGGAATACACGTGAGGTGTCGTGGATTGGACCTAAATGGGAATACAAGAAACCTAGGGGTCCTTTTTACAAAATATCCACTTTATTTTAAACGTTAAACATTATTTACAGGGTTAAACAATAAATACAAAGGTATAAATTACCCCTTATTAGGCCCTGGCGGACGGTGATGATGCAGTCACTTATCCACTTGGCGACCATCCATTGCTTGGAACCGGTTCGTGGTCGGACGTACGAGTAGATCTCATGGTGAGATCTGATGGCTCTGGTTCTCGACATCCGACGGCTGCTGCTACGTTTGGGATCTCCATCTTGATCGGACGGTGAGGGAGCAAGGTGGAAGAACAGGGATGAAGCTCGCGCACGGCGAGCTTAGATCGTGAATGGTCAGCGCCTCCGGCCTCCTCCTTCGCCTCTGAAGGTCTCTGCACATTCCTGGAAGATCACCGCATCTACTGATGGCTTCCTCTTGGCTCCTGGAGGTCCCAATCAATCAGGCGAGCTCGAGGAAGGGGGAAAGCTCCAGGAGCCTCTGCCTGGGATCAATCAAGCCCAAGAGGGCTCCTTTGAATTCAAGACATGCACAAGAAGATAAAGCAGCTCGAGGGCTTCACCCTCGACCTGGGGTTTGAAGATTTTGCGCAAAAATGAAGGGGGCGGCTTGGTTCCGACGAGCGGCGGAGGTGAAACCTCGATTCGCAAAGCCACGTGGGCTCCAGTTGATCTGGGGCGTGAGGAGATGGAGAACGCGATAGGGAACGAGATGGTTGCGATAAGGGGGTCGGAATCACTGGAAAGCTCGGGAGTCGTCGCTGGAGCAGAGGTCCGGCGAACTACGACTCAACCGATTCACGGCGATTTACTTAACTACAAATTAAACTAACTACGAGACAAAAATCTATCAAAGAAAGCAAGAAAAGGGCTCTAATACCTGGTGGGGACCAGAGAGCGTGGCGATCGCCGGAGCGCCACCGTGGGTGCAGCTCCCACCTCCTCCGACCGATTCAAGGTGCCAAAAGCCTCCTCTTGTCACAAGGAAGCCTCCAGGACCGAATACAAGGAAGGGAGAAGGGTAGAATTGACCAAATTTGCGAAGGAGGAGGAGCTGGGTTATTTATAAACCTTTCTGGGCACCCTTATTAACCGGCGATTATCGATTGATCTGGTATATGTACAAGTGATCCAAGGTGTTGGCTTGATTGTACAATGAACAGCGGACAACTCTTGTGGAGGAAGCAAGTGCGATCGATGGACGAGACACCCATGAAAATGCAAGAAAACCAGGGATTCAACAGGTCAGACGACTCAGAGCAGCAGATGGGACAGATGACTAGAGGTCAATAAAGGCCGCGCGCGAATTGGTCCACGTAGGCCGCCAAAGGACAAACAGAAGGTTTTATTTGAAAATAATTAATTTAAAATAGTAAGTGATTTTCTAACTTTTCGAGTATAAAATAAAAAATGTTTATTATTTTATGTAGTTTTTAATATGATTTTTATTTATTTTTTTGGCTTGATTTTTTTAGTAGTTAATTTTTATGAGTTTATTTATAGGTATATTCATCTATGTTTTGTGCATTTCTATTTTTACTTTGTATATATTATTTTATTATTTTATTTTCTTATTTTACATATTTATAACTTATTTTTGTGAGTATAAATATATTTTTATTTGATTTTTATGAGTTTATTTGCATATTTAAATAAATAGGTATATGTATTGTATGGGTATAGTTATAGGTATTTTGCCTATGTTTTATATACTATTTTTATTTTAATGTATTTTGTTGGTTTTTATTTTGGTTTTATATTTATAATATAATATATGTAATATTTACAAAATCATAAAAATATGAAAGAATAAAATAATTAAAGAATGTATTTCCCTTTTATTTATATACATATAGAACATAGGTATTTCATCTGTGTTTTGGCATAGTTTTATTTTATTCTCCTTTTTCTTTTAGGTTTAGTTCTAATTTTAATGTACACCTATGTTATAAATAATGTTTACAAAATTATAAAAATATGAATTTGTAAAAATAATAAGTAATGAATAAATTGAATATTTTAAGAGTAAAATGGGGTTGCCCCCAGGGAGTAGCCAACTTGGCTACTCCCACCCCTATTTTCCCCTCATTTTTTAATTTTTTTGGAAAATAAAAATTTGTATATTCATCATTATATCCCTCTCACATTCTATTAAAATCTCGTCAGAAACAGAGACTCCTAAGCCCTCCATCCAGACGTCATTTTTTTAACGATCGCAGGATTTTTTAAATCGACCATGTTTGGATGGAGGCCGTAGGAGTCTCTGTTTCTGACGAAATTTTAATAGAATGTGAGAGGGGTATAATGATGAATATACATATTTTTATTTTCCAAAAAAAATTAAAAATGAGGGGAAAATAGGGGTGGGAGTAGCCAAGTTGGCTACTCCCTGGGGGCAGCCCCATTTACCTCATATTTTAATCGGTATTATGTACAATAGGGGCCCAAAACCTATCTTCTGTATATTAACTCCAGAAAATATGAAACCACCTCCATTAAATAGATCTTGAAAAGTTATATGAAATTAGAGTTGCTATGTTTTGAATTTTTATTTGAAAGATATGAGTCTGTGAAGTTTGGTTTTTGGCTTTTTATTCTGGACATAAAATGTACATTGTATATTATTTTTGTACAAACTCAATTTTGTATTTTTATTTACATTATTATCTACAACTTTCATGTACAAAGTTTAATTATTATATGAATAAATAATGGATAATAGAATAGGTGTCAAAAATGCATAAATCAAGAATGAATAAATGAGGTATTTATCGTATTTTTGGCCCCTATCTCCCCCTACTTTATTCCTTGTCGACCAATTCCATTCTGGACTTGGTCTCGGTGTTAGGGTCATAAAATATTTTCGATATTTTATTTCTTTTTCTTTTCTTCTCTTTATTATATAATTTTGGCATTAAAAACCTTATTTTATATATAAATAAATTCAATAAATAATCGATGCTATGATGTATAAATTAATATTATTTACATGCATTAGCTAGGGTTTTCAAGGCCAAAAATGATAGAATAAAGGTGATGAAATGGAGATTCATCACCCACCTCACGCCACCTTGATCGACTGGAGGTGGTGTTGTCAACACCACCGGTCCGGAGCGCGAGAAAAAAAAGAGGCAAAAGGGGTTCAGAGGGTGTTCAAATAGAAATGGGGAAGTTGGGTATGTTTTGAATAGGATGGTGGACGGGCTCCAAAAGACGAGTTGTAGCAGACGGAGCAGCGATGCAATCCCCGAGGAGAGGTGTTGGCGTGTAAGGTCAATAGATGGGGAGAAAAAGTCGTCAAGGCAGCATCATGAAAGGATGAAAGATGCGGCCTTGAAAAATGGGAGAAGACGGCCAACAAACGCAATCTGACACAGAGCCATACCTCGGTCAGAGTGTTGAGCGATGTCAACTAAGGGAAGAATCATTTGGTTCACGTGGACCAACCAAAAAAAACCTTGGAAAAAGATTTGTAAATTCGTTTAAAAAAATAAATGATTTAATTAATCTTAGATTATTAAATGAAAATTCTTTATTGTTTTATAAATTATTTTATTATGATTTTTATTTATTTTTTGGAGATATAAAATTATAAGTTACCTTTTAGGGGCTATATACATGTATATTCATCTATATATTTTTAATATTTTATTTTTATTTTGTGTATTTAATTTTATTATTTTGGTTTATTATTTTATATATTTATAACTAAATTTTATACACTTAAATATATTTTTATTTTATTTTTATGATGTATTATATACAATTAGTTTAATAGAAGTGTTAATTATATAGGTATACTTATTGGTATTATACCTATGTATTTCATACAACTATTTTTATTTTATGTTTTATTGAGTATTTATTCTTGTTTTAATGTATATATATTATAAATAATATTTAAAAAATATAAAATTATAAAATTATAAAAATAATGAATAATAAATAATAAATAAAATGATTATTTTAATCAGTATAGATATACAATAGGGGTCCAAAACTCAATTTTCAAATTGTAACTCCGAAAAATATGAAACCACCTTCATTAAATAGATTATTAAAAGTTATATAAAATTAAATTGATTTTGATATTTCAAGTTTTTATTTGAGAGATACATGTTTGGGAAGTTGGGATTCTAAAAACTTATTCATATCATAACTTTTTATCTGTACATTATTTTTGTATGAAATCAATTTTTTATTTTCTTATATTTAATTATCTACAACTTTCATGCTCAAAGTTTCTTTATTTGAAATATAAAAAATGGAATTAAAAATATTTCCCAAATGAATAAAGAATGAATTAAATAAAATGAATTTTTATTGGTATTTTGGCCCTTATCTCTCCCTACTTTATTCCTTATCGACCTAGTCATCGAGATGCCTAGGCCTCGGGGTTTTAGGTCATAAAATATTTGCAATATTTTATTCTTTTTTCTTTTCTTTCCTTTATTCTATAATTTTGGTTTTAAAAATCATATTTTACAACCTATTTACACAATGGTGCATGAATGCTAAAATGCCTAAATTAAGCATATTTACACACATTTACTAGGGTTTTTAAGGCCTCAATATCACATTAATAAGTGTGTATTTAAGTGATAGGAAGAATTTTGTGATGATCTTTTTTATCAATACAATGTTTATAAAGATTGATTGTTTATGTGAGACTATAAATTGATATGGGTTATTATGTAAAAATACCCTTTAAATTTAATTTCAAATAATTATGGAATCATTGAAGCTTACCTTATTGATTGGATTCATTTCCGAACATCCAACTTTACAGATGGAATCTGATGAATCTGTGATTTATCATTTAATGAGCTGAAAATTAAGTTTTATTCCTAAGTAATTAGGTACATTTAGGAGTTTATAGTGCATTATTACCATTTATATATATGTAAATAAGATGCATATATCATCATTCCTTTTCGGCGTTAATAAGGAGCCAATAACTTGTATATAATCCTTGTATTTTAATAACTTCTCGTATTTTTAATCAATTTACACTAACTCTAATTTAAATCAACTCTATAGTGTAAATATCACTAACAATAATAAATAAAAATATCTAAAAATCATAACTTGTAAATATATCAAATAAAATCAGATTCTAGTTGAGATTAAAAGGCTATAAAATTAAATGTAACTCACATACAGTCTCCTATGAACACGTACTCACTTTTGAATTAATGCACGCTCAATTATCTACAAATTAGATCAAATCTAAAAGAATCTGAGTAAATATGTGAAACATGAATTTTAGGACCTCGTTGTATCTTATACATATTTACTAACTTTAACTTAGCATTTTATGTAGATAATAAATCTTTTTAATTTATTTATTTTTGTTTATTTTCTTTTATTTATGTTTTTAATAAAATGTACATAAATTAAAATCCAAAGCAATATAAAAATCAAAGAAAACAGAACATTGTGTACATAAGTTTCTTTTATTTTATTCATCTATCTTCTCAATTATTAAAAACTTCAAAAATTAGATTAATATTTAATATTTATCACCTATTTTATTTGATTTTTAGAAAATTTCTTTAAATAAAAATCATAAAAAAATATAAATATATATATATGGTATTTATAGATATAAAATACCACCAAAAATGAGTTTGTACAAATGATGTCATTTAGTGTTTGTCATGTCATAAAAGTTGTAGATCTCATCAAGACGAACAACTTTCACGAAGGATTTTTAACTTGAGTTCATATCTTATTTTATTTTAATTTTTGTTTTAAATTTATTCTGAATTATGCGGGGACGATGTGTAGCTACTCCAAGCGACACCATGCGCCCCCACTTAGCCCAGCAACATGCCGATCATAGACAGTTGGATCTAGGCAAGATCCACGATTGGTTTATTCTCTCTTTTTATTTATTTTTTTGTTTTTTTATTTTTCATTTATCTTATTTATTTATTTATTTTTCTTTTATTTATTTCCTTTTATTTCTTTCCTGCTTGCCACATGTTGTTCTCTCAACCATTCGATCTCTACCTATCGAACGATTAATGAATCTCCATTTCATCATCTTTATTCTTTCATTTTGGCATTAAATCCCTAGCTAAATGCATGTATATATTCATGTAAAATCAATAATTGATACATATGGATTACTAAGTGGATTGAGAAAATTCTTGAGAGTCGATTACCATAATTGGTATGTAACACACCGACCCCCAAAGAGAATCCCACATCTAAAACTCATGAAGTGTGGGTGTGTATTATAGGTGGTCGGGATTACTACTTGGGCTACTTGGGTTGAAGCATTTTGGGTGGTTATCAACGGATCCATGAACCCATGCACAACAAGTTGTTAGTGTCAATTCTCTCCATTAACAAATCCGGGACCTAAGCCCGGGACGTTACAAGTTCACTCTACGTTTATGCGCTTTAATTGTAAAGTAGTTCTTTACTTTACTGGTATTGACTAACACCATTGTAAGTGTAAATAGAAATACTTCTTGTTCCAAATCTACTTTAGGATTACTGTGCCTCTACTTACAGAAAAACTTGCAAGAACTAGTCAGGCCAGCAAATCAAACATCTTTGAATCGGATCATCTTATTTAGAATGGTGTGATTTAACCTTTGCAATTTAGGATGGAGCTGATGGATAGATTTAGTTGCATGATATATAAAAGGTTAAACTAGTCGAAGACAACATAGTTCTGTAGTGACCATGTCTTTTGCTAACACCCTCTTCAATTTATAATAGTATGGGGCTGATGGATAGATTTAGTTCCATGAGTTAGTGACCATGTCTTTTGCTAACACCCTCTTCAATTTATAACAGTATGGGGCTGATGGATAGATTTAGTTGTATGAGTTAGTGACCATGTCTTTTGCTAACACCCTCTTCAATTTATAATAGTATGGGGCTGATGGATAGATTTAGTTCCATGAGTTAGTGACCATGTCTTTTGCTAACACCCTCTCCAATTTTCTATTTATAATAGTAGGAAAAAAACATCTGTATCAGATAATGCTTATTCTCATTTCTACTGCGACAACAATGTAGAAGGTTCATTTTTTTGTCTTTACCCTTAAGATTAGTTATTTTTGTTGCTATCTCCTTTGAGACTATTGCGTAGCATTAAATATAAGCCATATTTTTCTGTCTTGCCTTTTTCATTTTTCTTCCTTCGCACAACATGATGATGTTCCTCTTTATTTTGAATCACAAATAATCATCCTCTACATGTATGTATTCACAAAAGATTGTACAGACAGGGGGGCTATGGAGGATGGTCGTCATACCGTCCTTCTATTTCTCATAAGGGACGGTTGTTTAGTAGACTGCCTCTGACGATTATGGAATTGGGGATGATCGCTTGTGAACATCCCCATGGTGTTCAAGAGGTTTTTTGAACGTCCATTTCCGCCGCCCTCAAAGATCGGTCTGTTTGTAGTGTCTTATTCATTTTCAACGTTATTTTAGTGGTCAAAGGTTCAGGCAATATTTAATAAACCTAAATCCTATTTAATAAAGAAACCTACTTTTAACCATTACATAAAATAGCAAATGACCTCGGTCGGAAGGCACCATGGGAAGGAGGTGCTTGGGGTGTATGGGGTAGTGAATTCCCCATACTGATAGAGATACCGATGAAAAAGATAGTCAGAAGGCTTCGTCATCGAGGTCTCATTAGCTGAAGAAGACCCTGGCCAATTCGTATGGCCTACTTGACGAACATCAGCAAGGAAGACATCGTAAATTAGTTCACGAGCATCGTTACCAGTCCTCTGTCCTATAGGTATTGTGACAACCTTTACCAAGTCCAAAGAGCATAATTTGGAGGATATACATAACATTAACCGAAGATTCAATCTACATGGTTGGATTTTTGGAAACAAATTCGCAGTAAAATACGAACTACGACACCTCTGTTTCTTTACAACAGATGATCCACTTCGCAAATATTAATAACTAAAATGACAAAATAAATTAGATAAATAATATCCAAATAATTTACCCTCCCAAAGAAGAAATCCTTCGCTTTTTTATGGCTATCGAGAATATGATTGCATTAATACTATTACTGTTGTAGATTTAAGCCTTCATCTCCCATATCCATGGCCATATAAAGATCCTTGACCCTCCATCTAAGGCATCTAAATCAAGAGAGAAATCTATGTAATATACTAAATCTGGGTTTTTTCAGCAACTTCTGACATGTGTACATGTTATTTGCTCCCCGTTGTTTACTCTTACCCTTCTTGGTGTTTGCCACGTGCATGGAACTTTTATCAACTCTATTCCATTCTATTAAAACTTTTAAAGATGAGCCCTTATCAGTACCTCGACACGTGGATAGCCCCAGCTTTTCCCGTGCTCAAACACCATCTCCTCGCAGAGATTTTACTCTTGCCATTCATTACTGCTACTGTTCTCCTTGGGTGCTCTGCACGCTTCCTCTTCTGTCAGACGACACGTGCCCATTGCATTATTGTGGACTGTATCCATCAACCTTACCCATCATACCCTCTTCCTTCCCGAACAAGTTTCCAAGGCACTTGCCCATTACCTCCACCGATTAGCATCGAGATGTTTAAATTCACGATGGCGAGAGGAGCGACACCCTTTCCTTCTACTTCCCCTTCCACTGGTCATGGCACGACATCATAACAAGGTCATCTTCTATTCCTCCATGTCTTCCCCTCTCCACCCTGACCTCAACCTTACCCTTCACCTTTGGTCCAACTTCTTTGGCTAAAAGGATGCCTACAACGATGTTCACCTCTATGACAACGAGGAGGTGGAGGTGTGCACCCGCCCCGTTGCCCCATGGATTGTGGAGTCGCATGAAAAGGTGGTGACGAGTGAGGAGGTGAGGGAGAGGAGGTGGATGCATGGAGGAGAAAGAGGAGTCATCAAAGCGAGTCCATATCCGCATCCTCATCTACGTCAGATGTCGTTGCCTCCAACAATATGCGAGCTCTTAGGGCCTCATTGCCCTCGATCGCACCACTGGCTCCGGTGTCTACGAGATAATTGACTCAAATGTTTCCCATTAATCTACCTACTCTTGAGTTCTATCAACATCAATCACCTTGACATGAAGCATGACTTGTCGCTCGAAGAGTTAATCCTTACGTTTTCTTGCTGCTTCCGAGCATCCCGCTCCAACCTGCATCTCCTATTCAACATGTGCTTTGTTATAACCGGGTAAGATATTCTCCATTTTGGGTTTCTTTCAAATCTTAGTGTGCTTAAAAGCATGGTTCATGATTGTGCAATTTAGCTTGACAGATATGCAATTCTCATAGTATATTTTACAAATAAAGTGAGGTCGGGATTAACATGGTTGTCATGATTATTCAGTTTTAGTTGGGGGTACCTCTTTATTGGTGTTAAGAGAGACATGACTCCAGCCAGTTCGTTTCATGATTTTGAAAGAATTATTTGTTGCCAATGTTCCTATTTCAGTTGATCTCTCTTTTTGATTTGTTGGATTTCTTTTCATTTTTCTTTCATAAGCATTAATGCAGTCCTATTGATTGGGGGAGATGATCATGTTTTTGGAATGAATATAATGCAATCTATTTTGATGTAACTTCGATGATCATGTTATTATTTTCCTGGAAAGGAGTATGCTGCAGCATAGTACTTATCAGGACATCAATGAAGAAGACAGTGGCTTGCTCAGATCTATCAAAAGAGAACGAGAGGTATAAGAAATTTAGAACTTCAGAAATCAAGCCTTTGTTTTATATAAATATGTAGTGGAAGCTACTTAAAGAGAGAAGAACATCAACTTAAAATATTGTAGCCTCTATTTTTTATAAAAATAATTGTGGATAAGTGGGGCTTAGGATTGTTCTCTGATAACATCGGTTGCATTTCAAATCATGATTAATATTTATGATGAGTTATAGACCTATTGTCTATCCAAAATGTTGATAATGTCTTCAGCCTGTGAGAAGCACTTGCTCCTCATGATGTGAGTCATATTCAGGTTTTAGTCGAGAGAAAAACGAGGTTATCATGCTCAGACACGATTCTGTTAGGGGAAAAAAGGTAAGTTTTTTTCAACATTTTCATGTCATTTCATTTCCAATGACTTTACATGATCCTTATGTGAGTGATGCAAAAAAGCCCAAAGAAGCATTAAAAATATCATGCTTCATTCATTTCTAGAATATGATGTATATCTAACTATTGTTAATAGCTCTTTTTACTAAAATAAAGAGAATATTATTGAGGATATCAAGAAATTGAATAAGTGGACATATTGTTGTTAGATCACAAGAAATTTGTTATGTATTTTCCTCCTATTATTTTCCTCTTATGTAATTTTTATTTCTAAATTACCATATAATGAGTATCTACAACATTCATGCTCATGAGTCATCGTATAGATAGGTGTGTCTTTCATCTTTCATCTTTTATTTTTACACTAAAAACTAAGTTGTGGCAACGTTTAGTTACCTTATTTATAAGGTTTATATTGCTTTTCATTTTCATATTTCCATTTTTTACATATGCCTCCATATCTCCAAACACTTATTGCATCTTGCAAATAAGCTTATTAACTAATTAGTTTCAAATGTCAAGCACAATGTATGCAATTCTCATTGACTTTTTTTAAATCTTAATTTTCATAAATTGGTTTGACCGTTGTGATGCGTATAATGGGATATTATGCTTCTGAAATCAATTTTTCGTTTATGTATTCTTCTTTGCTAACTCATCTATTGACTAAGGAACACTCTGTCCTTACATAAGATTGTTGTATTGTATCTTTAGATTTAAGTAAATCAAACACCCATATATTAGGCGAATGAGATGGAGCATCGATGGAGATGGTCAGTCGCGGCTATGTCACTCGATCTCAAAGAACATCTGGTGAGGGTGAGGACTTCTTATTTGAAAAGCTTTAATTTTTAGTTTACTGGTTCTGTGTATAAAAGATTCTTTATTGCGGGGAACGGGGTAAGTAGCATTTTTGGGTTCATTTTCTATTAAATTTGTAAATATTATAAATAATTACAGTGAACCATTAATATTTAAAGTTGGCGATCTAATTGTCAGAGTTAGAATTGTCCAAGAATTTTATCTTTTAACAATAATAAAATGTTGTGGTAGAGAGTTAGAATTGTCCAAGAATTTTTTCTTTTAACAACAATAAAATGTTGTGGCAGATATTTGTTCTCATTTATTTCAAAGACATTTCTAGACAAAAGCGACATCATGTGAAATCCTCCCATTTATTTGATATACATGGTATACTTAAATTTTGCAGGTCGATTAAAACATCCATAAATTGAAAGCGATATATTTACGAATTCCATGTACTTCTATTATCTTCGATGTGGCATGAAACAACTAAGGTATGGTATTACCATACACATGTGGTGACTTCACAAACGAGACTCTTCATGGTGTTTACACTTCATATGATTGTAAAATCTTTTTCATAAAATAGTGATGAGAATAAAAAATTACCATTGAAGGTTTTACACATGTTTTGTTGTTACTAACATTGCATTTGTTTATGTTTAACATTTGTAATTTTTGACGAAGAAACATAAATGAAATTACAAAGAAGAAACAAACACTTCCCATGCAAAACACGATATAACTAAAGCCGAGTGCCTCACCCCGCTTTAGCTACATCAGCCCCATTCCTTCATTCAAAAACTGTCATGTGGTCTCCTCCATGATCTATATTTCCCGTTCACCCTTCTTCCCACCAACTCATGTGTTTTCTGACTGGAGTCGATTTGAGCCATACTTCAGCCTCATTCCTTAATTCAAAAATCTGACACGTAGTCCCCTCCACAATCTATTTTTCACATGCGCCCTTCTCCCCACCCAACTCCTATTTTTCTGAACTGGAGTCGATCTGAGCCATAACTTCATATTCATTCCTTCATTCAAAAAATTGATATGTGGCCTCCTTCACAATTTATATTTTTCATTCACCCTTCTTCGCACCCGACTCCCGTGATTTTAGAATTGGAGTCGATATGAACTATAACTCCTATATTTGATCACCTTGCACTGAGATTCGATGAGGCTTCAATGAGCACATCAGCAGGCACCCCTGAACAGATTTGATCAAGCAAATAACCATCACCTAGATGATGCATGTAGATGCTCTATCACTACCCATCCTCATCTGACACAAACATCATCAATTACCACTGCTTAGAGCATCGCCTATCGAGGGACTTTGCAATCGACAATCATCGCTGCAGTTAAAGATTGGGACGCTTCTCTAATGCATATCATTAGATCATTTGAAACCTCGATGAACTAGCTGGAGCCTAGCGATCAAAGCCATCCAAAGATAAAGCATCAACCGTGTTCATTACCACCATTTGCATCAAATTGAGCTACTAAATGTCGCTCAAAGTCGACAGCACCGTTGCAATCATGTAAACTAATAAAAATCATGTAATTTTGTAAATAGAAACATTATTTCCCACTATAATTCAATCTTAAATCTGAACATTTTCAAAAATAATCCCAAATTATCAAAAATAAAAAATATAAAAAATATAAAAAATATTTTCAAACATAAATTTGAGCATTTCTTTTATATTTTGAACATTACTTCTTTTATCTCCCGCCGCAAAGCGCGGGTATGCACCCTAGTTAAATAAATGAAGAGATCAAGAAAATACGAGGTTCCTCATTGATCGACATGTGGTCAAAGATCGAAACATATCTCTATTTTTTATCATTTGTATTACTACAAAGTGGGTCAGCACTATTTAAGTCCCTCACGGATTACAACCTTTAAATATAGTGTTAGGTTTTTTTGTTGTGAACAATCTCATGATTTTTTACCCTCATATTGAAGTTCTCCATGTTAAAAAATCTTCCTGCATTTGTGTTTATTTTTTGTCGTTTAAATTTTCATCAGTGGTACCACTTTGTCTTGGATTTGGCATACTATCTAGTATTCACTTATCAACTTTGTATTTTCTACGATTCGATTTACATGAGAAATTTAATAACGATACTTCTTTTATAAACAATCTAAATGGATTACAAGGAATTATAACTACCTTTTCATCATTGGAATAAAATTTGAAAGATGAAGTTTCAGGTATGTTACTACTTGCAACACTTTTTGAGCGGTGGGAGACATTTTGAACTTCTCTTATCATCTCCAAATGTGACGGAGTTGTTTCCTTGGAGTCCGTCAAGGTTGGTATTGTGAATGAATAGATGAGAAGAGAATCTTAATATTCTTCTCCATGGTCAGAGGTTGTTGTCGTAGAAAGTTGGGGGAGAATTAAATTCAGAAATGATAAAGGAAGATATTAAAGCAGAAGCAAGTCCATATTCAAACAGAAAGATTTGGAGCATCAACATTACGGGGAAGAAAGATCACATCTTGAAATATCGTTTCTGATTTGTAATGGAGAGGTGAGAAGAGAATTTTAATATTCTTCTTCATGGTCAGAGGTTGTCATCGTAGAAAGTTGAGTGAGAACTAAATTCAGAAATGATAAAGGAAGAGATTAAAGTAGAAGTAAGTCCATATTCAAATACAAAGATTTGGAGCATCACCATTGTGGGGAATAAAGGTCACATCATGAAATATCGACTCCAATTTAAAAGAGAGAAAAGAGGAAAGAAGTGAGGAAAGATCGATAAAATGAGAATGTTGTTTTGTCACTTTGAACATGATTTGCTCATATGTGTGAATGAATATGACGATTATAGCTAGAGATGACAATTATTTGCTCGTTGATAGTGGTCTAGCTCTACACTTTACCTCTGTTTTTTCACATCTTACACTTAGTTTTGATGATTTTAACATCCTTACAATAGGTAACAATTCCATGTTTAGTGTTATTAACAAGAATGATATTATTTTGTCGATTGCTACGGAGTCATTTTGGAAGATAAAAGATGTGATGGATGTTTTTGATATGAATCTAAAATTGAAGTCCATAGGAAAGCTTGATGATAAAGGTTATTACAGTATATTTGGTGGTGGAGCACAATGAAAGCTTACCAAAGATACTTCTCTTGTGGTTCAAACAAAGAAGTGCAACAAAAGCGTCCACATTATGCAAGCATCAATTTTCCAACAATTTTAATGAATGTGAGCACCATTTTAATTCAAGTGAGTTGTGCTATATAGGAGGCTCAACCATGTGAGTAAGAATGGTATGTACAAGTTGATCAAAAGGGATATTCTTCAATGAATGAAGAAAGAAAAGATGAAGAGCTGAGTTCATTGCTTAGTAGAAATGTAGTCGAGAGCTACGTTCAAAACTCACACTCCATGAAGGCACAAATACTAAAGTTGGTTCATACATATTTTTATGGTCCTACGAAGATTAACTCTGTTGGTGATGCATTTTATATTATCACCTATATTTATGATTTTTCTGAACAAATATGGATTTATACCTTAAAGAGGAAGGATTAGGTTATTGGTGTCTTCGTGTATCTTCATGCACTTGTAGAGAGGCACCCAAGTTAGAAATCGAAGTGCGTACACAAGGACAATTGTATAATATTTATACTAATCCAAATTATCTACAAGTTCAAGTTTGAATATGTATATAGATTTCTTCACTTGGTCTTCATGTAAAACATTTCATTTTTTTATGCATTTATGTTTTTTACACTTTTGCACCTTCGAGATTCTGTAGTTACATTTATGCTCGTATATTTTTGCAATAACTCTTGTGCCTTTATGTTCTTAACAAATTCATAATTCTTCCCTTTTGCGATAACATTTGTGCCTTTATTTTACCTTAATGGAAGTGCACAACTGCGATATTTGCAAGAACATAAGTGCACTAGTGTTATTGCAAAAAAGATAGAGACATAAATGTAATTTCAGAATCTCCAATGAGTAAATGACAAAATGTGTAAAAAAATCTTGCATGTTAGTTTTTTTGATCTTGTGCTCCTATGATATTCTACAATTGCAATGACGCCTCTACTTTTTTACAATAACCCTTGAGTTGCGCCTTTATATTCTTACCAAATTATAATTATGTCCTTCTGTAATTACATTCATGTCCCTTTTTTTACCTCGATGGAAGGTCAAATCTTTACATTTTGTAAGAACATAGAGATATGTGTTATGAGCATATACGTAATCTCAAAATCTCATGGGGACACCAATGTAAAAAATGGATCGTCTGCAGCAATGGCAAACCCAACAGACTCTGCAGTACCCATTTGAGCTGCTCGATCTTGATCGAGCGGTTCAGACGATTTTGCACTCTTTTTGGACTCGTACCGTGCAAAATCGCATGAACCGCTCGATCAAGATCGAGCAGCTCAAAAGGGTACTGTAGAGTTTGCTGGCTCCTCATTGCAACAGACGATCCATTCCCGTAAAAACGCTGCCATTGCTCCTCTATCAAAAAAATACGTGGATATTTGAAGTGCCAGAGATAACATTAGGGTGGATCGTTTGCTGTAGACGACTCCTATAGTACCGTAGGGGATCGTCGAATCGGGAATGGATGCTCGCTGATAGGGGGACGAGGATAGTGAGCCCCCTATCAAGGGCGTCCATTCGGGATTCGTCGGATCCCCAATGCTACAGCAGGGGTCGTATAATGCAGACGATACGTTCTGTACGAACACATATAGTAGAATTTGATAGAAACAAGGTTTTCTTTGCTGCAGCAAGGACGACAAATCGAGATGACATATATACTCTAACACAGATTTCAAAGAAGACGTTTGCAAATTGTAATTATTATATATATACCGAAGCAACACACAACCGTTAAATACGTCCTCTGTACCCACACATTACAGAAAATGTTCGTAATTATACATATACAGAAGCAACACACAACCGATAAATACATTCTATGTAGAACTCAAGGAGTGGTCTGTTGGTAGAGCAGTGTAACTCCATTTTAAAGGAACAGAGTTCTAATCTCAGTGGGACACTCCGGACCCCGAAAATGTTCGTAATTATGTATATACAGAAGGAACACACAACCGTTAAATACGTTCTCTGTAGTCATGTGAAACCGGCTCGATTGCCGTGGGCTTCATCTTCTTCTTTGCAGTGGAGCTTCTTGACAAATGCAAAGGTGCTGACGTACGGCAGGAATTCCGGCGCCTCCTGTGCTTCCATCTCGCACAATTCCCGCCGCTCGCCCGTCGCGGTGTTGCAGCCCAGAAAATGGCCCTCCACCCACAGTACCACCTCCCGTCCACTGCCTTCCGCCGTCACGGGTCGGACTTTCAGGTCCTTCCCAATCTCCATGGACCTCACCTCAACCCATCCACCATCTCCCGTCACCACGTACAACACGACCACTCCATCCTCCAAAAAGTAGCTCATGCAACACAGCCTCCCTCCGAGCTCGGAAAGCTGCCACACCTTGCTCCTACTCCTCACCTCCTCCGGCACGCTTAGCATCACAGAGCAGTCCTCGACAGCGTCGTAACATAGGATGAACCCCTCGACGGTTCGCCAGTACGCCTTCCCCCCCACGACGATGCCATGGCGGGAAAGGAGCTCGGGGGGGCTGCCGGCAATCACGTGCCGGCATACCCTCCACTGACCATCATCGCATGAAGAGAAGACCGCGAACCCACGAGTCGGTTCGCTAGATTCAGTCGAGACGAAGGTGCAGATGAGCATGTAGTCATTGTCGACGTATCCGAGCTGCAGCACGATGCTCAGTGCGACGCCGTCGTTCTTATTTGGTGAAGGCGGTAGCTCCGTGTAGTCTTGGCCGGGTGAGGCAGGATTGCATATGATGTACGTTCCATTAGGCGAATGCGAGTGAACTGAGCAGCAGAGAAGCCCCCCCGAGGAGGCGACGACGTGGATATGTCCTGAGCCGAGGAACGCAAGAGAGGAGTCAGGGATGCCATTGGCGGAGGCGGGGAGGAAGGGGAAGTAGAAGGAATGTGGGTCGGCTTTGGGGTCGCAGCAGAAGACGCCGGATAGGGAGCGGTGCAGTTGGGTCTGCTGGGAGGCGAAGATGGGCATGGAGATGCGGCGCTTGAAGCTGCGAGAGACGCAGCGGAAGCGGAGGAGCGAGTGTACCGGGAGCAATGGGAGGAGATCACGGTGGATAATCTTTGGGAGAGTTTCCACGCGCGGTTGCCTTGGCTCATAGGCAAGTAGTATGTCGTAGCCGTCCTCCTCGCCGTCGTCGTGCGTTTCTTCTTCGTATTGATCGTCTCTCGTATAAACCGGCGGTGGCGGCGAAGGAGAGGATGAGCGATCCATGGCGATGCTGGAGGCGACGACGGGATGAGAGGACCTGTGGGATCATATTAAAGATAAATGGAGGTCTCTGACGTGGATCTGAACTGTTGTTGATTGTGACTACAAGATCAAATAATTCTGAAATGCTCATAACACGATCTGCATCCTCAATCAATACAAGTCGGCAGCTTGGAGTCGAAGTATTGATATTGCGTATCGTTAAATTTTATTTTCCTACCGAGGGAAGATGCCAAAGAAATAAGGGGCTACATTCAACCCACTTGATCCAAATGGGTTGGAATAGCTCAGGATATATTTTCCAATCTTGCAAGGAAGGATATCAGTGGTTTTGGTTGACTATGGATTCTGAGGTCGTTGGTTCCGTTTTTCATGAATAAAAAAGAGGAGCGTGGATTGTCTGCTGTATCCCCGCACCAACAGACTAGATGGGTAGCCGCTCGATCATGATCGAGCGGTTCCCACGAATTCCCTTTGATCCGGTCCCACACACAGGGGGAATTCGTGGAAACCGCTCGATCAAGATCAATCAGCTCCCCATGACCGCAACAGAGTCTGCTGGTGCAGGCTACAGCAGACAATTCGCACTCAAAAAAGAGCACAGTACACAAAAGTTTCTGAATTTTATATTCAAATCATGTTGGGATAACTCTAAACAAAGATATGTGCCACATTGATATTTTTCAAAGTCAGATTTAATATTGAAAAATGGATGAATGTTCATTAATTTTTTGGTAATTTACTATAAAATGATCTCAACTTAATTCATACGCTTCGAAATACATTGATATAGAATTTAAAATCGTTTACCACTTTTAAAGTTCGCCGTTTCATTTTCTACCATCCATCGTTAGAGAAAGAAAACGGAAATGGTATTATTTTATGTGTAGGTTTTTACGTTCATGGTATATTTTTACAGATACTATAGATAAAAATAAATTTAATTAATTTCTTCATAAATTTTTTTCCTGAATCACTAATGTACAAAAATGGGTCATGAAAGACAAACTTCCTTTATTTGTACTTCTGCCACTCTTCTAGAACATCAATACATCCAATATCATATTCCTTGTCTTTCATTTTAGAGTGCTACCATGGAACTTCGACGATTCAGCAAGATATGTATTATTCACAAAAAAATATAGTATTTATGCAAAGTTCCTTATAAGTTCAACGAAAGATATTTACATAGACGTATATATTATTGTAGAAAACGATAGTGCGGAAGTATACCACAGATAAAGAAATATAAACGGGAAAGAACGACATGATTTTACTTGAAACCGTACTCTCTAAGGACTCGGTTCGGGTAAGGTTAATCCCCACTTTAGGGGGGTTTCTCCCACAACAACAACAACAACAACAAAGCCTTTTCCCACAATTAAGTAGGGCCGGCTACATGGATTCTTTGCCTCCATTCAGATCTATCTTGGGTCAATCTCGGACTTATATCCAAAAAACTAAGATCCCTTCGTATAGTCTCTTTCCAACACTTCTTGGGCCGTCCTCGCCCTCTCTTAGTCGGCTCAACATCTCACCACTCGCATCTCCTAACCGGTGCATCAGTTGACCTTCTTTGCAAATGACCAAACCATCTTAAGCGGTTTTCTCGCATCTTATCCTCGATCGGAGCTACACCAACTTTCTTTCTGATTGCATCATTCCGAATCCGATCTTTACGTGTATGTGCACACATCCATCTTAGCATTTTCATTTCTGCTACAGCCATTCTCTGCACATGTCTATGGTTCACAGGCCAAAATTCAGAACCATAAAGCATAGCAGGTCTCACGGCTGCTTTGTAAAACTTTCCTTTAATTTTTAAAGGAATTTTCTTATCACAGAGAACAGCGAAGGCTCCTCTCCACTTTAGCCATCCTGCATTTATTCTATTAGTAACATCTCCATCAATTTCCCCATCATGTTGCAAAATAGATCCCAGATATCTAAAAGAATCTCTCTTCTGAATGTTATCGTCACCAATCTTCACCTCGATTCCTTCACCATTGCTTCCATCAAAGGTGCATTCCATATATTCCATCTTAGCCCTACTTATACGAAAATCTTTAGTCTTCAATTCATGTCTCCAAACCTCAAGCTTCTCATTTACTCCATCTCTAGTCTCGTCAATCAACACAATATCATCAGCAAATAACATACACCAAGGTAACTCATCCTGAATGTGACTTGTCAACTCGTCCATAATCAAAGTAAAAAGAAATGGACTCAAAGCTGAACCTTGATGTAAACCAATGTTGATATCAAAATAGTCAGTCTTCCCCGTCGGGGTCCTTACACAAGATAAAGCCCTATCATACATATCCTTTATGAGATTAATGTATAGGACAGGTACTTGTCTCTTCTCCAAAACTCTCCACAGTATCTCTCGTGGGACGGAATCATAAGCCTTCTCTAAATCAATAAAGATCATATGGAGATTCTTCCTTTTAGCTCTATAAATCTCCATTGTTCTCCTCAGCAAATGGATGTCTTCAATAGTTGAGCGACCTGGCATGAATCCGAATTGGTTTTCTTTTATTTGGGAAACTTGTCTCAACCTTCTTTCGATCAAACATTCCCAAATTTTCATAGCGTGACTCATCAGCTTGATACCTTTGTAATTTGAACAATTTTGAATGTCTCCTTTATTCTTATAAAGAGACACCACAATACTCCTCCTCCAATCTTCAGGCATTTTCTTGCTTCGCTAAATAACATTGAATAGATTCGTAAGCCAGGTCAAACCACGCTCACCTAAAACTTTCCATACTTCTACAATGGGGTTTCTCCCAAAATACATATTTCTCTCTCTCTCTCTTGTGGGGTCCACTCTCTCTATCTTATTTAATACATTAAATAATTTATTTCTCTTTCATCCATCCTAACATAAAAATAATATATTATACCATCTTATCATATAAAAATTATAAAATACTCAACTTCTGCTCACTTTTCCAAACTTCAATACAATCACATTACAACTACTCAATTTTCCAAAATTCAATACAATCACATCACAACAATTCTCTCAACTCCAAACCATGTATCCAAACACCAAAATAGGTTACCCTCCCCACGTTACCATGAGGAACCTTCTATCCAAACGCAACCTAAGGAGCAGAATGAAACCACATGTGAAGGTCTCTCAAGTAGGGATGCAACCGGATACGGGTATATCTGTATCCATCTGTCATCGTATCCATTTTTAAGAGGATATGGATATGAATTTTTTATTTTAGGGGATACGAATATTGATATGGATATGAGATTTTTTTGCAAATACGGATAAGGATACGTATGTTGTCTTCATTTTTTTGAGGATACGGATACATATATGGTTACATATTTTTTTGATGGATATGGATATCCGTATTACTGAATCTATATCAATATCGTATATAGATACATCAACTTGTGTGTGTATCTTCAAGTATGTTATAGGATTAGTTGCAATATATTACTCGGTCTCATTTTCAAATACGAGAAGATATGAATTATTTAATCATTTATTATACAATTATTAAACTTAGTATAACATTATAGTTTCTTTTTATATTTTATTATCTTGTAGTTTATTACTTTTGATTTAATTAGCTACTAGGTTCAACTTTACCAAACAATCCTACTATTATATGTAAGCGTTAGAAGGCATTTCTTATATATGGATACGGATATGGTAACAATTATTAGATTTGGATGCGGATATGGAAATAAATGAATTATACTGAGTTGATCTCTCTCTCTTGGTCTTTTCTCCTTTTTTTTCTCATACGATTTTTTTATACGACGCATACTTTCTTCTTTTTCTTCTAAACTCACATCCCTTCATCATTTTTTTAATGGGGCCCTCTCTATTTCTTTTTTCTTTCTTAATCAATGAGGCCATGTTGGACATACGAGCCCGTGGCGAGCCATTATGCAATAAATATTATTGCAAATATCATTCCTTGATCTGAAATGGAGACTAACTAATTTACATAATAGGTCTCTTAGTACAATTAGGGGTATGTGACATTGCCATATTAATGATCATACAATTTTTGATTCAATTGTTGAATCATAGAGGCTGGTACGTGGATGAATACCTAAAGAGTTAGATTGAAGACTCATCAAGCACCGTCAAATGATTGCTAAAAGAGGATCTCCAGCCTGAGAAGGAAATGACAATCATTTCTCTAGAGGCTGATAGTAAATTGACCTCTTGATGCAGGTTCTCTGCATAAGAATAGATATTCAGAGGTGTTAGATAAGTTAGGTCAAAGAGTTGACTTAACGAGATCGAGATAACCATAGACCTATGGCGTATGCTGTCACGATATAGGCACACATCCTCTGACCGAAGACAGATGTGTTACTATATGTCTGAGTATGTATATTTGGTATACCAATAGGTTGATGACCTAACCAAGGTCTATACATCGATGCGCTAGTGTGCATGCAAGGGCATATGAGTAATATGATCTCTCAAAGGGATCATACAGGTTCATTATTGAACCTGAAGACATGAGCTCACCCATGAGATATTTGGAATATCAAATTTCGTGCACGGTCATCTCTCTTTGGAAGCTTGACTGAATTTGTAAGGTTCGATATATGCTTTTGGAAAGTATATGATCAACACCTAGTTATGATATATACTTTTACAAAGTATATGATCAATACCAACTCCCAATGATCATATGAGAAACATAATGACAAAACCCTAAGAAGATAGACTAAAAGAGAACAAAAACTTCGGGTTTATTCTGGATCTACCAGTATGCAGGATGTACATGTATTAGGAATACCTGAGGGGTGATGTGATCTTAAACGATTGTATAACCATGACGCTTTCATTCTGAGAGAGTGATGAAACAGGTTTGGATTTTAGTGACTCCTATCATAGATAAGTGATATGATCTTAGTCCAAATGTTGAACCTTAATCTGAATGCGATTCAGATACAATGAAAAGATTAGATTTACGGTCTTGATTTAATCAATCATATTTGGGAGGTCCGTAAGATCTGTATTTGAGATGTGATCTCAATATCCAAGTCATTATACGTGGAACAATACAATCGCCATGTCCTTTTCTCCATGTATCCGCGGAGAAAGCGTATTGTTCTTGAAAGAGTTCAAGAATAATTTCATAGTTGATATATGTATCCGAGAATTGAGAAAATAGATAACTAAATGTGATTTAATTATCATGAATAATATGAATTTGATTCATATTATAAGATGAGTTATATGAGATAATTAAATGTGATTTAATTATCAAATATGTAAATGATGCGAATGTAATTCATATTATTTGGGCACAAGAGAATATAGATCCAAGATGATCAAATATGATTTAATTATCATGTATATGAATAATGTGGATAGTAATATCCATATTAGTTAGATATATTATAAATGTGTAATGTGTTAGAGAGAGTCTATTGTGGTTTATATTTGTTGATTATTATTAACGTGAATTTGATTCACATTGGTAGGCTAATTGAAAATATAATTTACATTTTATTTTGAGTTGTGAGTGTGATTCAAAAATTTTCAATGGCATGATTGCAATGTTCTCAAGATAATTGAGAATTATTATTGTGAGAAAATATTGGAATGAGATAATGTAATCTCATTTGAAAAGCATTGTCATCCACTAAAGGTGATGGATGGCAACCAAATCCCAATGGGATTGGGTGGTCGTCCCCCTTGATTGGTAAATGATTAACTCCTTCCAATTATCTCCAAGATAATTGATTTGATTTAAAATTAATTTATATTGATTATTCAATATATATTTCATTTAAATTAAATTAATTATTGTTGTATTTCCATAACAAGATCATGACCATTGGAAGAAACATAAATCAATCTCATCCATTGGATTTGTATGCACATGGATTGGGATCCATGGACTTATAAAATACTATATAAGAAGAGGCAAGACCGTGGAAATAAGCTCTCTCTCTCTCTCTCTTATTCTCACGCCACTTCTATTCTCTCCCTTAAGTGGCCGTCCTCTCTATCCCTAGAGAGAAAGTTGCCATCATCGCAGCATCGTTGTTATGTTGTGTTTGCTCGTGGATCTCTATCTCCTTCAGTGTGCCTTGCTCACGAAGAAGATGACAGATCTCATGTGGCAAGATCAAGAGATTCGTCGCTTGAATCATCAACGTGGATTGCGATGAGCATGTGTCTCATCAACGCGCTCGCAAGCGTCTCCTCCGTCAGATCGGACTTGAGACTGGAGGTCTTTTCATTTAGAGACACAATCGCAACCACGCTTAAAGAGATAAACCTAATACTTATTTGTGTTTTATATGAAATGACGCGAAAAGTATTCTTGTATCATGTGGTTTTATTGCATTAAAAAAAATTAAATTACGTTGTCTCGAGCGACTAGTCGCTCCCGATCGCATATGACGTGATCCTCACACTTCCGTGATACGCTTAAGGATCTTACCATATTTTTCAAGTGGTATCAGATCCTTAGGTTGGAGGTTTTGAATGTGATCCGTAAACTTAGGAATACTTGGCCTCATTAGGGTTTGTGAAAATTTTATCGCATTTGGTTCATGCAATCCTATTTTGTGAATATTTTCGACCTTGTTTAACTTATTTAAACACGAAATTATCACATGCATTATGTTCTCCATTAATTAAAGAAACTATTGGATTTTAGTTTGCGCATTTTGGAATCTGATAGCTCAAGATATGATCATTTTAATGAGCATATATCCATTGTTTCGTGGATGGCAAATCTTTATGTAATTAAAGAGTCAGTTACTATTTGGAAATTCCTAGAAATACACACTAATCACTTGGATTCTGTTATAAATAAAATTATCAAACTTTAGAATTTTATTTTACATGATTTGGATTTAAATTTATTGAGATATGCTAATTTTAGTAAGTAGAGGTCACTGCTGGAAATTACATACTTGATTATGAACCTTGTGATTGTCATTCAATTAAATTAATAGAAATTAATGGTTGATTTCCTGAGATAATCATTGATGAATATTTATGATATATTTAAATATGATGATTATCTCTTTGAATGACATTGACCATATCAAAACTTGATTAGATATGATCTAGATCACAATTGGTTACATGAACCTTCCAACAAACATTGATACTTGAATAGGATTGGGGATTTATCTATCAAATCTCCTTATAGTGTTAATCAACAATATTAAGATTATTATTATATGGTATAACTTTAGTTGAAAGACTAATTATCATCTCAAGTACAAACTCATCAATTAGCATTATCCTGACCTGAGGCGGATATGGTGTCTGGTCGGAGAGTGTTGGGGTAGTAGGTTACTCCATGAGCGGTCTATCCCACTCCCATCGGAACTGACCATGACAATGGATAAGAAAGGGATAATGCTTGAAGCGATCATGATGTATTTTTCTAATTATTAGAATTCGAATAATATATATTTTAGTATTATACCATCCTTCAAGTCGCAATTAAATATTGTTTGTTGGTTAGTTGATTGGATTGATAATTGATTTAATATGATTAAATAAATTAGATCCAATTAAAAGTATACACTCTATCATGAATGGAGTTGTAATTTCCCTTGGAAGAATTATTTTTTGAATACGATTCATGATAATTAATTAGAATTTGAACATGATATGAAGGATCATATAAGTGGCATCCATGGTCTCGTGTTAAGGCGAAGGGTTCCATCACCATGGATTGTATGTATGAGACTCTGTCCCAAGTGACAGCTCCTGCATACAAGCGCATCTATATTAGGCTCTTTGCTTCTCAAAAGAGTAAGAATGTATGTTTAGTAACCCCAATATGGAGTCCTCGTATTATTGGGACCATATTGGATTGCTCATAGTGAGTTGTAATCCTGCCTACGGTTGGTTCGATTGATGACAGTCAACATCACCTTAGGGATGGTGGGCTGAAGAAGCCACATTTCATCATCTTTATTCTATCATTTTGGCATCAAAAACCCTAGCAAATGCGTGTAAATACCCTTAATTTCCATATCTTAGCATTCATGCATGTGCATGTAAATAGTGTATAAAATATTGTAATTAAGCCAAAATTATAGAATAAATCAAAGAAAAGAAAAAGAATAAAATATTGTAAATATTTTATGACCCGAAACCCCGAGACCTAGGCATCTTGATGAATAGGTCGACAAGGAATAAAGTAGGGGGAGATAAGGGTAAAAATACAATGAAATTCCTTCATTCTTTGTTCATTTTGGGACCTATTTTTGGTTTCACTTTTTATACCTCAGATAAAGAAACTTTGTACATGAAAGTTGTAGATAATTAAATAAGTAAAAATAAAAAATTAATTTCACCCAAAAATAATGTGCAGATAAAAAGTTATGGTCTGAATAAAAATCCAGAATCCCAACTTCCCAGACCCGTATCTCACAAATGAAAACTCCAAATGCATCAAACTCACCTTTAATTGTATATAGTGTAAAATAATCTATTTATTGGTGGTGGTTTCGCATTTGGCGGAGCTACGGTTTGAAAGTTGAGTTTTGGGACCCTATTGTATACTTGTACAGATTAAAATATTCAATTTATTATTTATTCATTATTTTTATAATTTTATATTTTTATAAATTTGTAAATATTACTTATAATAAGTATGTACATTAAAATCAGAATAATACCTCAAGAAAAATCAAAATAAAATATTTGTATATTTATAATACATAGGTATAAGACCTATGTACATACCTATATAATACATACTTCTATTTTATTAAATATATAAAACACCTCAGCAAAATAAAATAAAAATATATTTATGTGTATAAAAGTATTTTATAAATTTATAAAATAATACACAAAAATAAATGAATTAAAATCACAAAATAAAAATAAAAGAATAAAATATATAGATAATATACCTATACGGGCTATAAAAGGTAACTTGCAAAAATACACCTCATAAAATAATTAAAAATCACCATAAAATACCTTATAAAATAATAAATATTTTTCATTTAAAAATCAAAATTTAATTCATTCATTTTCTATTTTAAATTGATTTTGCAAAGCAATTTCCAGGGATTTTTCCTGGTTGGTCCACGTGGACCAACCAGGTGACAGCCCAGTTGACCCCGGTCAATTGGTCGTCCTCCCCCATGTGCCTGTGTCAGACGTTGGTTTGACCTCGTTTTTGACGATTTTTCCAGGCTGCATCTTGCATCAAATCGTGTCGCATTCTTCACAACTTTTGACCCTCGATCTTTGGTCTATCACACCTAGTGTTAGCTCGAGGATTGGAGCATCATGTCGCCCGATAGACCTCGGTCTTTGGTGTGCCAGAGCCATAGAGTCAAACACCTTATAACGCACACCCGACTTCCGTTCAAAGTTTGAACCCCTCATTTCCATAGCCACACTCCCCTTTCGTTCCTAATCGATCCAGGGAGGTGACAGCTCCCTCCAGCGAGTCTCAGGCGGGTCGAGCAAGGCTCGAGGCGGCTTCCACGACCTCCGCCATCACCGGCGTCGAGGTACCCCCTTCACTCCGGTCACCACCATCGAGGCTGCCCTATTTCCCCTATTTTCTTTCGCATTTTGTTTCCCTTAGCCTTAGGATTAAAAGCCCTCAAGAAATTTTTGCTTCCATCGATCAAATCACCATCCATTTCAACCTCGCCGGAGCGCACCTCCGGCCGACCACCTCCTCGTCGTTTCAAGCCACCATTTCTCCACCACGGGACCCAGGCACTTTGCCATGGGTCCTCTCATGTGTTTCTGCAGGTCAAAGGTGCGTTGACTCGAGCTTGGGCTCGTTTTGCGTCTCGCCGGAGTTCAGCGGAGCTCTATAGCTCCGCCGCCCTCTTCCGCGAGCCTCGCCATCGCTGAGGCGTTCTGGAGCCATCAGGAGATTGAGGACACCTGCAGGAAGATCCGCGGCCATTTTGAGACCTTCACGACTGCCGGAGGTCGGAGATCAGGCCGGGAGAAGGTCGCTTCGCCCCTGTTCTTCCTCCCGCCTTCATCGTCGTTCGATCAAGGGCACCTTCCAAGCGCTACAGCTGCCGTTGGATCAGCCACGCCGCCAGCCATCTGATCTTCATCGTCGATCTAATCATGATCGTTGGCGGCCGAAGCGTCATCGCGCAAGGAGAAGCTGACACGTGGTTAAGTGAACGCATCGGGACCGTCCGCCTCCGCACAAGTCTGGGTATTTTGCAACTTTTACCCTAGGCGTTTTTTTTATTAAATAGAACTCAAACTTTCATTTGCCGTTCAAATATTTTTGTAATATTTATAAGTAGGCCCCCTGAACTTCTTGTATATTGCATTTCAGTCCTGGCTACGTCACCTCATGTGACCTGTACACGTGAGGTGAAGGGAATTTTGCACAGGAACCCTTCAAGGTTTCATATTTCGCTTTAGTCCAGCAATTTTTGATATTAAGTGTAAACTTTTTTGGAATATTTGCATGCGAGCCCCTAGGAGTTTTGGATATTACATTTAGGTCCTTCCAGGTGCGTGCCAGTCACGCGTAGGGTTGGGCAATTTGTGTTGATACCCTTGCGGCTTTGGTTATTTGTATTTGGTCCATTAAAAGCAATATACAGTATTATATTTTGTGTGAAAATTTGCACTTTGACCCTTGGTTGTATGCTTATTTGCACTTATGCCCTTTCCAGTAGTGTAGTTTCTTGATGTTCTCTTTATTTATTTAGTGCATCAGTTTAACTCGAAAAATTCTCAAAAAATATCATACGCTCATGTGTGCTTGCTCATTCACGCCATATTTTTGCATTGCATTTTATTGTAGTTTATTATTTATTAGAAATCAAAAACATGCATTTTCAGTACTTTTCGCATTAGAAAATCCCTAAAAATTATGAAAACATTTTGAAAAATTCCAAAAAAATTACATTTTGTGTGTTTCATCATCTTTTAGTGTCAGTCCAAAAATCATTAAAAATTTCAAAACCAAAACCTTAAAAATTAGAATACCTCTAAAAACTTAAAAAAAATCTAAAAACTCTTAGAAAATTCCTAAAAATGCAAACTCAATTCTTGTAGCTTCGCTATTTTATTATCTTTTATTTAAAATTAATTTGGTAAAATTTTGTGACTGTTTGTTATTTTTCATTCCCATTTTAATTTCAGCTAGCATTGGTATTCACTGTTTTCTTGTATTTGGACTTTTAAAAATACCAAAAACATATGTAAAAATCCCCAAAAATCACAAAAATAGTAGAAAAACACAAAAAGACCAAAAACATTTATTTCCTGATTTTTGAGCATTTTTTCCCTATTTTTATAAATACCTTGTCCCCTTCTCTATTATATTGTATATATATATCCTTATATTGAAAAAGAAAATACAAAAATATAAAACATAAAAAGAAAATATAAAATCAAAAAAATCAAAAACCAAAATACAAAATCAAAAATTAAAGATAAAATAAAAAAATTAATTAAAAACCCACAAAAATTTGCATTTTGTAGACATATAATCACTTTCACACTTGCGCATTTTTGATCTATCTTGCCTTGCTCCCTGTGTTCGAACTCTCTACATACTAATACCTATACATCTTTTATGTAGAGTTAAAAATAAATTTGACTCCACATTAGTTTTCATTGCTTGATTTATACTGTTGTGGGTTCATTGTTGATTAGATCCGAATTTCTGAGCGGTCAATACATCGACTGTGTTCCCGCCTTGTGTGGAATACACGACCGTTCTATTTTCGGGTTTATCAAATAGCACCGTTGCCGGGGAGCAACAGCGTATAGATCGTATTTTTGAGTGATTGTTATTATTTGTTTATACCATTGCTTGCTTTATCTCTCATTTTTTATATCTATTTGTGAACTTTCTAACCATTGTCTTTCTTGTCTTCTTGCGAGGGACCGCGGGACCGAGGAGGATCACCTAGGTGATTCGATGCAGCCTTGGGAAGCGGAGTCGGCTTTTCTAGCTCAAGCCGACAGGAGAGAGCAGGAGGAGTGAGAGAGAGAGAGAGTGTGTGTGTGTGTGTGTTAGCTAGCTTTCATTTATTTTTGTGAGAGAGAGATTCATTTAATTTTGTAATAATACATGTACTTGGACACTTGGACACTCGGGCCCAATTTCCAAGTGTTTGTACACTTGGGGGCTCACCGCGGTTTTTATCGTGTTTTCACCACTGTCATTTTCCGGTTTTGTTTTATTTTCCCTTTCTTTTGTGGATTGAGCCCTTAGATTTTTAGGCATTGCTTGATCGATTAGATTAGGTCCAAACACCCTAATAACCATTGCATGTACCTATAGTGCGTATTTGGACTTAGTTTAATTAAACAGTCGCCTCATCATCTTCTAGCATACGTGCCGCGAGCTCACCCCATCAAGTGCTACTCCTAAACTCGATGTGTCGAGAAGAGGAGGGGTGAGTCTAGACCGGACTTTTTGGATTGAGGATCGGTGACCGACTTGTGGTTCTTCACGCTAGCAATTGCCTGCTTAGGACGATTTCCGTGTGCATATCGGCATATAGATTAGGTTTATAAATTCCTGTTTTGCATCCCGCATGGAGAGAGCTGGGAGTCACTGTAAGTCTTCTATCTTAGCATCCATCACTTAGGCACTAAGGTGAGATTTCCATCTTAGTGCCACTTGCATTGGCTTTTCCGACTCTTCTCCCTCTGTTTTTGGATCAAATAGGAATCAAGAAAATACAAAATCGTTAGGCGCTTGTATTGAATCTACTCAAAGCAAGTGATAACACCAAAAAAATTAAAAAAAGGGACTGTTAAGAAAACTTGACCTAAATAAAATTGGTAATTGGATTCATTTCTTGGGGAGAGTAACACCCTCACTTGTATTCAGGTTGCATGGGAAGGTCTCCTTCCAAGTGAGAGAGCGGCTTCGTAAGGATTAGAGCCAAAAACCCAATCTATGGCTGCCTTGTGTATCGCCTGGATTTCCGAAGTATTGGCGCTTCTATCGTACGTGGACGAGTAGGGCTTGGTCACCATTGATGACTCTCTATTGTGTAAAGCATCGACCTTGTCCGAAGTATCGAGCCTAGGCCACGCCTTCACGGGGGTGTCTGTCTCATCGTCTTGCATCTGAGTAGGTTCTTGCACGCTCACGGGTGATTCCGTTGCGAGCGAGTTCTGAAGTATCGGTTTCGCCTATCAGCTTCCTTTCTCTATTTCTTTGGCTGAATAGGGATCCAGGAAGGGTTACAAGGACTTCAAAAAGTGCAGAATACAGGTTACACAGGAGGAGGACAAGTACGGGATACTCTTCCAGCAGTACTCTCGCTCCTATAGGTGCATCGCTCTAAGGACTCATTAAAAGATAAATGCCTGAATTCATCTAAAAACTACAAAGATAAAATCCGAACCCTTACGGCTTCATGTGTTGAGTTGGTGAACCCTTGCTTTGTGTTTGATTTGCTAGTGGGATCTAGGTCAAGATCAAAAACACCGCACAATTGTGCGTAATTTTGCCACCTTCTTCTTCATTTCTCAGCTTACTCTTCTCAATAATCAAGATGATGGGACGGAGATCTCTTAGGCCGACTTTGACGGCACCGCTATCTAGCACTCCTCCCTATTCATCTAGGACAACCTCGGAGAGTCCAGACCCACTCTCCGAGCCTGAGTTCACTTCCACCCTATTCCCCCTCGACCACCCTTCTCCTTCCATCAGTCCAAGAGTTTCATAATTTAGTGCATCACAAAGCTCATATCATTTGACAGCACCTGAGATGGGTTCTTTTGCATTTTCAGAGAATCCAGACATGACAGACAGAGGAGAACACCCAGATGAGCATGAGCACCCTCCATTCTTATATGATCAAGCAGCCATCAACAATTCATTGCTAGCATCCCTGGAGACTATGCAGAGGTAGATCCGAGACCAGGGAGTATTCATGGGTCACCTCATGAGAGAGATCGCGCAGATGCGAGAAAATAGACCTGGGGGCAGTGGAGGTGATATACCAGTAGCAGAAGAGGGAGGAGAACCGAACCAGGAGAGGCCGCCACAGACCATCATGAGAGAATTGCACAATCCAGCAGCCTCCATCACTCATCGTTGGATCCGACTCCCTCCCATCCATGGAGACTTCGAGCTTCGCCCACATACTATTCAGCTTCTGCCTAAATTCCATGGGCTACCGACCGAAGAACCACACCTCCATCTGCAAGAATTCGAGATGATCTACAGTACAATTCATGATAGGTTGATGACTGAGGACACCGTCAGAATGATAGCTTTCCCATTCTCTTTGGTTGATAGAGCCGCTTACTGGCTAAAACATTTGGGAAGCTTCGTCGACACATAAGCACAACTCCGGACCGCCTACTTGAAGAAGTATTATCCTCTCGGCCGAATGAATGCAGCGCGAGCTATGATTAGCAACGTCACAATGATCTCGAATGAACAATTCCATGAAGCTTGGGATCGCTTTAGAGAGCTCATTGATCGGTGTCCACATAATGACATATCAAAGCCCAACTTAGTCCAAAGTTTCTTTTGTGGGTTGACACCGGGACTGCAGGGGCTTGTAAATGCCTCTTGTAGTGGATCATACTTTTCCAAGGGTGAAGACGACGTCTGGGCCATCTATGAAGAAATGGCAGAGAACTCAACGGTCATGGCCCAAGCCAGAGTCTACACACAGCAGAAGCCACCCCAAGGAGTAGGATCATTCCAGAGGATCGCCTGCATCGATGCTGGTCCCCACACTCCGTCGGCAGCCGCAGCCCAAGCCGAATCAGCCGCAGCCGACATGGGCATCATTAGTGAGAAGTTGTATCGTCTCGAGATCCTCGAGAAGAAGCAGACGCAAGGACTGGCCCAGATGGACCAGAATACCAAGACAATGAGTGACCTGAAGACGCGGATTCTTTGCATCCAGGAGGCACAGACGTCTACTCAGCATCCTCCCAGGTCACGAGCTGATCCCAGCAGTAGCAGCTCAACCCAGCCCTCTGCCTCGTACCGCCAGGTCAACCACGTTCAAGCAGAGTCGGTTCCGCAGCTACAGTATTACCCATCGCAGCCACCATCTCAGGACACTCAGATGGTGGTCTATA